>OY757929.1:54787161-54917161 GCA_963585895.1 Sepioteuthis lessoniana | reverse complement strand
AGGGGACCAGGAAGCAATGGCAATGAAGGGGTGCTCCGTATTCCTCAAGGCCCCAGCATTACTGGGACCTCACCACCAGACTGTTTTGTGTCATATCCAGGACACTCGTTAGGGGGTGGTCTTACCCCTCTGCAGAGGTGCAGTCAGTATATTTTACAGTCCCAGCCGACTAGGCAACAGAAACAGAGAGGTCGCTATCTAGCTAGAGAGATAGATATGAACAGACATAGATAGATTGATGGATAATAAACATTGATCGATAGATAGACAGATATGGGCATAGACAGATAGATTGATTGATAGATAAGAACAGACACAGACAGATTGATGGAAAATAAACATAGATCGATAGATTGATAGATATGAACAGACATGAATAGACTTATGGATAATAAACATTGATCGATCGATCGATAGATAGATAGATAGATATGAATAAAGATAGATAATAAAAGTAGACAGATCTGACGATCGTCTGGGAATGGAGATCAAACAGGTTTAATAGACTAATTTACAACCGCTCTATTTCCGTTAGGATAACCTACACGCAAGGTTTCATACCAGATTACACTATGCATAATTTGGTATAATTCCAAATCTCACTACTTGCCGTGCTTTACCCTTGCCAGGTGTAAATACCATTTTTATCATTTAGAATATTGGGAATATTGTCTTCATCTTTATTGTTATATTTCCAACATTTTTCGGTCTTTACATCCTTCGGCCTTCTGCAAATGTTTCTTGTCGAACTCGGGAACCTATACGGAACTTCGAACCGAACCTTTTATTTAACCCACGGGGGGGGGTAGATTGTTCTAATTCCGTTAATCATATGCATAAACGGGTACAATTGTTTAGCGTTAGTAAATATCCCTTGTTATTTTTACCCTTGGTCAGGATTGAACCTGCAACCTCCAGGTGATTTCACGAAGAAGTTCTTAATTCAAACACCTATACCCGTTACGCTTTGTGTCCTGCTGGACAATTCAAAGGGAATTTGGGGGACTTATTAAAATTCTATCCTCATAGATTAAATAAAGGTTTCGGTTCGACGTTCCATTAAAATTCTATCCTCGTAGATTAAAAAAAGGTTTCGGTTCGACGTTCCATTAAAATTCTATCCTCGTAGATTAAATAAAGGGTTCGGTTCGACGTTCCATTAAAATTCTATCCTCGTAGATTAAATAAAGGTTTCGGTTCGACGTTCCATTAAAATTCTATCCTCGTAGATTAAATAAAGGTTTCGGTTCGACGTTCCATTAAAATTCTATCCTCGTAGATTAAATAAAGGTTTCGGTTTGACGTTCCATTAAAATTCTATCCTCGTAGATTAAATAAAGGTTTCGGTTTGACGTTCCATTAAAATTCTATCCTCGTAGATTAAATAAAGGGTTCGGTTCGACGTTCCATTAAAATTCTATCCTCGTAGATTAAATAAAGGTTTCGGTTCGACGTTCCATTAAAATTCTATCCTCGTAGATTAAATAAAGGGTTCGGTTCGACGTTCCATTAAAATTTTATCCTCGTAGATTAAATAAAGGGTTCGGTTCGACGTTCCATTAAAATTCTATCCTCGTAGATTAAATAAAGGGTTCGGTTCGACGTTCCATTAAAATTCTATCCTCGTAGATTAAATAAAGGGTTCGGTTCGACGTTCCATTAAAATTCTATCCTCGTAGATTAAATAAAGGTTTCGGTTCGACGTTCCATTAAAATTCTATCCTCGTAGATTAAATAAAGGGTTCGGTTCGACGTTCCATTAAAATTCTATCCTCGTAGATTAAATAAAGGGTTCGGTTCGACGTTCCATTAAAATTCTATCCTCGTAGATTAAATAAAGGGTTCGGTTCGACATGTAGACTCCCTATTTCGACAACAAACACCTGCACACAGTTATGTGGTTTCAATTATTCTTATCTAACAAATAATTTGCACACAGTTATATGGTTTCAAGTAAATATTCCTACTATATACGAATAATCTTAAACGGATCAATCTGACCCCTAGATAGGACTGTTATGTTTTGACCTGTTGACCCGGCCAAAAATGCCATTCAAGGTAATGCACCGGAAGAAAGTGACACATTCTGATGGCAGTTATGAGAGGAAATCGCGTGGGCGGAAATTGGCTGATGAAATGGGACGAGGTAAAAAAAACCCCATTATACTCTCATAGACTGACGCACCGGAAGAGAGTGACCTCTGAACTGGATGACAGTTATTTCCGCTCGATGACGATCACACAGGCCATTCCAAAGAAAGCGGAAGTGACACATCCCGGCCGCTAGATATTGGAAGGAGTTGCGGAGGCGTGACCATATCACCGCGTGGGAGTTTGAAGGTAATATAAGGCCGACGAATTGAACAGAGGACAGTTGAGTTCCGGTCAGTTGGGTTCAACGAGCCAGTGGAGACAGGCGAGTAGAGTTGAGGAGGTAGACGAGATGTAGTAAGGAAAGCCAGCACCCAGCCGACTCCAGAGCTCTGGTTGAGCAACCATGGAGAACGAGAAAGACACAACGCTGACGGCCATAACTTCGGGGTCAAAATATTTCAGTAATGTTCGGTCCTCAGCTCCCTCTCACACGCAAACTTTGAGTAACCCTTTTCGAAACCTTACAAATAAAGTGAGAGGTAAAATATTTTATAAAGAAGTCTCCCTGCGTCTTTCTGTGTGCGTCGTTTAGTCCTGTGACTTTATCATTGTGCGTCTGTTTAATTATTTATGGTGTCGTTGTGATACTGCATGAACATGTATATGTGTATATAAGCATATTTATTATGTGAGTATATAACAGGACCCCCAACAGGTACTAACCCTCTCGGTGTGTTATACCTAGGTAACACCCGAGTGTGAGAAGTCCTTGTCTCTCTGCAGGTGATTTCCTTAGTTTGATAGATGGAATGTATGAGTTTCAAGTCACTCGTGATGTGATATTTTGCATTTGCGATGTGGGTTTGACAGCAGTGACTTTTGACCCCCGTATCTTGGATGTTCGTTTATTGACGAGTTTTTACTCCTTCCAGACTTTTCCACCTCTATCCCTTCCACTCCTCATTTCTCTAATTGAATTTTTTAAGCTTCAATTTATATCAAATACTTTTGTTTTGAAATCTAAGCATATTTGCTTACACAGTGTCACCTGTTTCTAGACAACCCTGCATAATTTTCTGTCATTTGAGTAACTCATGTTTGTCAAAAGTTTGGCTCCCGGCCTCATTGCATCAGAACACCTGTTATCTTCAGAATCTGTCCAGGATTTGTTCCTTGTAATATTCTTTGATCAGTGATTCCAATGTATCTAAGATATCAGAAATTCTTCGGAGAACTATTTGGAATCAAAGCCATGATTAAAAGGTAGTGAAAGGTCATTAAAACGAGGAATATTACTTTGAGAATAGAATGATGATTTTGATTCGCAGTAGATTTTGAAAGTCGTATTGGTTATACGTGTGTGTATTTGGGCAGTATTTCTTTGTTAATATATATTTCGTTAAACAATATAGATACCTTTTGTCTACACATTTTTGTATGTATCCTTTCGAGCCGCCGCATGGATTTATGGTATCTGGCGGGGAATTGATTAATGAAACTCCCATAACTAATTGGTTCCCAAGTACTTTCTGCCTTGGGCCCAAGATGAGTAGACAAAGGATATCTATATTGTTTAACAATATATATATATATATATATATATATATATATATAAGTAAATATATAGTAGTTTTTATATATATTTAGTAGCATAGTAGTTTGCGACCTCAGGTTTCATGACGTTTTATAAACGACAATCATCAGGCAGATAACGAAAAAATCGAAAAATACCGTAAAAAATAGTCTTCATTATCTTTCATTTTCTACCTGATGCTTGTCGCTTATAAAACCTCATGAAACCTGAGGTCGCAAAAAAGCTTCCATGCTATTAAATATATATAAAAACTATGCTATTAAATATATATAAAAACTAATATATATATATTACTTTACGCTCAGGATTGCTAGTTCGATCGGGGAACTACTGCTGCTCTTCTATAAGAGTGGCTTCTATAGAAGAGAATAAAACAGCCATCGAAAGATAACCATGACCCACACTCAAACCACTTACATAAACCGCATCGCTCTTCGCGCGGGTAAAAAAGGGGCGCGTCCTGCTGAGGTTGGAGCCCTGGCCTCGGTGTTCGAAAAATCAGCTACAGAGCTCAAACTATCAAAACTACTAAAATGCAAGCAAACACTACAAATAGCCACATTTAACGTTAGAACCCTAAATAGAATAGGACAACTCCCAGAGCTAATCGCATCGGCCGAAGAACACAGATACACGCACTCCGAAGATATCAAATATCACGAAACTGGCAATGGCTGGTCGCTCGCCACTGTATCCGCATGGAAAAACTCTGTCAACGCCGCAGTAGGAGGGGTAGGATTACTTATAGGACCTAGAGCATTAAAAACGCTTAATAGCGTTGAGAAAATACAGCCTAGAATGATGGCAGCTACATTCAACGGAAACCCCAGAGCAACAATCATCTCATGCTACAGCCCCACCAATGTTAGTGAAGAAAACGAACTAGTCGCCTTCTACGATGAGTTATCCTCATTAGTGCGCAGCATCCCGAAACACAACATGTTAGTCATTGGTGGAGACATGAATGCCCAAATCGGGAAAAACAGAAACAACAAATACAGTCTCCACAACACGACAAATAGGAATGGGCAACATCTAACAGATTTCATGATAGAAAATAGATTAGCATGCCTCAATACAAACTACCAAAAAAGGGAGGGCAAACTATGGACATACACGTACGCAAACAATACTAAAGCTCAGATAGACTACGTCCTTATAAACAAGAAATGGAAAAATAGTGCATTGAATTGCGAGGCATACTCCTCTTTTGAGGGTGTGTCCACCGACCACCGAATAGTCACGGCGAAAATACGGTTAAGCCTACGAAAGAACGCCAAACGAACAGCGACCACCAAACACTATGACTGGGCCCTATTAAACAACAAAGATATAAGAGATAAATACGTATTAGAATGAAGAAACAGATTCGAAACACTACAAGAAAAGACGGAAACAAGTACACCAAACGACGAATATGAAAACTTCGTCAATGCACACCTCGAGGCAGCAGCAAAATACATTCCAACAAAACTTAAAACTAAATATAGAGTCCCATGGGAAACTTTAGCTGTGAGAGAAAAACGTGCACTAGCGAAAACAGCCTCCAAAAATTATCGAAAAAACCCAACAAACACAAATGCCTTAAAACTAAAAACGGCACAATATCAATTAGCAGGCATATATATAAAGGAACAGACAGAATACATTCAAAATCAGATAGATAAGATCAGGGACTCGGTGGAAGATAGGCAATCTAGGATAGCATGGCAAACAGTAAACGAAGTGAGCAGAAGAAAGAACACAGCCAAAGCAAAACTTAAAGCAGCAAACCAACAAGAAAGAATAAAACTGTGGAAACAGCACTTCGAAAACTTACTTGGAAACCCACCAAAAATAACGCATGAACCAATCACCAGAATAATTAGCAAACAATTAGACATTAAACTAGGACCGTTCACACAAGAAGAACTCGACCTGATTCTCAGAAAAATTAAAAATAGGAAAGCTGCAGGGCTGGACGAAATTCCACCGGAAGTATGGAAGACCAGACAATTCGACGACATACTGCTCCGACACTGCAACGCAGTATACAATCAAAATCCGATAGATAGATGGATGAAGGGATGCATACTCCCCTTCCGTAAAAAGGGGGATCTCGGATTAGCCAAAAACTACCGAGGCATAACACTTACATCCATAGCTGCCAAAATCTACAATGCCCTACTACGAAACCGAATAGAACCCAAAATCGACATCATACTTAGAAAAAACCAAAATGGCTTCCGAAGAAATAGATCCACGACCTCACAAATATTAACCATCCGCAGAATCCTTGAAGGTGTACGGGCAAAGAACCTACAAGCGACATTAATATTTGTCGACTTTACCAAGGCTTTCGACTCCATTCACAGAGGAAAGATGGAACAAATCCTACTAGCGTACGGCATACCTAAAGAAACCGTAGCGGCAATAACGATTCTCTATAGAAACACTAAAGTAAAAGTACGATCACCGGATGGAGACACAGAATACTTTGACATTGTAGCAGGAGTACTACAAGGGGACACGCTGGCTCCGTACCTCTTTATCATTTGTCTAGACTACGTACTTAGAACATCGATTGACAAAATCAAAGAGAATGGCTTCGAACTGACGAAGAAAAGAAGCAGAAGATACCCCGCAACAACAATTACCGACGCCGACTACGCCGATGACATAGCGATACTGGCAAATACACCTGACCAAGCCGAAACTCTTCTGCATAGTTTGGAACGAGCAGCAGCAAGCATAGGCCTCTATGTTAATGCACACAAAACGGAATATATGTGCTATAACCAAACGGGGGACATCTCCACTCTAGAAGGAACCCCACTTAAACAAGTAGACAAATTCACGTACCTAGGAAGCAGCGTCGAATCAACCGAAAAGGACATCGAAACGAGGCTAACGAAAGCATGGACAGCTATCAATAGGCTATCGATTATATGGAAATCAGACCTAACCGATAAAATGAAACGCAGCTTCTTCCAGGCAGCGGTCACATCGATACTGCTATATGGATGCACTACATGGACGCTAACAAAACGGCTGGAGAAGAAACTGGATGGCAATTACACAAGAATGCTGCGTGCAATCCTGAACAAGTCCTGGCAGCAGCACCCCACAAGACACCAACTGTACGGCCACCTGCCCCCTATCACGAAAACTATTCAAGTTAGACGAACCAGACATGCAGGACACTGCTGGAGAAGCAGAGATGAACTCATAAGAGATGTACTCTTATGGATCCCCACACATGGCCACGCAAAAGCAGGACGACCAGCTCGAACGTACATTCAGCAGCTATGTGAGGATACAGGCTGTTGTCCTGAAGACCTACCTAGGGCGATGAACGATAGGGAGGAGTGGCGAGAGAGGGTCAGGGATATCCGTGCTACCAGCGCGATATGATGATGATGATGATATATATATTGACCGAATTTCTGAGACGAAGCTTGATGATTTTTATCATTAAGGGTTTCGAGACTATTGTCTTCATCTTTATTGTTATTTCCATAACGTTTCGGCCGATATGTCCTCCGGCCTTCTTCAGGTATTTGTCGAACTCGGAAACCTTCTCGGAACTTCGAGCTACGCCCTTTATTGAATCCACGGTTGTTGCCTGTTCTGATTCCGTTAGCCATAACCGGGTACGAGTGTTAAGTATTCCTGTATTGTTACTCGCCTGCAGTCAAGATTGAACCTGCAACCTCCAGATGATTGTCTCCTTAGAAGCTTAGGGAATCAACGCCTATAATTGTTATGCTATGTGTTCTAAAAAAATCACTCTGAACTGTCCAGCAGTTTATGAAATCGTTAATGAAATCAACTTAGCTGCTCATTTAAAATACAGGGTGCAAATCTAGATACACACTAATTATCACATCGATGTCATAATACTTATTCGCACATTAAATTAATCACCCTTATTTTTCATATTTTCTGTGTCATTAATCCTATAAATGCATTTATCATAACTTGGATAATACTTTTATCATAACTTATCATTTTTAGGGGGTGTCCTCGTGGTGTAATGGTTAAAGCGATGGACTGCGGAATCGTAGTACGCGAGTTCGTACTCCGGTCGCGCTATTACGTTCACTTTCGGGCAAATACCCTTGGGAAAGGTATGAACCCCTTTATTCTCCCAGCTATGGGTTAAATAGTACCACTACTTTGAGAATAGCTTTGGCATTAAATAACCTAAAATGAGTTGATATGCCATTAAACAACCAAACCTTATCATTTTTATGATAAAAATAGATGTTTTACCGTTAAAGTGGTAATTTAACCGTGATTGGTTATTTAACGGACGAGGAGCGCAAATGGATTTCAGAAGAATACTGGAAGATAGGACTGTTTGAATATCTGAGGGATTAAGGATGGACTCGTTATTACATGTATATGCAATATTGATTTGTTTGTATAATAATTGCAATGAGTATTGTACGCGTTTTCTTTTTTCGTAACTGCAGACCTGCTTTTGCACTTGCTGTATATCTGGACGCCAAAATTTGTGCAAGAAAAACTTAAAAAGTTATGTCAAAAATATCTTAGGCAACATTTAGATATAAATATTACGATGTAACGAAATGTAATAAATTCAGCTTCTCTTTATCGTGAACCTATTGTTTAGAATCATTACATTTGTAAAGATCTTCCAGGCTCAAAAGAGAAATATGAAAAAGTTGTTGATTAATAAGCAAACTTCTCTTGTAGAGAATCTTCTATTTCTTTAAATCAAGGATATGTTGACATTATTAAATTAAATAAAACCGCTCTTGTTTGGCGCTCTCGAAAAGGAAGATAATTTCGAAAAGGAAGATAATTTCGAAAAGGAAGATAATTTCGAAAAGGAAGATAATCTCGAAAAGGAAGATAATTTCGAAAAGGAAGATAATTTCGAAAAGGAAGATAATTTCGAAAAGGAAGATAATTTCGAAAAGGAAGATAATTTCGAAAAGGAAGATAATCTCGAAAAGGAAGATAATTTCCCCTATAATCCTATTTGATAACTTCAAGCCCAGTCGGAAAGTGCTCTAGAATACTCCGACAGCAACTCTGCAGAAAGGTATGGTCCCTTCCAATGAGAATCAAGACGCTAAACTGCTTCTGATGGTGCTGCTCTAGTCCTGAAGCTTTAAGGAATATGGAGTACCATTTCATTGCAATTACTCCTGGGTCTTCTTCCACCAGAAGGCTCTGTTAGGGTGCTATCTATGGGTAAAATAAAATCATTAGTGTTAAATATCAATATTTGCAACCATCTAACTGTGTGCAAACACCTAGAAATATTGAAACAATTTAACTGTGTGCAAAAAAGAATAAAAGATTTATATGGAATAGAATAATTAGTGTTGGATAAAAATACTTGAAACCACTGAATTGTAAACAAACAAATGAGCTCTAGCTCTTTTAAAAATGTTATCTTCAAACTATTCATTAAAAAATCATATATATAAAAAAAACTTAACCAAAACTTCGTGTTAATAGGTTTTTCGCTCGTTGGTTTTATCTTTCTTTTTTTTGTCAACCAGTCATTAGCTCTCCATATTCCTCTGTGTTTATTGCATCTTATCTTGGTGATCAATGACAAAACGTCATCGAAAAAGAAGTTATTCTTTGAACTAATGATGTACGCTGTATTTAAAGGTATACTAACAAATCTATATATATATATATATATATATATTTGTGTGTGTGTGTGTGTGTGTTTGTTTGTTTAGTTTGGTTTGGTCTAATGACACATCAACCATTGTAGGTTATTTAATGCCAAGTTGCTTTAAAACATATATATAAACGGTTCTATTTCAAGCCATTCAGTTTAGCGTAAATACACAGTTTAGTTTTATTTGGCCCATAGATAGGACCTTATCAGGTGCTACCACTCCGGGCCAGAGTGGACCTGGGAGCGATGGCGATGAAGGGGTACTCCTCATTCCCCAAAGCTCCAGTATTACTGGAACATCGCCATCAGATTGTTTAGTGTCATATCAGGATACTCGTTGGGAGGTCTTACCCCTCTGCAGAGAAGCAGTTGGTGTATTCAACAGCCCCAGCCGACTGGACAATATATATATATATATATATATATATATATATGTAAATACTCTGTTTTGAGCACTCTTTAACAATACTGCAACATTTGGTCCTCCATTAACTCACCAAGTGAACTTGTAAGAACCATAACCCTCTTATGTATATGTGTAAATATATATATATATATATATATATATATAATCCAAGGAAAATAGTATGAGATTTAGACTAAAAGGAGAATATAGAATATCCAACGGAGTGCTCAATGGCAACGGCTATCAAATATGTAAATAATTTCAGTTTAAATATATATCGAAACTCATGTGCAGAGATAAAATATGTTTTTTTTAATAAATCAAACGAAAAAGAATTCAATTTGGTAATTCCATTAAAAATTTATTTCAGTTAATAGATGGTATTGTCACATCCTCGGATGGAAAACAGTTACATATTTGAATATAATCTAGAAACGTTTACATTGTTTCCGGCAAAAAGAGAATTTAGGAATTAAATTTTGTTTAAAAAAATAAATAAATGTAAAATCTAATTTTTACATTCTCTTTATGCCGGAAACAATATAAGCATTTCTGGATTATATTCAAATATGTAACTGTTCTCTGAGGAGGTCACAGTATCATCTATAGACCGAAATAAATTTATAACAGAATAGCAAAATTGAATTCTTTTTCGTCTGATATATATATATATATATATATATATATAATAACAGGATTTGACATTAAATAACTCACAAGTATTGATATGGCATAAAAGCAAACCAAACCAAATCAATGGCCTCACTAGCCTAACCAACATATCTATCACATCATTCAAATTGTTGTAATATAATGGCGGAGGGATTTCGTTTTATATATCTTGCCTTTGGGTTTAGTTAGGCTGAGAACCTTTCGGCTCAGTGCATGGGTTAGTTAGGTGCAAACTTGAGCACAGGTGTTGACGCGCGTGCGGGGAGGATGTGTAGTTCAGAGATGTCAAAATAAAAATCCCAGATAGGACTTGGGGATGTGAATGACGTCATGCACCGGAAGCGTGCGCATAGGATTTGGGGGGATTTGAAAAAAGCCAGTTAGTTGAGTTGAGTCTTGCGGTCCGAAGAAGAAGGGTGACTTTCGCTTGCTCGCCGAGGCCTTGTGTAGGGTGCCACACGTGTTGGGGGGGGGCATATGGAAAAGCCAGCATTGAAAGATTGTACCTCTCTCCCCTTATGTCGAAAAACCTTTTAACTCAAAGGTAATAAAAAGTTTCGTACCTGAACTAAGAAGTCGTTAGTGTTTTTGTGTTTCGGGATTTCTATGTACGTTTCACACATATCCGTATCTGGCAATGGTACATGGTGACATACTTCCTATTTTGTTAAGGGTTTTTATAGCAAATGTGTTTTCATAAATATTTGTTTTGTACACAGCTAATTATATAAATATAATAAAAGAAAAATATTTGCTTATCCGAAGTAGTCATCCATTTAAATATTGAACAGACTTATCACTGGCGTGAATAGCTGTTTTCATTATGTTTTCATAGTAAACTAATATAAGAATGAATAATTCTAATCGCTTATTTTTAGGGTTGCGTCCTTTATGAAACAACCAGTAGATTTAAGTTTGATCCTCTCGGAGTGCTCTCCATTTTGAGCTTTGAGTTAGACTGAGCTAAACTTATTGAATACCCTATTAGGCTTTCATATAAGTATCTATTAAACATCATCAGATCTCACAAAAAGATTTGAGTTATCCACAAAATCCACCCCTTCAAGAAATATTAATAAAACAAAACGGGAATTCTTCCAGTCTATAGCTGTGCCAGTACAACTGTCTCGTTGCACCACTTGTTTTGAACAACTGTATCGTTGCACCACTTGTTTTGAACAACTGTATCGTTGCACCACTTGTTTTGAACAACTGTCTCGTTGCACCACTTGTTTTGAACAACTGTCTCGTTGCACCACTTGTTTTGAACAACTGTATCGTTGCACTACTTGTTTTGAACAACTGTCTCGTTGCACCACTTGTTTTGAACAACTGTATCGTTGCACCACTTGTTTTGAACAACTGTATCGTTGCACCACTTGTTTTGAACAACTGTCTCGTTGCACCACTTGTTTTGAACAACTGTATCGTTGCACCACTTGTTTTGAACAACTGTATCGTTGCACCACTTGTTTTGAACAACTGTATCGTTGCACCACTTGTTTTGAACAAATCCCGGAAGCAATACCCAACAAAATAATAGTTGTTCAACCATTTACACTTGTACACTTCCCATCTGACAAACCATCCGTGAAAGGCGAGCAAAACATGTTGGTCATTGCTAGGGAAGTAAGGTCAAACTCATACACGAACCCCTACACATGAATGCACTAATGTAGGTCAACCAGCAAAAACTCGCATTTGTCAGCTCTGTGTGGGCACTGTGTGCCGTCTTGAGGATTTAACAATTGCGATGGGTGATAGAAAGAGAGAGAGAGAATCAAAGGAATCCGTGCTGTGAACATGCCTTGATGATGATGATATGTACAACATACCTGACACTACACAAAGAAATGGATGCCGGAATTATGATTGCATATGATGCAATAATTCAATCTGCTAGATACTGTTATATTTGAAGACAATGTACCCACGTGTCTAACATTGAAACAAAATTTACGTATGAGTAAATTTCCATTTTCGACCTTGTGCCATGCTAAGTCAAGCTTAGTGAATGCCTAATTGGAAACACGTAAGTATCTATAAAATGTCATCAGATCCCACTAACTGATTTGCTCCAAGTAAGCACGCGAGCAGATCTGCCGTTGAAGTGTTCCATGAAAATCGATGCTTTTTTTTTGTCCTCAGATTTTCAGGGGAAACCAACTACCCAGTCACCCTCAGCTACCCTCTCGATTACCACGGCACTTTCCCTTTTCACCTTTTTACTCTACCTTCATCCACCATTTTCTAATTATCTCATTTCTTTATCGAGGGAACGGACAAGAATCACTTGTTATGTGAAAAAGTACCACGTGTCGGCCAGCAAAAAATCAACCTCATTATTTTCTGGCCCCAGCCTTTTTTAAAAACATTTTTTTAAAGATTTTTCTTCCTTCTATTTTCTTCTTTCTATCTTCTTTCCAATTACCTCCTTCCTTTTTGCTATCTTCTTTCTATTTTCTCACTTCTTTCTTATTCTTTCTAACTTCTTCCTTCTATCTTATTCTTTATAAATATCTGCTTCTTTATATCTTCTTTTTTTCTGTCGTCTTCCTTCTGTCTTCTTCTATCTTCTTCTTCCTTCAATCTTCTTTCTGTCTTCATCTTCCTTCTTACTTCTTTCTAAATATCTTCAAACTTTCTTCTTCCCTACTATTTTCTTCTTTCTATCTTCTTCTTTCTTTCTTTCTTCTATTTTCTTCTCTTTCTCTTTCTAATTATTTTTCTTCTATCTTTTTTCTATCTTCTTCCTTTTATCTTCTTCTTTCTATTTTCTTTTTTCTACTTCTTTTTTACTATCTTCCTTCAATCTTCTTCTTTCTATCTTCTTTTTATTTCTTCCTTTTATTTTCTTCTTCCTTCTATCTTCTTCTTTCTATCTTCTTTTTATTTCTTCCTTTTATTTTCTTCTTCCTTCTATCTTCTTTCTATCTTCTTTTTATTTCTTCCTTTTATTTTCTTCTTCCTTCAATCTTCTTCTTTCTATCTTCTTTTTATTTCTTCCTTTTATTTTCTTCTTCCTTCTATCTTCTTCTTTATATCTTCTTTTTATTTCTTCCTTTTATTTTCTTCTTCCTTCAATCTTCTTCTTTCTATCTTCTTTTTATTTCTTCCTTTTATTTTCTTCTTCCTTCAATCTTCTTCTTTCTATCTTCTTTTTATTTCTTCCTTTTATTTTCTTCTTCCTTCTATCTTCTTCTTTATATCTTCTTTTTATTTCTTCCTTTTATTTTCTTCTTCCTTCAATCTTCTTCTTTCTATCTTCTTTTTATTTCTTCCTTTTATTTTCTTCTTCCTTCTATCTTCTTCTTTATATCTTCTTTTTATTTCTTCCTTTTATTTTCTTCTTCCTTCTATCTTCTTCTTTATATCTTCTTTTTATTTCTTCCTTTTATTTTCTTCTTCCTTCTATCTTCTTCTTTATATCTTCTTTTTATTTCTTCCTTTTATTTTCTTCTTCCTTCTATCTTCTTCTTTCTAACAATCTTCTTCTTAGTTGGCTGGGGCTGTAGAATAAGTCGACTACATCTCTGGAAAGGGGTTAGATCCTTCTGAATGAATGTCCTAGATATGAAACCAAACCGTCTGATGGTAAAGCTCAAGTCTTTGGGCTTTTGGAAATGTAGAGTACCTCTTCATTAATATTACTCCAAGGTCCTCTCTGACTCGAAGTGGTAGTACATATTAGGTTGCTCTCTATGAGTCAAATATAATGGTTTAAACATTTAACTCAATGCAAACAAATGACTGATACTAAATTGGATTGTTAGTGTTACATAGCAATACTTGAAACCATTTAACTGTGTGCAAACAAATGAACTTTGGCTTGCTTAAAATACTACCAAAAACTATTCCTTTACAAATCATATACAACAAATATACACATATATATATATATGTACATATATATACAGGAGTTGGCATTAAATAACCTACTCAGTTTGATAGGCCCAAAACCCCAACCAACCAACCATACTTGAAACCATTTGTGTGCAAACAAGTTATTAACATTAAACTAAATTATTAGAAAAAGATAGTAATGTTTGAAACTATTTAACTGTGCTAAATAGAACTATTAGTGTTAGATAGCAATATTTGAAACCATTTAACTGTGTGCAAACAAATAAGCTCTGGCCTGTTTAAAAATGTTACCTATAAACTATTCACTTAAAAATCGTATGTATGGATTTGTCGTTAAATAACCTACAAGGGTTCATATGCCATTAAATGAAATAACCTGAAGTAAACTTCTTCCGTGGGTGTCCTCGTGGTGTAATGGTTACAGCGATGGACTGTGGAATCGTAGTACGCGAGTTCGTACTCCGGTCGCGCTATTACGTTCACTTTCGGGCAAATACCCTTGGGAAAGGTATAAACCCCCTTATCCTCCCAGCTATGGGTTAAATAGTACCAGTACTGTTCTTCTAGGAGAATAGCTTCGGCATTAAATAACCTAAATAGAGTTGATATGCCACTAAACAAAGAAACCAAACCATCTCGCTTTTTCTTTAATTTTTTTTCTTCCATTTTTGCTTTTCACCCATTCTCTTTCTTTTTTCTTTTTGGCTATGATACAGTAAAGCTATCATTCTTTTACCGTATAATCTATTATCTAACAATTTCAAGTAAGCCTTTTTTTAACCGTTTTTGCACTCCTTTCATATACTGCTTGTTGATAGAACAATATATGCATATCTTATCGTGGTTCTTGTATGTATACTGTATGTATGTAAATCAATAGTTCTTGTATGTATATTATTTATGCATTAAATATTTGTATTCATTTGTGTAAATGAGTTTGTCTTTCCTTTCGTTTATTGTGTGTTAGTGTATCCTTGATATACTAATACTAATATTGGACTTTGACGAGTGGAGACGACTAAAAATCCTCCCTATCACCAACCAACCCAATATTGTAAAGAAGGTAATGACTTAGAATTATCAAGAATTGATATATGATCTAAATTAGATAATTACGTTCTTATTTCAAAGGAATAAAGAATAATTCTTATTAATTTTATATATATATATATCTTATTACAATCGTTTCTTGTCGTAATGTGTAGATCGTCATTTTACGTGATGTTGACAGCACAGATTGGAAATAAATTATTGACAGCACGGACTGGAAATAAGGAATAAGTTTGCGGTCAGATTCGAACTCAGATGTTTGTATCCTTGAGAGGCCGTTTCACCAAGATAGCACTTGGTATATAGGTCTAAAATGATCAAAAAACAGGAGTCATAAAGTTATAGTTTTGACAATATCGAATGCCATGCGTCGACATTTTGTTTAGTCGCATTTTTAAACTTTGTATAAAAATAATATGATAATATGCATATGAGTAAGACTCCTCTTCTCCCCAACCCAAAAAGAGTGTCCTGGATATGACACTTAAATGCTTCTGCAAGTGAGTCTCTAGTTTTGGAGATCTGGTGAGCGTGAAGTACATCACCATTTCCAGGTTGACTTTGAGCCGAAGTGATAGTACCTTTTAGGGTTTTATCTAAGGGTTAAAATAATGCGTTTGAAAATTATTCCATTATTCGATAGGATCGTATGCAAATAAATAAATAAATAGATAAAAGAAATAAAATGAAATAGATAGAATAAAAATAAAATAAAACAAAAATAGTTAAAGAACAGCAACACAAAAAATGTACATATGAATGTACAATGAACACGATACTCTAACCTCTCGGTATAAAATAACTCTAGACAAGTTGACATACCGTTAAAATCAAGCAAGAAATCAACCAATTACTATTTTCTGGATTGATGGGTAACAGTTTAAACAAATCTCAAAATGGAGATATAGGTTGTTCAAAATATTTGATATTTGAGTAACTACATAGTCTAGGCAAATAAAACTAAACAGGCTTAATGTTGATCCAAATATGATTTATTCATGAAAATCTTCAAGGTGTTTGGATTTCAAGAATGATTTCACAAATTTAAATATGAACCCGTTTGTTCATCACTTCCAATTTTGGTGTTCATTCAGATCCTTTTGCTCTGCACAGACAGACTTCCTCTTGAACTTTGTGTAACATGGCCAAATCTGCATTGCAGTTGGCACATTTTTCGTGAATTCTCTCACAAATGCAGGCCGCACAATCTTGTTCGACACTGTTTAAGCATACTCTAACGCATAAAATGTTTTTTTTCTTTTCCATTGAATGGCATTTTATCTCTTAAAAGAAAAAATAAAAAGCATAAAACATGAAACAGAATTTTAAATTGTTTCTATTCATGCTGTTTAAATCTGAGATCATTTGAACGAGAATTTGTTCAATTATTAGATTACGAAATGATGTCAGTTTTTCTGAAATACCTTATATATATGTCAGGAAGTATTTGTTGTATCTTAGCCGTACACTAGGAATATTAGAGAGTCTCTTCGCCTAGCTTAGGTAAGAACCAATAGAAAGGTGAATTATTTGATGTTGGGATCTGGGTTGATTTCAGATTTCAAGCCTGGGACGGAAAGACAGCAATGCGATACTGGCTGTGTATGTATTTTAAATAGTGACTGCCAGCCGAAAAAATGATCTTTTTGTATCCTAACGCACCTTTTGCTATTATGTTAAATTACCACTATATATCAACAGATGTTTGAGAGAGTTTCCTTGGCTTAATGGCTTAAGTGCCGGATTTAGGCCTCAATACTAGCGATTTCGAACTCCAGTTGCGCTATTGAATTCACTCTAAGATTGATAACCTTTTAGGAAGTCATGAACCCTCTGACCGATAAAATGAAACGCAGTTTCTTCCAGGCAGCGGTCGTATCGATACTGCTGTATGGATGCACTAATTGGACGCTAACTAAACAGCTGGAGAAGAAGCTAGACGGCAATTACACAAGAATGTTGCGAGCAATATTGAACAAGTCCTGGCGGCAACACCCCACAATACACCAACTATACGGCCACCTACCTCCCATCACGAAAGCTATCCAAGTTCGACGAACCAGACACGCAGGACACTGCTGGAGAAGCAGGGACGAGCTCATAAGTGATGTACTCCTATGGACCCCCACATATGGCCGATCAAAAGCAGGACGACCAGCTCGAACATACAGCAGCTATGTGAGGATACGGGATGTAGTCCTGAAGACCTGCCAGAGGTGATGAACGATAGGGAAAAGTGGCGAGAGAGGGTCAAGGATATCCGTGCTAGCGGCACGACATGGTGATGATGATGATGGGTTAAATAGTACACCATATGTTTTTCAACAAGGTGGGCTTTGACATGAAATAACCCTCGAAGGTTGATATACCGTTAAACAAAGAAACCAAACTAATAGATGTCACGTTCACCTGAAGAAGGCCAGGCTTGATGAAGCGTTCGGATGAACGCGTGAAAAAGAAGAAAAATATAATGATTGTCTGAAAGAAATCGTTAGATGATAACATTGCTTCGTCACAAAATTTCAGATCAAAGATTGAAAACCTTCCCTTGAAGCGATACGTAATATGATGACGTATTCGTTACTCAATATACGCTATAGATCATTATTTAAAAGAACAGTGAAAAAAGAATGATTACTTACACACAGTCACTCAAACGTTATATATATATATATATAGAGAGAGAGAGAGAGAGAGAGGTAAGACAAGTAGATTCTTATTGTCAGCTGCTTTGCTTTCTCATCTCTCGACCAGGGTTTCTCAAATCAAGTAAAATGCGGTCTAATCGTGTGAAGAGAGAGAGAGAGAGAGAGAGAGAGAGAGAGAGAGAGAGAGAGAGAGTGTGTGAGTGCATGTTATTCGCCCTACCGATGTCCTTGAGTTTAGTGATTTTTTTCTCCCTTTCTACTGTTTTCCTTAAATGTTCTTTGCTTGAGCAATGACATCATCGCCCGTTAACGAGCGTCTGATATCTTCATGATTATCAATTGTGATCGCTAATTTGACTTTCAATTAGAAAAAAACGCTCTCGGGAGTCACGCGGAGTCGGGGTTGGAGGAGAGAGAGGAGGTGGCGAAGGTGGAGGTGTGTGTGTATGTGGTGGGGGATGAAAGCTATGCCATTTGCGTGCAGAGAGTCTCCACGCCAGTTATCACAAGAGGCCTGAATTTCTGGTCCTCTCTTTAAGAAGAAGAAGAAGAAGAAGAAGAAGCAACATGCGCTCCCACAAAAATACACAACAGATTTTAATTAATGGACTCGGCTTTTAATACTTGGAATACAAAAGAACAATACCTTGTTATTATTGATATCTGCACTAGAGAAGAAGAAGAAGAAGAAGAAGAGAGAGAGAGAGAGAGAGAGAGAGAGGGGGGGAGTGGGGAACAAACAAACAAAACAAAAACTAAAACAAAACGAAAAACATAACAAAAACACCCGTAAAACAAGAACTTTCTTCTTTTTCTCCCCTCTTTCTTTAAGAGATAAAATGTTCATGAGAAAGACAATCTTTACGATGTTAGTATGAAGGGGTGCTCCGAAAGTAATACCTCCAATTTATTTTCACGGAAACTACAATAGATACAGAGCGAGAGAGAGAGAGAGAGAGAGAGAGAGAGAGAGAGAGAGAGAGAGAGAGAGAGCAATAACACAGTTGAATAGAGAAATTTTTCAGCTACAATAGAATTATTTCTTTCAAATAATTACTGTCATTGGTTGATTGAGTCTTTGATTTTAACGGCATGTCAACTCCTCGAGGGAATCGCGTTCATTATACGTTCATATTTACAATCTTTGTGGAGTTGCTTCTTTTCTTTTTTTGCATAAGGTCCTATTGGATATGAATAATTCTTTTACTGATCTATTTGACACATAATGGGACGCTAACGGGTTGTAGAACTCTGAGCAAAAGTGAACCTGGGAGTAATAACAACGAAAGGGTACTTCCCATTCCCTAGATCTTCGAATATACGCACAGAAATGCAGAGCAGTATCAAAATATATTTTACTATAACAAAATAAAGCTAGATAAAAGCGTGGGACCCTAACAGGTACAACTGCTTCGGGTCAGAGCGGACATGGGAATACTACCACTGAAAGAGCACTCCACACTGTTGAAATCCATAACTTGAACCTCACCAATAGATTCTGTTTAGTGTCACAACTAGGACATTCCTTTTTGTGGGAGGAATGGCCTTACCACTCTGTAAGGGGATGCAATCAGCGTATTCTAAGTCCAATAGCCAGAACGGTTTATACTTTTTATTGTGTTAAAAGTTATTTCAATCTGAAGGACATTTCAATTGATTCTCTGTTGTGGGTACGACACTAAACTGCATCTGGTGGTAAGGCTCCAATCCGGGAGTTTGGTGAATGCGGAATACCCTTTCATTAGCATTACTCCCAGGTCTACTCTGACCCGGTGTTATAGAGCCAGTTATGGTCCCATGTATGGGTCAAATAGAACTGTTCAATCACTTAATAATGATTATTATTATTAGTTATTTGAAACCATAAAGGTGTACGCAAGTTGTTCATATTAGATAGAAATACTTGATATATAGAATTACTAATGTTCAATAGCAATACTTGAAGCCATTTAACTGTGTGCAAAGAAATGAATAATATTAAATAGAATTATTAGTGTTCGATAAGAACCGTTAAAACAGTTCGACTGTGTGTCAAATAATGAGCTTAAGAATAAAATTACTTAGAAACTATTTGCTTACAAATAACACACACACACACGCATATACAAGACTTGACATTAAATGACCCGTAAGGGTTGATATGCCACTATACAGCAATCAATAACAAATTAATTATCATTAGTTTTTTTTTATATAAGAAATTCAACATGCTCGAATAAAAATTCAACTTATCCCATTGATACGAAAATAGTATTCTTAATATCTTATTTAACTGTGTGAAAACGAATAAATAATGTTGAACTCGTGTTTCGTCGCACTACTCGAAACCATTTAACAGTGCGCTATAGTAAAACTGTTAGTGTTTCATAGGAATACTTGAAAGCATTTAACAGAGCGCAACCAAAACTGTTAATGTTTCATAAGAATATTTGAAACCATTTAACAGTGTGCAAACAAAGGAGCCCTTGCTCATTTATGGAGAGTCCACGTGGTGTAATGGTTAAAGCGATGGACTACGGAATCTTAGTAAACGAGTTCGTACTCCAATCGCGCTATTACGTTCACTTTCTGACGAATACCCTTGGGAAAGGCATGAACTCCCTTATACCCACAGCTATTGCTTAAATAGTACCACCACTGTTCTTCTAGAAGCATGGCTTTGACATTAAATAACCTACAAAGGTTGAGATGCCATTAAACAAAGAAACTGAAACCTAAACCCGAACCTTCCCCATTCAAAAATTGTTACTAATAAACTATTCATTTACAAATCATATATGTTCATATATACAAAGAGGATTTGGCATTAAATAACCTACAATGGTTTATATGGCATAAAACACAACTAACCAATCAACCGATATTTTTCTCATATGTCTTATGCCAGAAAACTTGTTGATTTGTTTGGTTTTTTTTAACATGTTCTGAAGATACTTCGCCGTTCCAGTCTACTAACAGCTTCTTATTCAAGTGATATAAAAAAAGACAAGTTCATTTCTATCTACAGGAAGTGCAGTGATTTCTCAAACAGAGCACCTGGGTGCACTGGTGTGCCACAAGATGTTGCTAGGTGCACCCCCAAGGCAACAGAGGAGCGATATATATATATATATATATATATATATATATATATATATATATATATATATATAAACAATTTTCACCATCAGTTTTTTTCTTTTCGTCTTTGTCATTTTCTTTTTCTTTTCAAAAGCTGAAATTTTTATTTTTTCGTTTTTTATATTTCGAAAGTGATCGGATGATTTTTCAAGCTACTCTATCAGTTACAACTTCATCCATTTTTTCACCTATCTATCTATCTATCTATCTATCTATCTATCTATCTATCTATCTATCTCATCAAGTCGTGTTGATAGCACGGATTCTCATAAGTCTCTCTCATCATTCGTCCCAATCAACCATCGCTCTCGGCAGGTCCTCTAGTGCCTGCACCGAGCTAATGAATGTAAGTCCTTGCTTGTCGGCCAACACTGGTGGGTCCACGTGTAGGAGTCCGTAGGAGAACGTCACTTTTGAGTTCCTAGTGTTCACCATGTCTTGTTCATTTTACTTGGGTGATTTATGAGATGGGAGTTAAGTGGCCGTACAGTTGCTGTTTTGTAGGTTGCTGCATCCAGAATTTGTTCAAAACAGCACGCAGCAGCATCATTGCATAGTTCCCTTCTAGCTTTTTCTCTTCGTCAATGTCCTGGTGGTGCAACTATATAGTAGTACTGACATGACTACAGGTTGGAAGAATTACGCGTTTTATTTTATCAGAGGTATCAGATTTCCATATGACTGATAACCTATCAAGTGTAGTCCATGAATTTCTTACGCGTTTGTTTACATCGCTTTCAGTAAACAAGATAATACTACCCATGTATAGTTTGTTTGGTTTTATGGCATATCAACTATTGATGATTATTTAATGCCAGATCCTCTTTTTACACATACATTAAATATATGATTTGTAAACACATTTTGTTGATACGCACAGTTAAATGATCAACCATTTCTATTTCGAATAATTCAGTTTAGCATAAGTCAACAAAGTTAAATGGTTCCAAGTATTGCTATGTGTCGCTGACAAAATTCAATTAATCATCAGTCATTTGTTTACACACAGTTAAATGATAAAACAGTTCTATTTATAATAATTCAGTTTAGTATAAATTATTTGTTTGCATTCAGTTTAAATGTCAAACAGTTCTATTTGATCCATAGATTGGATCTTATCGGGTGCTACCATTCCAAGCCAGAGTGGATCTGGGAGCGATGGCAATGAAGGGATACTCCGCATTCCCCAAAGTTGCAGCATTACTGGAGCCTCACCATCAGATTGTTTAATGTCATATCCAGGATACTTGTTGGAAGGGTCTTACCTTTCTGCAGTCGGTGTATTCGACAGCCCCATACGGCTTGGCTATACCAAGATATGTGAAAAAATCGACTTATTTCAGAGCCTTGCCATTTAAAGTAGAGATGGCATCAGGTTGTTTAAAACACATGAAATCTGTTTTATCTGATTTCACGTAGAGACCAATGCCTCTTGCTACCTACTCCAGGCTATGCACAAAGATTAGTCCAAACCAGGTGTAATTGTGAGAAGCACTTGATCATCTGCATAGTCTGAATTTGTGATAGTTTCTGCGATATATCGTCTGCTTGTAACTTTTTTTTTTAGTGTAAAACGATTTTCTTTTTTAATCTATTGACGTTTGTTGAACGTAATTTGGAGACCGGAGTTCAATTCCAGGTCGAGTTATACCAAAGACTAAAAAATTGTACTTGATGCCGCCTTGTTTAACACTCAGTATTATAAAATAAGGATCAAGGGTAAAGTGAAGCAATCCAGAGAATGGAGTAGCACCCACCTTGGTGTAGTAGCCATTGAAAAGGGAGCCTTTGAGTCACCCTCGACTAAAGTCGCCAACTTTACTTACAAATAAAAAATAGTGCTAATGTATCTCCTTTGCAAGATTCCCGTAACATTATAAAAGAAATCAGTGTCAGTATTGGGCGAGCGAACCTGCACCTTAAGCAGACCATTTTCTTATTTTGTTCATTGTACTTTAGCTGCCATCATTCAGTCATCTACATTTCCCGAAAAAGTCGAGTGGCGTAATGGCTAAAGTGCTTGACTGCAACTTCTAAGTACGCGAGTTCGAACTCCGTCAGTTCTCTTATGTTCACTCTCGGATTAATACTTTTGGGAAAGATATAGGTCCTCTTAGTGGGTAGAGTGTTCGCCAGTGGTCCAGGAGACCTGGGTTCAGTCCCAGGTCGCGTCATACCAATGACTTTTAAAAGGGTTCTCGATACCTCCTTGCTTAACACTCAGTAATATAAGGTACATATCAAGGGTAAAGTGGAGCAATCCAGGGAAAGGAGTCGGGCCCTTCTCTACAGCTCGGTGTAGTAGCTATTGAAAAGGGACCCTTCTGGTCGCCCTCAACTACGGTCGCCAACTTTACTTATATCTCCAGCTTGAGATTAAATTGTATCACTGCTGTTCTTCTACACGGATGCTTTAGCATTATATAATCCACGAAGTTTTATATGCCGTTAAACAAGGAAACCGAACTGAAAGAGTCAAATTCCGTTTTTTTTTTTCATATTCAGTTCATTTTTTCTTTCTTTTCACTTGATTTATTTTATTTCATAAGCTCCTGTCATTCGAAAATCTTAAACAATGAAGACTGATTCATACCTGAAAAATGTTTCGATGGCAAATTATGCATTCGTATTAACAAGAACACGATAGAGAGATGTATTTGTATATAACCAGTATACGACAGAGAGATAGACAAAAGGCTACATCCTCCCTTTCCCCAATAAAGGTGACCTCGGAATTGCCAAGAACAACCGAGGTCTAACCCTTACTTCTATTGCAGCTAAGATTTATAATGCTCTACAACTCAAACGCATAGAACGAGAAAATTCCGAGAAAGAATTAAAATGGTTTTCGGAGAAACCGATCCACAACATCACAGATTCTAACAATCCATTCAATCTTAGGAGTTCGTGCAAAAAACCTCGAGACGACACTCTTATTTGTAGATTTCTCCTAGGCATTTAACTCCCAGAGGGAAGATGGAGAAAATACTTCTTGCCTATATTCTCCCCAAAGAAACTATCGCAGCCACAATGATACTTGATAAAAACTCGAAAGTAAAAGTTTGCTCACCGGATGAAGACACAGACTTCTTTGACAATGTTGCAGGTGTTCTGCAAGCGAATGCATTAGCCCTATATCTATTCATTATCTGTCTAGACCACGTACTTTGAATGTCGATAGATCTAATGAAAGAAAATGGTTTTACACTAAAAAAGGAAAGAAGCAGATGATACTCTGCACAAACTCTTACGGACGCAGACTACGCAGATGACATAGCGCTTCAGGCAAATACACCTATCAAAGCCAAATCCTTGTTGCATAGTTTGGAGTAAGCAGCAGGTGGCATTGTCCTCTATGTCAATGCAGATAAACCAGAGTACATATGTTTTAATCATAAAGGAAATCTCCACACTAAATGGTGGGTCTCTGAATTTAGGGGACAAGTAACGTCTCATCGACTGAAAATGACATCAATATGCGAATATTTTTACTATGCACAATATACAAATAGTTTTACATTGACTGCTTTTGATAGGTTATCGATCATATGGAAGTCAAACCTATCCGATAAGATAAAACGCAATTTTTTCCAAGCAGTAGTGGTGTCAATTCTATATGGATGCATCATATGGACTCTGACAAAGCATTTAGAAAAAAAGCTAGACGCAAATTGCACAAGAATGCTACGAGCTATATTGAATAAATCCTGGAAGCAACATCCCACAAATCAACAGTTGTACAACTACCTACCTCCTATCTCTAAAACTATCTAAATAAGACGGACAAGACATGAGGGACACTGTTGGAGAAGAAAGAACGAACTTATAAACAATCTTCTCCTTTGGACCCTACACATGGACGTGCAAGTGTTGGACGACCGAGTAGAACCTATTTATAACAGCTCTGTATAGACACAGGATATAGTCTAGAAGGATAATAGAGACAAATGGCGAGAGAGAATCAGGGAAAAAATTGCGCTTGCAGCATGACATGATGATGATGATGATGATGCATTCGTTACAAAATGTAGCTTAATATTGTGCCAGAGGAGTCTTCCAGGTACTGGGATAAAAAGCTTAATGCTGAAAAGAATTATAAAATAAAACAAACAACCATAAAACAAATAACAGGAGGTTGAGTTGAACAGTCATCATCATTTCATGTATACTTTTGGCGATAAGCAATAATTCACAAAATATGCTTTAAGCATTAATGTTTGTTCGCACAGTGTACGTAAACGTTTTTAGTATTCTTGCTTGGTTTAATTGCTTAGTTACGCGTTAATTCAGAATTTCTTTGTAAATAAAGTAAGTAAGTTAGCGACCATAGTCGAGGGTGACCCGAAGGCTCCCTTTTCGATAGCTACTACACCAAGGTGTAGGGGAGGGCGCTACTCCATTCCCAGGATTGTGTCTGTGGGGTGCTGCTTCTAGGACTTGTTCAAAACACCATGCAGCATCCTTGTGTGGTTACCTTCTAGATTTTTCTTCGAGCGTTTCGTTAGAGTCCAAATGGTACAGCCATACAGTAATATTGATAGGGATACAGCTAGGAAGAATCCCCGTTTTATTTTATCAGAAAGAGAGAGATCAGAACAACTGATAAAAACAAGAAAATATTTTCAGTTGTAGATTAACAGCTTATGAAAAGATTCAAATTGCTTTTTCTGAAATATCAGAAATGATTGCACTGAAAATGAAGTCTCATGTTTTGGCTGTTATTTATTTTACCGGCTGTTATTTATTTTACCGGCGCACAGAAAGATAGTTAAGATACAGCTAGATGAAGTAGATGAAAAGATAAGTATCCCTCCTCCCTTACTATTAAATGATTCAATTCGCAGGTGTATTTTGGAAATATCTGCTGATATCGAGGGGGAAAAAAAAACTATTCTCTGCAAGTTAATGAATCGACCGATATTACCAACAGAGCACAATAGAAAAGTATGGGGTACCCAGTAAGAATCGAACTCACTTGTAATGGTTTCTAAACTTATTCAATAATCATGATACTACACGAGGTGCCCCAGAATAAAAGTTGTTGGCAACCGTTGTCGAGGGTGATCCCAAGTCTCCCTTTTCGATAGCTACTACACCAAGGTGTAGGGGAGGGCACTACTCCTTTCCCTGGATTGCTCCACTTTACCCTTGATGCGTACCTTATAATGCTGAGGAGGTATCAAGGAGGTATCGAGGACCATTTTCTGAGTCTTTGGTATGACTCGACCTGAGATTGAACCCAGGTCTCCTGAGCCATTGGCGAACACTCTCCCCAGAATAGTCGTATAGTATTATAGTATACAATAGTATAGATGAGATATGATGGCCACGAGTGGTGTATCGTTCGCATTCGACCTATTCAAAACATACAGGTCATTTAAATGAACAAACAATTTGACTCTGGCTGAATAAATCCGGATCTTTTCAGCGTCATTGACGTCGCATAAAATCACATTTTCACGAAAGAAAAAATTTAAAAACAATTATGTTTTAAACAAATTCTTTTTTTAAAAATATTGAACATCCTTTTTAATGAAAGGTTATAAGATGTCTTTAGAAAAAAAAAAAAAGATTATTCAACAATAAGAATAAAAATATAGATAAAAAAAAGAAAGAAAAATAATGAAAAAGTGAAATTAAAATACAATGGCGGAAATTTTTTTATCCATGGTAACAGATTTCTAATGAATAAATTTAAGATTAAATTATCATTAACGAAAAATCACACACTGACCGAAGAAATCCGGCTCTTCATTTTTTAATTCAGTATCAGTATTCCAGGTATTTGTGTGTGCTATATTCAATTTATAGTAACTTTTAATATATTTTAATGTATTTTAACGTAATATTAATATGATTCAATATCATATGGTTTTCACTTATATGATTCAATATTCCATTAATAGCAACTTTTAATATATTTTAATGTATTTTAACGTAATATTGATATGATTCAATATTATATGGTTTTCACTTATATGATTCAATATTCCATTAATAGCAACTTTTAATATATTTTAATGTATTTTAACGTAATATTAATATGATTCAATATCATATGGTTTTCACTTATATGATTCAATATTCCATTAATAGCAACTTTTAATATATTTTAATGTATTTTAACGTAATATTGATATGATTCAATATTATATGGTTTTCACTTATATGATTCAATATTCCATTAATAGCAACTTTTAATATATTTTAATGTATTTTAACGTAATATTAATATGATTCAATATCATATGGTTTTCACTTATATGATTCAATATTCCATTAATAGCAACTTTTAATATATTTTAATGTATTTTAACGTAATATTGATATGATTCAATATTATATGGTTTTCACTTATATGATTCAATATTCCATTTATAGCAACTTTTAATATATTTTAATGTATTTTAACGTAATATTAATATGATTCAATATTATATGGTTTTCACTTATATGATTCAATATTTAATTCATAGTAACTTTTATTGTATTTTAAGGTGTTATTTATGATAACTTTTCTGTATTTTTGTACAAATTCTAATCTTGAAAGATTAAATTTAAAAGATCAGCCACACTAAACCTGTCTTTTCCATTGAAAAATAATTCGAGAATTAAAGATCCATTTGCATTTATAGTTTACTGATTCTTTTTTCACGTAAATCGTATTGAACGCTGGTAAATCAATTGTTTTGTAATTTGATATTCAGTTAATTTATTTAGGATTGTAGGGTTACCATAAATAATTATCACCCTTTGAAGATGGTCAAGTCCCTCAAGAGCCTCGTGAGGTGTCACATGACCTTGAAGTCTATTCCTTACCTCTTTTGTCTCTGTTCTTTGAACAGTAGAGACGTTATCTCTGACCCTGTTAGGGAACAGTAAAGCTACATGGTTACATTACTAAAACCTGTCAAGTTAACTTTTTTCCATTTTGTACTCCTTCCACATATTGCTTGTTTCTAGAACAATATGTGTATATTTTTACCATTAAGGGTTTTTAGACTATTGTCTTCATCTTTATTGTTATTTCCACAACGTTTCGACCGATATGTCCACCAGCCTTCTTCAGGTGTTTGTCGAACTCGGGAACCTACATGGAACTTCGAGTTACGTCCTTAATTAAATCCACGGGGGTCGTCTGTTCTGATTCCGTTAGCCTTAACCGGGTACAAGTGTATTATTACTCGCCTGCAGTCAGGATTGAACCTGCAACCTCCAGATGATTGTCTCCTTAGAAGCTTAGGGAACCAACGCCTATAACCGTTACGCTATGTATCCAGCAGAACACATAGCGTAACGGTTGTAGGCGTTGGTTCCCTAGGCTTCCAAGGAAGTTGCATGTTCAATCCTGACTGCAGGGGAGTAACAATGCAGGAATACTTAACACTTGTACCCAGTTATGACTAACGGAATCAGAACAGATGACCCCCGTGGATTCAATAAAGGACGTAGTTCGAAGTTCCGTGTAGGTTCCCGAGTTCGACAAACACCTGAAGAAGGCCAGAGGACATATCGGCCGAAACGTTGTGGAAATAATAATAAAGATCAAGACAATAGTCCGAAAACCCTTAATGATAAAAATTTTCAAGCATCGTCTCAGAAATTTAGACAATATGTGTATAATTCTAACAGGAGACACGTTTGTGTATTCTTTCCATGTAATGCCACCTGCAAGCATATTATGCATTTAAAATACTAAATGCTCTTGCGTGTGTAAGTAAGTTTATTTTATCTTTCTTAATATTGGTCCTGAGAGAGTGGGTACTCGTCTGGATATTTTCCCTAGCATCAAGCATTCTAATACGAATAGATGGAAATTATCTTTGGTTACAAGGGGTACATCAAATAAAGAGTTTGAGAAGTCCTGTTCTAGACTCAAGGATTGACCTGCAAGACACGTTTATCATAAATTACTCTCTTGTGCAAATTAACTGAACTTAACATTGTCTGGCACAGGTAGGGTGGCCTGAGGTCTAGCTTTGTGACAGACTATTCGGCATTTAAGTCGGTCACCCTTCATCTGGAGTCACCTTAAGCCGGACCTGTTTTTATCTTCATATATTGTAACAGGACACTAATTTGTCACTAGGGTAACAAATTTTCTCCCGCCACTCAAGGACTCAGCATGGAATTGCCCACTACGCATAATAAAGGGGTGTTCAAATGCAACATTCAATTTCAATCAGATCTAAATGAGAAAGTCGGGCATGTCTCGATGTATTCTTGCACACAGGTAGAGTCTCTGCCGAGAGCATATAGTATTAAGACTTGTGTACTTATTTACCCACTAAAAATGCTGAAAAGAAATACTATGTTTAACCAAGAATGGACCAAAGAATTTGAATTTATATTCAGAAGAAAAGATGATTTTCGAGTCTTCTGTATAGTATGCCGTTGTGATTCGGAGAAAAAGGAAAAGGTGGATTTTATCGACACACAGTTACAGATAATATATTAAGTCCTCCTTTTATTGCCTAAGTCCATCTTTTTGGATAACAATGTCCTCCTTTAGGGAAATTAATAAATGGCTACCCAAGGTGGAGGGTCAGAAAAGATTGAACTCTCTAAACTAGCAAACAGTTTGCGGGATTAGCTTGTTAAACATCGTTATCACGTTAATATGTCTTCCAGTTGACAAAGGTATGTGCACGTGTGAATGAGTGAGATTTTCGTTCTTTCTCTTCCTTAATTCTGTCTTATTCTGCGCGTATGTTTGTACGTGAGTGTGTAATGGATGTTTCCTTCTTTTTCTCTCAGCTGAATGTTTATCAGGAACGCTCGCAGATTGGCTTGGTGACAAGTGAAGAATCGGCCGTTATCAGTTATTGACAGTGAGTGTTGTGCTTCTTCTGTTAATCAGGAAAAGGTGACAGTGAGTCTTCAGGACTTTATTTGTTGAAGAGTTCTACTGCCCCTGACAGATTGTGCGATGTAATGTTTAGTTTTTAATTTTTAAAATAAATTTTCCAATCGTCTTCTCTTTCTTCTATAGAGACATTTTTTCTTTATAGGTTTCAGGACTCCATATGCTGAAGAGTTCCTTTGACAGATCTTACGTTAGAATAATGTTGGCTTCTTCTTCTTCTTCTTCTTCTTCTTCTTCTTCTTCTTCTTCTTCTTCTTCTTCTTCTAATGTATTTTTCCACAATCCCCCACTTTATAAAAATAAAGCTCTTGTTTTAAATACGTTTTCTAACTCCTAAACTTTGCATTATTTCATCTAATTTAATCATTACCAATCACAATCTATTTTTGTTAATTGATACCAATTCGGAAAGAGGGGAGCACCTAATGAGGCTCGAATTCACTACTGTAGTAATGGCTAGTGAGTTTGGCTTTCTTAAAACTGGTGAAGTTCTTTATCTATTCATCAATTAGCTTGTTTATATATTGGAGAAGCAAGGACGAGCTCATAAGTGATGTTCTCCTATGGACCCCCACATATGGCCAAGCCAAAGCAGGACGACCAGCTCGAACATACATACACCAGCTATGTGAGGACACAGGATGTAACCCTGAAGACCTGCCGGAGGCGATGAATAATAGGGAGAAGTGTCGAGAGAGGATCAGGGATATCCGTACTGGCGGCACGACATGATGATGATGATGATATATATATAAGATTGTTTATATATTTTATATATATATATGTAATATAAGAAAAATAAAATATTCATATGATTTATTTTATGTCAACGTTTCGGTCTAGCCGACCATTATCAGGGTGGTATCTTAGCTTAAGTAGGAACCATCTCTATTTTAAGTAGGAAGTCAGTAAAGTTAATAGACCAGTTCATATATCTCAGCAACAATATCTTATCAATTGTAAGTGATGTCAATATACGTCTTGTAAAGGAGTGGACTGCTATTGACAAGCTATCGATCATATGGAAATCTAATCTCTCCAATGAAATAGAATGGGATTTCTTCCAAGTTGTGGCTGCGTCAATATGAATACACTACATGGACACAATCGAAACGCATGAAAAAAAATCTTGCCGGGAACTACATAAGAATGCTACGTGGTGTTTGGAAAAAAAATCCAGAAAGCAAAACCCTACAAAATAACTGCTGTATGACCACCTACCTCCCATCTTACAAACCATCCAAATAAGATGAACAGGAAATGCAGGGCTCTACTGGAGAAGTAAAGACGAATTCATAAGTGACATCCTCTTATGGACTCTTACACATGGACACGACAGCTTTGGCCAAACAAGCAAAGACTTACATAGATCAGCTCAGTATAGACACTGATGACTTCCAGTAGTCCTACCAGGAGAGATGGATGATAGGGAAGGCTGGCAAGAAAGAGTCAAGGAGTTCTATGCTATTAGCACAACTTGATGGTGATAACTTTATTGTTTACATAGGAAAAAATATATTAGGATAAAAAATTAAAAACGGTATTGCGCTCTTCAACGTTATCAGGGGCTAATTTTGTTCTTTGCTGATGTCACATTTTTGTGTTCAAAAATTAAAAAAAAAAAATCAACGTCGTTGAAACCAATCAGACTTTTTATTTCAAAGATTCCAAGATGATAAAATACATAACAATCAACAGAGAAAGATTATAGAATCTGGCATAATTTTTCATTATAAAACAATTAAACAAATACAAGATTCTTTTTACTTATTTCCCTCTTTGGTTAAATTAGTTCAAAATAGATACAATAACCCTTATATAAATTGTCTTTATTCATAATGAGTTAAGCATACTTAAATTCAATAATTTTATTGTTTTATAGATTTAAAAAATAATCTATGACTAAAGACGTTATTTTTTCCAAGCATTTGGGGGCCGTTCCAAACGCACCAACGACATTTGGTATCACAGTCGCATTATTAGTAGTTTTATCCTTTAAGAATTTTTAACACCAGAGTTAGCTAATGGTTTCTCACTAAAGTTTGAGTGACAGCAAGTCTCCTCAAATCTCCAGGACTCTTCTTAGAATTCTGGCAGATCTCAACAATGCTGTAGTTTGGATGGCCTTCATTCATCCCCTTATTTCCAAGTCTTCCAGTCCCTGTACCAATCCTTTAGTGACGGTACCGAACGCACCAATTACAACAGGTATCGCTGTCACTTTCATGTTTCATAGTTTTTTTTTTCAGTTCTCTTGCAAGGTCTAGGTACTTATCTCTCTTTTCGCTTTCTTTCAGTTTTACCCTGTGGTGAGCCGGAATGGGAAAGTCAACTATTCGACAGGTTCTCTTTTTTTATTGACAATCACTAGGTCTGGTTGTCTAGGTGATTCGTTTCTATCTCAAAATCCCAGAGAACTTTGTGCGTCTCATTTTCTAGGTCCGATTCTGGGTTGTGCATGTACTTTTTGTTCGTATGGTCAAATTTAAACTTCTTGCACAATTTCCTGTGTATCACCTTCCCCACCCAGTTGTGTCTTGACTTATACTCTTTTTTTGCTAATTTACTGCATTCGCTTATTATATGATTGATCGTTTCGACTCTATCACCACATAATCTAGATCTGCAATTTTGTTGAGTCTTATCTATTCTTACTTTGATATAGTCCTTATGGCGTTGCTTTGTGCTGCTATTAGATGAGATTCAGTTTCTCTCTTAAGGTTTCCATTTCATAACCATGTCCTAGTTTTCTCCTGGGAGATCTTGCTTTTTTGTCGCTTGAAATGTCCGTACAGTTGTTTTTCTCCCCATTTTTGTTTTATGGTTATTTTTATTCTGTTGATGTTTGTATTGTCTGTATTGTTTCTGGTCGCTGTCATCAATCTTCCTCCACGCGTTTTTATGTAGTCTTCTCGTCGTTATATCGATGCATCAACATTATCTTGAATGTGAGTAAGTCCTATTCTTCCTTCTTTTCTTGACACATACAGTCTCTGGGATTATTATTGTTATTATTATTATGACAAAATTTTCAGCTTCACTTTCGGTTTCTAACAATGTTTCACCGGATCTTTTCCCAAGTACTAAGGTGATGGCAGTTAATGATTATATATATATATATATACAACTAAGGAGAATGAAGTTTATGATTATATGTGTTATATATATATATATATATATATATATATAACTAGGGTGAGGGAAGTTAATGGTCATTCGCATTTCTTTCAGGCTGCGGTCGTGTCGATACTGCTGTATCGATGCACTACTTGGACGCTGAGTAAACGGTTGGAGAAGAAGCTCGACGGCAATTATACAAGAATATTGCGAGCAATATTGAACAGGTCCTGGCAGCAACACTCCACAAGGCGCCAACTGTACGGCCACCTACCACCTATCACGAAAACTATACAAGCTAGACGAACCAGACATGCCGGAAACTGCTGGAGAAGCAGAGACGAGATCGTAAGTGATGTGCTCCTGTGGACCCCCGCATATAGCCAATCAAAAGCAGGACGACCAGCTCGAACATTCATACAGCAGCTATGTGATGATACGGGATGTAACCCTGAAGACCTGCCGAAGGCGATGAATGATAGGGAGACCTGGAGAGAGAGGGTCAGGGATATCCGTGCTAGCCGCACGTCATGATGATGATATATATATATATATATATATAACTAAGGGAAGGGAAATTAATGATTATATGCATTATATGTATATATTGGTGTCTCTTGTAAGTGTCCTTTTTCACATTGATAGTTCTCTCATGAGGAGATGAGCACTTCCACAAAGAACATCTTTTTATATTTTGTCGGCTAAGATAGCTAGATATCTTCTTAATATGTCTATCTCCCCCTTTCTTGATCATACCCAGGGCTCCCACTGTTACTGGCACGCGGGTAGTTTTAAGGAGCCACATCAACCTGGCTTGAAGTGTTCGAAATCGGGCTAATTCCTAGATTTCGAAGGGTGTTTTTTTTTTCAAAGCAAGAAAATAGTTTCCAGGCAATATTCACCACCCCACTGTTTAGCCTTATGCCGTACTAAGCAAGTAAATATTGAGGAGTTTTTCCAGGTCGACTTGATTATGTCTTACCTGGTTTCAACCGAGAGGCCATGTTAGATATTGGACACTACACTAGTGCGATTCTTGGGGCGATTCGGTGGAAGCGTTATAGCATCGATATCAATTTAAAGTTTTTCTGCTTTCAATATAATGTCTGCCTTCAACCGATAATCAGCTTTTCGGAACTATGTCCTCGTCAATTACGACAGCAAACAGTTGGCATGATGTCAGCCAAGGGCTGAAAGATAATGACAAATTCAAAGTTGAACGATTGGCAGATACCATTTTGTGAATGTTGTCAACTAGCGTTTGGAAACGATAATGGCTTTGTCTGGTCAATAAACGGATGTAGATGGAATGAACATATTCAAGAAGGAAAGAAAATATCAAGGCGACAAAGAAAAAAAGGAAGAAAGAAAGATGAAAGGAAAGAAAGAATGAAGGAAAGGACGAAAGAAAGATGGTAGAGAAAAAGGATGAAAGAAATAAAGAAAGAAAGAAAGAAAGAAAAAGACAGAAAGAAAGAAAGATGGCAACTGAAAGAAAGATGGAAACTGAAAGAAAGAAGGGAGAAAAAAAAGAATGAAAGGAACGATAAAGAAAGAAAGAGAGAAAGAAAGAAGGGAGAGAAGAGAGTCAAAATGGGAAAAAGAAAGAAAGAAAGAAAGAAAGATGGAAACTGAAAGAAAGATGGAAACTGAAAGAAAGAAGGGAGAGAAAAAAGAATGAAAGGAACGATAAAGAAAGAAAGAGAGAAAGAAAGAAGGGGGAGAAGAAAGTCAAAAAGGGAACAAGAAAGAAAGAAAGAAAGAAAGAGGAAATACAACATGAAAGATGGGTTGAAAGAAATAGTGAGAGAAGGAAAGAAAGAAAAAGAGAGAAGGATATTTTTCTTAATGAGTGTAAGAAAGAAAAAAATTGATGGTTAGAGGAAGAAGACGAAATATATGAGAGAGAGAGAGAGCGAGCGAGAGAGAGAGAGAGTTATTTTCAATTCAACTATAAAGAAGAAAAATGAACGAAACAGAAAAATGTAAAAAATATTGAAAAGTGGAAAAAATGAGTGCGAAGAAAATTGAATAGAAAACTCTTAGTTTGGTTTGTTGGTTTAATGGCATATCAACCTTCATGACTATTTTAACACCAAAAGTATCCTGGTAGTCATGCTATAGATTGTAGAGATTTATAGATGCGGGATGAGGAAGTTCACATCTTTCGCAATGGAATTAGTCAGAAACCAAACAAAACAAAACCGCAGCCTCCTATTTCCTTCTCAACACTGACTAACCTAAACATCAAAATAACTAATAAAGCAGAGGCTCAATTATCTTGTAGCTATGAATACGTATTATAGTACTAATCGAGGTAGCACACTCTAACCTCTACTGAGTAATGGTTTGGTTTGGTATGATTTTATTGCATATCAACCATTGTATGTTATTTAATGCCAAATCCTCTTTATATATATATATTAAATATATATGATTTGGTTTGGTATAGTTTATGGCATATCAACCATTGTAGGTTATCTAATGCCAAATCCTCTTTATACATATATATTAAATATATATGATTTGGTTTGGTATGATTTTATGGCATATCAACCATTGTAGGTTATTTAATGCCAAATCTTCTTTATATATATATATATATATATATATATATATATATGATTTGGTTTGGTATAGTTTATGGCATATCAACCATTGTAGGTTATCTAATGCCAAATCCTCTTTATACATATATATCAAATATATATGATTTGGTTTGGTATGGTTTTATGGCATATCAACCATTGTAGGTTATCTAATGCCAAATCCTCTTTATACATATATATTAAATATATATGATTTGGTTTGGTATGATTTTATGGCATATCAACCATTGTAGGTTATTTAATGCCAAATCCTCTTTATACATATATATCAAATATATATGATTTGGTTGGGTTTGGTTTTATGGCATATCAGCCACTATTGGTTATTTAATGCCAAATCCTGTTTATACGTATCTATTGAATGTATATGTATGATTTGTAAACACATTTTGTTGATAATAATCTTAAAAGAGCCCAATATCTTTTTTGCACACAATCAAATGGTTTCAAGTATTGATATATAACAATCAGTCATTTGTTTGCACGCATTTTGTTCTATTTGACCCATTGATATGACCCAATCAGGTGTTACCACTCCGGATCAGAGTAGACTAAGGAACAATAGCAATGAAGGGTTACTCCACATTCCCCAAATCTCCTTGGCTGGAGCCTCATCATTAGTTTGTTTAGTGTCATATACGGGACACTCATTGGGGAGGGTTTTTATCTCTCTGCAGTCGGTGTATTCTACAGTCCCAGTCAACTGGCCTTACTAAGTAATGGTAGTACTATAGTGTTTATACATACCTGGCGTGAGCAACTTGCTTGGTGTAATGGTTAGTAAACTGAATGAGCAGACTATTGGGTGGCTTATACTGCTGACCTTGTGCCACATCTAAGATTTGCTTAGTAAATAACTATACTTACCTGACGTTTGCGCCGAGTGGGTGAGAAATAACAGCTTAGTTCCAAGGAGTCTTCCCTCCAAGCAGCTCTTGCCCCTTCATCTAAAAAGGGGAAGGGTTGAGTTGATTGCCAGGTATCTGAGGTGACCCTGAAGGGTAATATCCACGGAAGCTAAGCAATTTTTTCACCCCTCTGTGAGAGGTTCGATTCCTGTTGGTTATCCTCTAACGAAACCGACATTGTATCGTATTTTCGACTTATGGGAAAGCCTAATGAATTAATAAATAAATATTATAGTCGATTATTTTATTCATTATATTGACTACCCGAATAGCTGAACAGTTATCTCTTTTCTCCGATCTTGGAATTAGAGTGCCGAAGCTGTGTCAGTACTACTATATGGATTCACCACATGGACACAAACGAATAGCATGGAGAAAAGGCTTGATGGGAATTACACAAGAATGCTCTGTGCTGTTTGGAACAATTCCAGAAAGCAACACTCCAAAAAACAGCAGTTGGGCACCCACCTACATCCTATCTCATGAACCATCCAAGTAAGATGAACAAGATATGCGGGTGACTGCTGGATAAGTAAAGACGAACTAATAAGTGACGTCCTCTTCTAGAATCCTACACATAAAAGCACCAGTTTTGGTTGGTCAACAAAGGCTTACATACATCGGCTCTGTGCGGACACTGGATGTAGTTTAGATGACCTGTTGGATGCAATGGGTGATTTGGACGGATGGTGATAGAGTATCAGGGACGGTACGGCTTGATGATGATGATGACGATCAGTTCGTATCTCTCAGCTATGTTCTTGTCTTCGAGTAGGGTACATCCCCACCACAAAAATAAAATAAAATAAGTAAAAAAGTAAAAAAAGTAAAGTTGGCGACATTAGTCTAGGGTGACCAGAAGGCTCCCTTTTCAATAGCTACTACACTGAGGTGTAGCGGAGGGCGCTACTCCTTTCCCTGGATTGCTCCACTTTACCCTTGATATGTACCTTATATTGCTGAGTGATAATCAAAGAGGTATCAAGTACCATTTTTAAAGTCTTTGGTATTACGCGACCTGGGATTGAACCCAGGTCTCCCGGACCATTGGCAGACACTACCCACGAGGCCAATAAAAAAAAATAATAAAATAAAAGAAATACCCCCCCCAAAAAAAACAGGACCGTATTAAATTCATTTGATAACATAAGTACTGCCCTACAATAGTGTAATCTCGTCCCTTCTCTGATAACAACAAGACCTGGAGTTACTACTTTTATGTTCATAATACAGTTGGATCATATAATTCAAATATCTGCTGCTTTATATTGCAGATATGAAATAATTTAATCAATGATCTGATCAGTTAGGAGAGTAACCGGGCAATTGACCAAATGAGTAGAATGTTCACCAATAGTCCGGGAGACAGGAGTTCAATCCTAGGTCGAGTCATACCAAAAAACTCAAAAATAGATACCTGATGTCATCTTGCTTAACACTCAGCACTATAAAGTAAAGGAACAAGGGTAAAGTGGAGCAAACCTGGGAATGGGGTAGCGTCCTTGCCTACACTTCGGTGTAGTAGCTATTGAAAAAGGAGCCTTCGGGTCACCCTCGACTAAGGTCACCAACTTTATTTTTACGAGGGTAGCGTAAATGTTGCAAATTATACGAATCGAGTTCGTAACGAAATGCAGTAGTAGTATGGGAGTCTTCCAGGTACAGTGATAATTAATTATAAAATAAAAAAGATAACCATGAAACAAATAACAGGAGGTTGAGTTGAAACAAACTTTGTCTTTTTATGTATTATTTTTGGGTATGAGCAATAATTTACAAAAGATATGTTATGTGTGTATTAATTTTTGGATGTCTACATTGTAGGTAAATGTTTTACTACTTTTTTTAAAATGCTAACTTGGGCACCAATCCTGAAATTCCTTCGGGAATTAAACTTGGTTATCGGTGTGAAATTTTGGGGACTGATATTTTTGGTTCGACGTGGAGAATCTGCATCTTCTTTAACTGCTGAACGGATACTTACTAATACGTGGGATTTAGTAAATCACGTGACCATTACAGATACATTCAAGAACTCACTTCAAATAAACCACATTGTAATGAGCATTAAGATAGACACATTTTGTTGATAGAGCAAGAGACAGAGAATCGAGAAAATAACATTTCAGATGTAAAGGAAAGTTCTTGAATGCGTATGAGATAAAATCATTATCTACTATCCTATTTACCCAACCCCTCCGCTCGGGCAGGATATGACACAAGGTCAATTTTTAAGCGGAGTTTGACAGGTTTGAATTCAGAGTTTTCCTTCTCCTAGACTAGTTGCCTCACCAAGGCTGAAGAACCTAGTCTGTCCTACTATTTACCCATAGCTGGAGGGAGAATAATTGAATTCATACCAAGGGTATTAGTGCTATGTGAAATGCAATCAGTCTCGTCCCCAAGGGTATTAGTGCTATGTGAAATGCAATCAGTCTCGTCCAGGATTTGAACTCGAGTCGCCGTGTCCATTTCCTACGACGATAACAATTACACCACGGGCACCTTATCCTTATCTACTATAGTGAGTCAAAAGTTTTGCAATATTTTGGTAACATGAGACAATTCGGCTGCTCCAGATGCCTTTGCTAAGGTCGTGAAGGTGAAAAATACTTTGGAATGTGAGATGCTGTTGTATACTCATAATATATATACATATACGCGGAAACATAGTCAATAATAATATACGAACTTCAATGAACGAACGAACAGACTTCTTTATAAAAATATACCTCTCACACTTTATTCTCGAAAGGGTTGCGAAAAGGTTGATGTTGATTGTGTATGAGAGGTGAGTTGGAGACGGGGACAGACTGCTACATATTGACCCAAAGTTCTTTTGACCATAGCAGCACTTCTTCCTCATTTTGGCTGGGCTGCTCAACCGTAGGTCACTGAGAGCCCAAGCCCTCTGTCTGCCGCTGGCTCTCAATTCGGCATCTTTTCTCCAAATGCAACTGGAACTCGAACTGACTGACTCAAGCCGTCTGTGGCACCTGGTTATATAATTGTCTGACACCCACCTGCTTCCTATGGACGTACGCATCAGCACCGAATTCAACCACGTCCACAGGTCAAGGTGATATTCCGATCTCTTCGACCGGATGCACCTGTTTCGCTGTTCTTCTGCTTATTTACACAGGTGCATCTCTTGATTGACAACTCGGTCGAGGGTCAATATGTTACAATGCCGGGCTACCCTGATACTCTTTGGGAGCTACTTGCCGGCTTTGCTTCTATAGCTTGAAGTACGGCCGCGATATCCACGCTTTTACGTATATCTGACATGGCCTGAAAGTCGAGGTTCTTGCAACTCGAGCGAAATTTCTATAACTGTGTTATATTTTGACCTTTTGACCCGGACAAAAATGCCATTCCAAGGTGATGCACCGGAAGGAGGTGACATATTCTAATGGCAGTTATAAGAGGAAATCGCGTGGGCGGAAATTGGCTGATGAAATGGGACGAGCTAAAAAATTCCCATGGTACACTCATAGACTGATGCACCGGAAGAGAGTGACCTGTGAACTGCATGACAGTTATTTCCGCTTGATGACGATTAAACGTTCGATTTCAAAGATCGAGTGGGCGATCGAGTGGGCGTTGAACTATTATATAACGCAGTCAAGACAGCAGTTGAGTTGCAGTCGAGCTGTAGACGGAGTCATAGACGAGATGTGGTAGGAAAAGCCACACCCGGCCGAGGGGGCCCTCGTGAACCCCGATGGAGTTGGGGTCCAGAGAAGATGCTGATAAGATGCAGTAAAGAAAGCCAGCACCCAGCAGAGTGGACCCCAGGGCCTCCGGTTGAGCATCAGGAGAACGAGAAAGACACAACGCTGACGGCCATAAGTTTGGGGTCAAAATATTGCAGTTTCCGTTCTGTCTCCAGCTCCCTCTCACACGCAAACCTTGAGTAACCCTTTTCGAACCCTTGCAATAAAGTGAGAGGTAAATATTGTTAAAGAAGTCTTCCTTGCTGCGTTTATTTATTATTGTGTTATTATGATTATGAGCATACAACATCTGGTTACTGTACTGTGATCAACTTCGTACAGCAAATGTTTGTAGTTATTTCGGTGGCGTAACGGTCCATTTCGAACTTGAAAAGCATAGTTTCCCGAATTAGACTACGTTACACATCTGCACGGTTTTTAAATCATACACGGAGGGAAGTGTACCAATTACCACAATACTAGCAACCACTGCGCGTACCTTTGGCAATCTGAAATACTTTGGTCACGTGATATAGTTAAGTAAGTTAGCCGAACGTAGTCAAGGACGAGTCAAAGGCTCCCTTTTCAATAGCTACTACACCGAGGTGTAGGGGAAGGCGTTACTCTTCCCTGGATTGCACCACTTATCCTTGATCCGTACCTTGTTAAACAAAGAAGCATCAAGTACCATTTTTTGAGTCTTTGGTATGACTCGATCTGAGATTGAACTCCGGTCTCCCGAACTATTTGCGAAAATCTTTTGACTTTCCTCAGTATTAGGTTTGTTTTGTTTAATGGCATATCAACATTAGCGAGTTATTTAATGCCAAAGCCATCCTTGTCGAAGAACAGTAGTGATATTATTCAACTCATAGCTGGGGGATAAGATAGGTCATAGCTTTTCCAAGGGTATTTGTCCAAAAGTGAACGTACTACTGCAACTGGAATTCGAACTCGTTTACTCCACAGGGTCTCCCCGCACTCAGAATTAAGCAACCTGTCAATAAAAAAGATATCATAAGAATATCGTGGTATTCATAGTCTAAAAATTTTACAAGAAACAGTGAACAAACAAAATGGATTAATATTTATTTTTATTTTTACGAAGGTTTTATCGCAAATATGTTCGCGTCACTACGATGCTTAATATCTCCATCAGAAGGAAAGAAAAAAAAAAACGTGGTGCTCCCATTCTTTTTTCTTTCTTTTTTTCCCCCCTTAGCACGCGTTTGTTTTTGCTTAATCTGGTCCTGTCTCATAACACTGGTCGCGGAAATAGGGGTTACTTTTGGATTTGCACATACGTATACATTAAACTGTTAAACTTATTATGTGTCATATAGTACACAGGAGAGATATAGTTAAGTACTCACTGCATTCATTGTCCTTTAAAATCAAAACAATTTAAAGAGAAGAGTGACATTTTAACACAACAGTTCACCCTGACACAATGTCTACCTCAACTGATAGAGGAAGGCAATCAGAGAGACAAAGACAGACAGACAGACAAAACGAGGAAAAGAAGTTAATTTAATGCAAAAGTGAAGAATAAAAGTTGGTTAAAGTGTAATATATTTTTGGGACAAGGTTTTTAGTTTGGTTTCTTTGTTTATAGACATATTAACCTTCGTGGGTTATTTGATCCCAAAGACATCCACGTAGAAGAACAGTCATGGTACTATCTAACCCTTGCCCGGGAATTAAAGGAGCCCGAACTCGCTTACTACGATGTCACAATCCAGCACGTTAGCCACTACGCCACCGGAGACTCCTCTTTTGGAACAAATTGCCTAATCACATCAAAAATAGTAACAGTGAAAGAAGAAAAAAAATTAACATTGAATTTGATGATTTCCAAAAAAAAATTTGGTGGTATTATAGGATGATTAACGGAATTTGATTTGAATATAGATATCTTTACACAAGAATGCTACGTGCAATCTTGAACAAGTCCTGGCGGCAACACCGCACAAGGCACCAACTATACGGCCACCTCCCTCCCATCACGAAAACTATCCAAGTTAGACGAACCAGACATGCAGGACACTGCTGGAGAAGCAGGGACGAGCTCATAAGTGATGTACTCCCATAGACCCCTTCATATAGCCGGGCAAAAGCAGAACGACCAGCTCGAACATACATTCAGCAGCTATGTGAAGATACGGGATGTACCCTGAAGACCTACCAGAGGCGATGAACGATAGGGAGAAGTGGCGAGAGAGGGTCAGGGATATCCGTGCTAGCGGCACGACATGATGATGATGATGATGATGATGATGTGTGCAAAGTAAGTAAGCCTAAAAGTGGTTTAATGAGTAGAGTGTTCGCCAGTAGTCCGGGAGACCGGGGTTCAATCCCAGGTCAAATCATACTAAAGACTAAAAAAATGGTACTTGATGTCGCTTTGCTTAACACTCAGCAATATAAGGTAAGAATCAAGGGTAAAGTGGAGCAGTCCAGGGAAAGGAGTAGTGCCCTCCCCAACATCTCAGTGTAGTAGCTATTGAAAAGGGAGCCTTCGGGTCATCCTCGACTACAGTCGCCAACTTTACTTACTTACTCCATGCAAAGATTCTTTTTTTTAAGAAGGTTTTTATGAGAAGATAGTAAAAGGGGGAAATGTCTTACTCGGCACACCTTAAAAATAGCGACGAAATTTAAAGATCTATAAAAAGTTCACAACACAGAATTACTTTAGAGAATGTCTAATTTCAAAGAGTTTTTCTTTTTGTTTGTGTTAAAGTTATGAAGATTGATTGGTTGATTTTAAAGGCATGTCAATCTATCTGGGGTTATTTTATACTTAAATTGTACGTCCATACTTACATTTTTATGCAGTTGTTTCTTAAGATTTGCACACAGTAATATGATATCAAGCATTTCTATCAAATACAAATAATCTACTGTTATATAGTATCAAGTATTCCTATCGAATGCAAGTAATTTTTAAACAGGTCTACTTCATCAATAGATGGGGCCTTGACAGTTATTACCACTTCCGGTTCAAGTGGACATGGTAATAATGGTAATTAAGTGATACCTTCCCAGATTTCCAGGACTGAGACCTCAAAACCAGATGCAATTTTTTGAAGCGGGGTTTACCCCTCTGCATGTTATACAGAGCGTATTCTAATTTCCGCCGACAGTGCAGATTTGTTAGTGAATTAAAAGTTTCGTTTTGTGATAGGAAAGATTCAATATGACTCTCAATGACGTGGTGATTCAGTCGACTAACGTGTTTCGCCTTCAGAAAATAAAAGAACTGAATTCTTATTGCGCGACAATGGTGGAAAATAATCACGTGATCGCTATAGGGGAAAAATTCAGAGAGAAACACAACACCAAGGAAAGCATTTGTATCACTCCATGTTTCAAGAAGGACCACACCCAAGGATATGGACACTTTTCCTAATTAATTGTCATTGTAAAGAGCCCATAAATAATTCTCTTTTTCTTTTTTTATAATTTCGATTTCTGTTTCATTATTCCTGTATAGTCAGACCGTCCAAAAAATGCTTTAACAATACTTATTACAATAGACAGAATATCTGAATATAAAACCTCTGGGTGTTGCTTTCTCTGTGTGTTTTCAATATAAATGCCCAATTGTTAGGATTTAGAATATGCTCTCTATATCCCCTAAAGAAAAGTAAAACTCCCTTTCGAAGAGATGTTCTGCGTACGCTAAACTGCATCTGATGGTGAGGTTCCAGTTCTGAAAATTTAGGGAGCGTGGAGTACCCCTTCATTGCAAATAAATGTTGGGTGTTCGTTCGCGCTCACTACGGTCATTATTATTTCTCAAGAGAGGTAATGATTAAATGCTTATACTGGCACACTTCTGTTCATTTATTCACTTGACTGCAATTGATCATAAAATAAATCCGAATAAGATATGACTTGTCATCGGTCTTAATGGCATAAAATTAATCATCAAAATTATTTAGATGCTGATTGGATCAATAAAATTATTCTTTGAATTTAGTTTGAAATCTAGCACAGTAATTTTTGACTGAGCTCATTTCGAGTGGCCTGATATTATGAAAACCAGAAGTAAAAGAAAATTGTTATTTTCTCAAGGAATTTGAAGGGAAATCCCGTGGCCTAGTGGCTAACGTACATTACTGCGATACCGCACAAGGTGAGTTCGAACTCCAATCATACTATTACGTTTATTTTCGGACTAATATCTTTAGGAAAAATATTATCCTATCTTCCCAGCTATCGATTAGATAGTACCACTACTGTCCTCTTACGAGGATGGATTTGGCATTAAATGACCCTCGGAGTTTGATATACGACTAAAACAAAGAAGCTAAACCAAATTAAAGAATTTGAACTTCAAACCAAATTGCAGTTCATTAGAAATCACTTACAGAACCATTCCGAGGGATGTGCGACACACGTAAAAAAATCGACAAAATATCTGTTCCGCTCTGGTTAGTGAACACTTGTAATATTAAATAAAGGACAAATCACGATATGAGAGGAAATAGAGATATATTCTCAGGAAAAAAGTATATACAATAGAGAGACTATTACTTGACAAGAACATAGGATTAGTGAATACAGAATAAAGATATAGTCCAATGATAGTATTGGTTTCCGTTATTACGGTAGCAAGTAAGGTGATCTAGTGTGATCTCCAGTCTCCAACGCTCTAATACTATTCCTATAAGAAGCTGCTCTTCACCTTCTAGTCTGCCCTGGTATTAGTAGCTACTGCTATATATGGCAGATGGACTAGTTCATTATGTGAAAAAAATCCATATTTACTAACCCCTTCGCTCGGACAGGATATGACACAAAGTCAATCTTTAAGCGGATTCATACCTTTCCCAAGGGTATTAGTGCTATGTGAAATGCAATCAGTCTCGTCCAGGATTTCGACAAAATATCAAAACAAAATGAACGCGACTCTTTAACCTCTTGGTGTAAAATAATGCTAGAAACGGGATAAAATGCCGTTAAAATCAATCAATTAATCAATCATCATTAAGTTTACGAAAAGACCAAAAATATATTAGTTTTGTGCTATGATAGTTAAAACATTGAGTGTATTATTTCATATGTAAATGTAATTTTTATGAGATTAAATTATCTTCTTTTTCTTTTTACCTAGGAATATTGCATATCTAAAATTTTAAAAAGAATAATCCCTAATTGAAATAATAATAAAAAATAAAACGATTAATTGTAATGACTGTGGGGGTTAGTCCCTATGGCGTAATGACCCAAGTTCTGGACTACAGTCTCGAAGTAATCAAGTTCAAACTCCAGTCACTCTATTACGTTCACTTACGGACTGATAATACTGCTGCTCTTCTACAAGGATGATTTTGGTATTAAATAACCTACTGTTAGTGATCAGACCTAACGAAAAAAAAATCTAAGTTATTCTCCCTGAGAGATAGAAAGAGAGTAGCCTCCCGTGGACAGTGCATTGTGGGATTGTCGGGACCGGAAAAACGCAGACAAGTGAGACAGAAGAAGAGACTTGGAATCCACCATGATACATGGTTGACGCACATTTGACTGGTACACAAAGAGTTAAAACAGCTTCTTTTCCCGGTTAATTATAAAAATCTATTTCTAAGAAAAAAATCAAACCGACCACGTACGGACTTGATTTGGCCAGATTGGAAAAGGGAGAAGTAATCCCAGACAATACGGCACCAAAAAGCTACCTCCTTCTTTTTGTCGAGAACTACTATCAAGCCCTCAGTACGAATTCGGAGACCAAACTAATGGCACGAAAAACTTAAGCTTGTGTTTCATCACTCACTTCTTGAATGGAGCTTCCCAAGAAATAAACCCCAAATCAAACGAAAGTACGAATTCGGTGATCGAACAGTAAAAACAGGAAAAATTTAGCCAGCAAATGGGTTTCGTCACTCGCTTCTTGAATAGCCGGAACATATTTTGAATAAGCTGAAGCTTCCCCAGAAATAAAAGTAAAATTAAACGAAAGTCGACCACTGATATTCTACCAACAACTGAAAGAAAATTCAACTGAGAATTCTGCTGAAAAGAACTTTAAAGAAGACTCGCAATTAAATGAACCCTAAAACATTTCTACAAAACAAAGAAAAGAAAAATACTCAAATTCAAAAAAAATTTGCTTCCCTAGACACTCTTTCAGATAAGTTCCAGCGAATTGCAATAAAATTTGCAACACTTTATCTTTTCTATCTCTTTCTTTCTTGTTTCTTTTGTATAAAATTCCTTTTTAAAAAATCTTTTTGTCTGTATTATCTTTTCGAACCAGTATCCGAACTAGAAAGCTGCGGAACTTACTGTTTAAACTTACTGTTTGAAAATACCATTTAATTGCACACTAAAACCCCCCTAAAAACATTACCCAGTTATATACTAAACTGGCTTTAGTGTCACTCACATTCCTACAAATTTTATTTCTCAAAATCTTTTTATAATAGACGCATGTCTCTACCTGTGGAAAATAAACCTTATTGTTTTGTTGTACGTTTATGAGTCCGTTTCTTTTCAGTTTTGTTTCTATATTTTCTTTGTTCGAAAAAACGTAACATCCACGAAGGTTGATATGCCATTAAAACAAAGAAACCAAACCATATATTGCTTGTGTAAGCATTTTCACTCGCAGAAAGTTTTTAGAGAGATATTCGCAGAAAGTCTTTAGAGAGATATTCGCAGAATTTCACGTGTTTAAAAGAGGCAACCCCTATAAAGGTGGAAAAAAGCACAAGATTTGATTCCTGCCGATATATCAAAGACCTTCAGGGGGTTGTCACCCCAGGCAGCATCCGCTCTCTTGTCTGAAAGCGCAAGAACCAAGTTTACTATTTGATACCTGTGTGCCTCCCAAAGTAGGGGGATGCAGATGTAAACTAATTTTTAGCACTACCTTCGATCGTGTATTCGTATGCAGGAAAGTCTCTGCCAAAAACGTTGACCTTGTGTTACACCCTGTCTGTGTCAGAGCGGAGTGGTTAGGTAAATACAGGGTGAAGGGAGATGTCTAACTTGATTATTTATTTAATCAGTAACCTGATAATCATTCAGATTCTTTCCTTCAAACTAAAACGTTGCAAAAAGTAAAACATCTCAAAAGTCATAAACAATAAACAAATACGAAGAGTTAAGGAAAATCTAATTAAAAAAAGTGTTTGAAATTTGTTGTGTGGGTGTTAGCTAGGTTAAAAATACAAGTGTAGAGGAGGCTCGCTTAACGTTAAGATTGTTGTCATAGGAAATAAACTCGGTGGCCCAAGTTCAAAACCTAGACATGGCTGTTTGCATATCACTTCACGCTTATGCTCTTAGGAAACTCATGAATCAATCTGTCCTCGTTTAAGCTCTACACAGATTGTTTTTGTTTTTTTTAGTCTTGATTTGGCAACCAGTCTAGGAGAAAGAAAATTCTGAATTCAAACTGGCCTTTCCACGCTGAAAAATTGAACTTGTCTCACATCTTGCCCGTGGCGGTTGAGTAAAGACATGAAAGTGTAGAGGAACAACTGAAGATCGAACACCTTACATTTGAAGGCTTTAATCCACTTCTCCTCCTTGTTATGGGTAAATAGTTGGCCAGACTGGTTTTATTTTAGGTTTGGTTATGTAAACGATTGAGGAGAAACAAAACTCCGAATTCAAACCAGTACTACACTGCTAAGAAATTGACGCATCCTGCTCATTGTGGAGGAGATGAATATATATAAACATTAGTAATCATCCTTAGAACTAGCTTACTAACCGCTGTTCTACGGTAAGGCACATAGGCTTGCCTTTTTATATTTAAGAACCGTTATTAAATTTACACAACAGAGTTACAAAATGAAATAAGGGAGGTAAGCGAAAAAAAAAAAAGAGAAAAAATAAAGGTACACGAATAAATACATAAAGAATTCAAGTTTTCTAGCGCATTTTTTTTTCTTTTCAACGACAAAAGACGTCCGGTAGTGAGTTGAAAAGTCATAAACAGCGTTCAGTCCAATTTCCGGCACATTTAATCACGTGGTATCGTTAAATCGATTTATATTTTAGAGGACAATGCATGATAACTGTTCTTTCTTCCTTTCTTTCTTTTGCGCGCATGCGTGTGTTTTCATATATTTTGATATATTTTTTCTCTCTTTCTTGGAATTCGTAATAAACGTCATGTTTCTTCATAAGATTGTACATTTGGACCTCATCCAGTCGATTTTACAGTTCCTTTGGATTAAATAAAATTCCCTGGGGATTATTTATTAGCGTTTTTTTTTTTCTTCGACGCCGGATTAATTTGACAGATCTCGATATTTTCTTAAAGTAATAATTTTCGGTACCAAATTTATGGCTGATTCGCCCCCATCATTTTTAATTAAAGAAAAATCAAAGTAAGTGATGTTGATGCGAACCCTGTGATAACCCCGTGATAACAATATAAATAGCAATATATTACTTTATAAAAATGAGTGGGGCCGAGCCTAGCCGTGGAGCAGATGTTAGCAAGAAGTCTATGATTACCTTTTGTCAGTTTGGTTTTCAATAGGCTTCCCCCACTGAAAGCATTGTTTTTATATATATATATATATATATATATATATATATATATATATATATATATATATATATATATATATATATATATTACACCACGAGTGCCTTTACACACACACGTATATGGTGAAATGGTTACTGTCGTAGGATATGGACACAGTGCCCCAAGTTCAAATCCTGGACAAGGCTGTTTGTATTTCATATCGCACTAATACCCTTGGGAAAGGTATGAATCCAACTATTCTCCCTCTAGCTAAGAGTAAATCGTAGGGTAGACTGATCTTTTTGAATTCAAGCCTATTAAAACTCACTCCAAAATTGACCTTGTGACGTATCCTGCTTGTGCATAGGTGGTTGGGTATATATAATGTGTGAATTCTTTCGTTATAAAATATTATATATATATATATATATAATTATAAAAAGAAATACAAAAGCATTTGTTGATGATAAAATTAGAGTGCTCAAATGTTCGTGAGCCAATTGGTATAAAAATTAAAAGGTGATTACTGACAATTTCATCACGATCACTTTAAGTTTGATATAGTAACATTTTTTTCTCACTGTCTAGTTTAAGCCGATAACGAAATCAAACGTAATATGTGTCTCGATGAAAAATGACAAATTTTGATGTTTAAGGACGACCATAAAGCTTTAGATCAGAGCACTTCAGATAGACTAGCAAACTATTTCGAGTGAGTTAGAGTCTCATTGGGAGATACAGTCATACGGCATTATGCCACACCTTAGCAAAAAGCTAAGTAAATTACTAAAGTCTTAGATTATCATTGATATGACATTAAACTGCATCTGATAGTGGTGCTCCAGGAGGCAATGTGGAGTACCCCGTCATTGGCATTACAGCCAGGTCCACACTGACCCAAAGTAGTTGTACCTGTTAGGGTCCCAACAATAGGTCAAATGGAATTATTTAACCATTTAACTGAGTGCAAACAGATAATTAATATCAAATAGAATTATTACTGATGAACAGCCATACTTGAAACCATTTAACTATAAATAGCAATACTTGAAACTATGTAACTATGTGCAAATAGAACTATTAAGGTCATGTTTTGTTTTTGTTTAATGGCATATTAACATTCGTGGGTTATTTAACGTCAATGTAGAATAACAGAAGTAAAACTAATAAACCAATAATTGGGAGGTGCCCGTGGTGTAGTCGTTATCGTCGTAGGAAATGGACACGGCGACACGAGTTCATATCCTGGACGAGACTGAATGCATTTCACATAGCACTAATACCCTTGGGGAAGGTATGAATCCAATTATTCTCCCTCCAGCTATGGGTAAATAGTAGGGCAGACTAGGTTCTTCAGCCTTGGTTAGGCAACTAGTCTAGGAGAAGGAAAAGTCTGAATTCAAACCTGTTAAACTCCGCTTAAAAATTGACCTTGTGTCATATCCTGCCCGAGCGGAGGGGTTGGTAAATAGTATAAACCAATAATTGGGGAATTTGGTGGTTCCTACCTTAACCAAGAGTATTAGTCCGAAAGTGAACATGGTAGTGAAACTGGTGTTTGAACTGGCTTAACGACGAGGCCACAGTCCAGCTCTTTAGCCATTACGCTATAGAGCCTATCCCTTATTAGTGATAGATTATAATACTTGAAGCTATTTAACTGTTTGCAAACAAATGATCTCTGACACGTTTAAAAATGTTTCCTCCAAACTATTCGCTTACAAATTATATACATATAATAGGATTTGTCATGAATCAACCCTCAAGAGTCATTAAAACATAAGACACCCCCAAACCTAACAAAGCATGTCGGCTGGGGCTGTAAAATACACCGACTATATCTCTGCAGAGGGGAAAAACCTCCCCTCAACAAGTGTCCTGATTATGACACTAAACAATCTGATGGTGATGCTCTAGTATTGCTGGAGTTTTGGGGAATGCAGTGTACCCCTTCATTGCTATTGCGGCCAGGTCCACTCTGGCCCGAAGTGGTAGCACCTGATAGGGTCCTATCTATGGGTTAAATAGAAATAAACTGCATACTTATGCTAAACTATATTGCTTGTAAATAGAACTCTTTTGAAAATGAAACTACGTACTTAAGCTAAACTGAATTGTTTGAAATAGAACTGTTTATTTGTATGAATATGGATTTGGCATTAAATAACCTACAAAGGTTGATATGCCATAAAACCCAAACAAGCAAACAAACATACAAACTCTGGCTTCGGCTGGGCCCCTCTTAGGTAGGCGATAAAATCATTGACTAAACATAGCATAGCACTAGGTCACTCTGGTCTAGTTTAAGATATGAACAAGCATATGTGCTGGACTCAGGTTACATCAAGTGATTTTAGTCCAGCAATGTCATCTGGCTCACATTGCACCAAGTGAGCTTATGACCAGCAGAGTCCAGCAATACACGAGTCTCGGCTCGTGCCCGACCCCCTTCCTTAAAACACCCACTATAAAAAAACAAACTCTTTGTCAAATCCTGTCTGGTTAGAGGCAGAGATAAATATCCAATTCGTAATAAACGTCTTACACAGTGTAGTCAGGTTTGTGTATTTATATAGGAAAATGGGGATAGATACGTTATGCATGTTTCCACACACGATCCTTCCTTCCTCTTTCCACTTAAGCGCACTCGTTTTTTAATCCTCAAGCTATCAATTTATTTATTTGCTTACAACTTTCCCGTCTCCTTTGGTTCTACACATGGCTTTTCACCGCCGTATATATTTCTATAATTAAGCTTGTCTCCGAACACGGATCACCGATTCCATTTCCTATGACGATAACCGTTACACCAAGCGCGCCATCACTCATTGAAATATGGAAACTAGTATCTTTTGTCTACATTTATTTTTAGTATTATTTTTCAATCAATGAGCTCTACAGCCTTTCTCATTTGAATATTATAACTGGGTATCCTTAAATAGAATCTCTTTTTAACATTCATCTTTAAAGAGAGAGAGAGAGAGAGAGAGAGAGAGAGAGAGAGAGAGAGAGAGAGAGAGAGTCTTAAAAAAGTGCGAACGTGATAAATAATTTGATGTAATATATAGTTAAGGAAGTTTTGGAGAATGCCTCGACAGAAATTTAGAGATCGAAATAACAAAGATGTGGATTTCAAAATGTGTCTCGTTCAGACTATCAGTCTCGTTCTTTGGTTGATTCACTCTGTATGTTTTTCAGGTTGAGAACTCACACATATCTTTTACACATAAATAAGGCTGCAGAACGAATCGCCCAAAACATTTGTAATAGCAAGAAAAGCACTAAAATATACGAGATAAGTTATCTGAACGACTCTTGGAATGATTACTCATTTCAGAATTGTAGAGCGTATCTGAAGTAGGCTGTAGAATGAATCGACTGATTGTTAGTAATAACAAACTAACAAAAAAAAAAAAGCCTACGAATTGAGATCAAAACTTGTAACAACTGTTGGAATGATAATACAATTTAAAAAAATACAGATGGTGTTATTAGAGTTGAGTTTTGAAAAATCTTTTAAATTTCTATGAAAGATGAGGATATTCATTATCATCATCGAAGCTTGCCAGCAGCTCACATTCCTTTGACTTTCTCTCACCATCCGTTCCTATCGGTCACTGCATTTGGTAGTTCCTTCTGACGGGATCCTAGCCCCAGTCGGCTGGAGTGGAAAAATATACTGACTGCATCATTGCAGAGGGGTAAGATCCTCCACGCCCAACAAGTGTCCTGAAATCATCTGATGGTGAGGCTCCAACCCTTGAGTTTTGGGGAGTATTGAGTACCTCATCAATGCCATTGCTCCCAGGTCCATTCTGGCTCGAAGTGGTAGCACCTCATAAGGTCTTATTTATAGGTCAAATAAAACTGTACGATCCTTTAGTTGTGTTAACAAATGACTGATATTTAATTGAATTGTTAGTGATATATAACAATACTTGGAACAATTTAACTGTGCTAAAGAACGTCTTATATTGAATAGAATTATTAGTGTTGATTAGCAATACTTGAAACTCTTTAATTGTGCGTCGAATTGTAAGTTGTACATAGCGATGTTTGAAACCATTTAACTGTGTGTACATAAAACTATTTATTTTAGTTAGGAATATTTGAAACCATTAAAATTAGTGCAAACAAATGAAAAATTCCAAATAGAACTATTCGAATTTGAACATTTGGAACTAATGTGCAATAATAGTAACACCTGTGTGCAAACAAATTAGCTCTAATTTATTTAAAAGTAAAATTACCAACAGACTATTGACTTACAAAACATATGTATAACTATGTACAAACAAATGAGGTCTGGCTTGTTTGAAAATGTTATCTACAAACTATGGATTTACTAGCCACATATGTTTAAAGAAGATTTGGGATTAAAAACCTATAATGGTTGAAATGCCATAAAACCCAACCCAAGGGCATCTCGGGTGATGTAATTGTTAGCAAGCTAGACTAGCAAACCTTCACGAGTGAGTTTGATTCTTATTAGATGCCCCATTCAATCGGCCTTGTGTCGCATCGAAGCAAAAAGTTTCGTTAATTAATCCATAAAATCCAACCCAACCAAACTAGACTGAATCGAGTTTTCGCACAAGGCTGATGAATCTAAGTCTTAGTTGGTCGGCTAACACTAGTGTGCCCGTGGGTGGGAGTCCATTGGAGAACATCGCTTATGAGTTCATCCTTGCTTCTCCAGCAGTGAACGGCTTTTCTTGGATGGTTTGTGAGATGAGCGGTAAATGGCCAAACAACTGCTGTTTGGTCGGGTACTGGTTCCTGATTTTGTTCTAAACAGCACGCTATTACTCTTATGGCTGCATCACTTGGACTCTCACGAAGGTTCAGAATAGAAAAGCTCGATGGGAACTACTCTATGATGCAACGTGTTGCCTTGAACAAATTCTGAAAGCAGCACCTCATAAAACAGTTGTACGCCCACTTTCCTCCCATCTCACAAACCACCCAAGTTATGCAAATAAGACCTGCTGGTGAAGTCAGGACGAACTCATAAGGCACGTTCTTTTTTGGGCTATCACTCATGGATACATCAAAGTTGACCGACCAACAAAAATCTACATTTATCGACTCTGTACGGACACTGGATATCGACTAGAGGCCTTGCCAAGAGCGATGGTCGATAGGAACGGATGGTGAGAGAGGTATAAAGGAAACTATATTATCAGCACGATTTGATAATGATGAAGTGTCGCACATACATTTTGTGTGTGTGTGTCTGTGTGTGGAAACATTTCCCGAGAAAAAAATTGTTCAGTAGCAAACACTCAAAAAAATCAGCCGAAAATTTGAAATGCATTTTCATCAGCTTTAAGGTAAAACGAACGAAAGGAGAGAAAAATCATCACACCATTAAGAATAAATAAATAAATGAATAGATAAATGAATGAATGAATAAATAAATGAATAAAATGAAAATAGATTAGAAAATGCTTTTCTTCGTTCAGATTTTGCTTTTTTACCATTTAAAATTTTTTTTTTGGGTGGGGGTCGTTTTTTCTCCCATTTTTTTTTAGCAATCATTTTTCTTCTTTTTCCAAGCCCCCTTTCTTAAGTTCCCTTTTTTGATTTCATTATTTTTCATTCAATTTTTTTTCTATTTTTTTTTTTTTTACCTTTCACATTATTTTCTTTTTTCCTATTGTTCCAGTTTTTCCTGTATCCATTTAAAAAAAATCGTTTTATTAAAAAATAATCTTGCTACTTTATCTTCTCCACTTCTTCTCCCTCGGTCTTCTACTCCTTGTTCTTTTCTCTTTCCGCGCCTCTTTATTTCCCTCCTCCTCCTCCTCCTCCCACTATTTCTTTAACATAGCACTCTACTTCACTTCTTTATTTTCTTCCTCAACTCTATTATTTGTCATTCTCTTTTCTTTCTCTTATTTTTTCCTCGTTCTTCCTCACACTCTTTCTTATTCTTCAACTCTTCCCCTCTCTTTCTCTTTTGTTATCTCTATATCATTCTACGCATTTCCTTCAATTTTCCCGTCTTCTTCACCCTTCTTTTCTTTATCTCTTTCTCATTCTCCCTCTTTCTTCAAACGCCTACTCTCTATTCTTTTAGCTCTCCATCAATCAATTTTTACTAAACTTAGCTTACGCCCTGTCGATAGAGCTCGGAATATGCTGAAGGGTATGACCCCTCAAAATAGGAGTGTCTTAGGTATGACACTAAATTGAATCTAGTGGTGAGGCTCCAGTTCTGAAACTATGAGGAGTGTGGAGTATCCTTTCCTAGCAATTACTCCCAGATCCACTCTTACTCGGAGAGGTAGAACTTGTAAGAGTCACAATTTGATTTGTTTGCAAATTGTCTGTATTAGATAAGAATACTTGATATCTTATAACTGTGTGCAAAAGACTTGAGAAACCGCACAAAAAGTGAATATAAATGTTTGATGAACGCAATTTCCTAACCTCTTGGTATAGAATAACCCCAGACGGGTTGACATGTAATTAAAATCAATCAATAAATTTTTCTTCGTATTAGACAAAGCCAAACTGGAAGGAATAGAGAGAAGAAGACTGTTTTGTATTCATCATCCGAGTGATGAAAATCTGCAGGCGAAAGCTTAGATTTTAAAAAATGCTTAAAATATCCACCAAGCTTAAATTGGTGTGGTATCAGTCTAAATAAATAAAAATATGGACGGGAAGATTATGTTGCGCCAATCCTAAAGGTGTAACGCCTGCCTTGTAAAGTAGCAAGCAAAAACACGAAGGACTAAATAATAATTTTTGACTGTTCTCTCTCTCTCTCTCTCTCTCTCTCTCTCTCGTTCTTTGTTATCCTTATTATTTTTCAGACTTTCTTCAGCTTGGCCGTATTGTTCTTTTGTAGGCTCTTGATGCCCGTGCACGCGCATTCTAGCGAATTAACGGAAAATTAAGTAACGTTCTGCCATAAGTTGCCCTGGGAAGAATGGTCGAGAATTTGATGAGATTGGTTTGGGGATTTTGATACCCTGCTTAATCTTAAATGCTGATTCAGCTTCATCAAATATTCGCTTGGCGAAGACGAAAAACAAAAAACAAAAACAAAAAAAATAAAAAATAGAGAGAGACAGGTGGAGGCTCGAAGAGCTGACGAGTAGAGAACAAACAGAGACAGACAGGCAAACATAGCGAGGTGGAGGAGGAGGGAATGTAAGCACAATGGAAAGAGAAATTGGAAAGAAGATTGGAAAAAAAGAAAAGAAATTAAAAAAATACAAAGACCTATCGAGGAAAAAGCTGATATTAAGGAAAAATGGAAGAAGAAAATGATGCAATGAAGGAGGTAAGTTTCGCAAGAAGAAAGGAAGGAAGGAAGGATACGAAGAAGAAAAAGAAGTTAATAAATATAAAGATATAGGAGGAAAGAAGAAAGGGAGGGGAGAAAATGGATAAGGAAGGAAGAAAGGTAGGGGGAAGGAAATATAGAAAGCGAAAGAAAAAATGTTTCGTAATAGATCGGTGAAATCTATTTTTGTCATGTGTAACCATTTGAATTAGATTTTGATGCTTTTAAGTTGAATCCTGAATGGAAACATACAGGAATCAACGACTTTGATGGAAAACCATTGACCTCTTGGTCAATCTGAGACCCCTGCTCTGATTAGATGATTTCAGGCTCGTGACCAAAACGGTTCTAGAGTTAGAATAAGTTAGTCAGTTTGTTAGAAACGCTCAAAGCGAATGGTTGACCGCTGCATCTCCATTTTGCTAACTCCCCGTTTAGGCTGAGAGGGTAATGAAGAGAAAAGCCGCTAATAGATAAAAGTATAATGTGCACATAAAATTGTGGTCGCTTTGTCATTCCTCATCAACAAATAAGAAAAAAATATAGCAACAGGAAAGACACATCTGAGCGACTCAGGTGACTAGACGAGACAACCGAAGAAGTGAAGAACGAACTGAAATGAGGAGAAGAGATCAGAGTTGACTGATCATAGAATAAGGCCCATTTTCATATAACTAGACAATCATAAAGTAGGACTCACAGAACGTAGAATGTAAGAGAAAAGGGCTATATAACAGAAGGAAAGGAAGTAAGAGGAAAGACTGGAAGATTAAAGGGTTCGAAATTTGGTAGGAAAAAAAAAGGATGGAAGTGAAATTGTTAGGAAGAATGAAAAGAAATAAAAAAAAGAAAAGATATAAAAACGGAAGAAAAGGCATAAAAACAGAAGAAAAGATATAAAAAGGAAGAAAACAAATAAAAAAAGGAAGAAAGGACATAAAAAAAAGAAGAAAAGTAATAAAAAAGAAGAAAAGAAATAATAAGGAAGAAAGGAAATGAAAAAAAATAATAAAGGAAGAAAAAAGAAAAAAAGGAAGAAAAGAAGAAGAAAGAAAAAGGAATAAGAAAGAAAATAAATAATAAGGAAGAAAAGAAATAAAAAAGAAAAGAAAAAGAAAGAAAAGAAAAAAGGAGAAAAGAAATAAAAGAGATAAGAAATAAAAAAGAAGAAACAAAATAATAAGGAAGAAAGGATATAAAAAGAAAAGTAATAAAGGAAGAAAAGAAATAATAAGGAAAAAGAAATTTTTTAAAGTAAGAAGAAAATAGGTTATTCTTTGGGTACTAGTTTTTTCAAAAACCATTGGTAGGGTTTTCTCCCACATAGTTCATTAGACTTCAGAAATAGATTTGAGAAAAGCAATTTTTATTTTAAAGTTGAATAGACCTGTAAAGTCAGAGTTGTTCCCCTGGTGTTAGTGAGTCTATCGACTAGTACATACATTCTGGTGTAATATTACCACATCACCATAAGTTCTCTAACAGGTCTTAGGAAGGATATCTCTTTATTATAAGATATATGTATTTATCCAGCCTCTCAGTAAGAATAGGATACGACACAAAGGCAGCTTTTAAACTGAGTTTAATAAGTTTGAATTCAGAGTTTTCCTTCTTCTACATCAGTTGCTATAGCAAGGCTAAAGAACCTAGTCTTCGCTACTATTTACTCACAGTGTTACATATTGACCCTTCACCGAGCCGTCAATCAGAGACGCACCTGTGTAAATAAGCGGAAGAAGATCACGTGATCTAATCGGAAATAAGTGGACGTTATGAAATAATATATGCAGATGTAGTTGAGTCAGTTGGAGGCAGTGAAGGCCAGAGTCAGAGCCAGCAAATCGTCTAGTGGTTTTTCTCATCTCCAGCCAAGGGCATTTCACATGTTTTACAAACATATAACAGATATAACATATATAACCAAGAGTGGGAGAAAGAAGAACAAACAAACACGAACTTGGGTTAGCCCTAAGCGTAAGAAGGGAGAAGTTTTTGACACTCTTCTGGCATTCTGTGACTGTCACGAGCGTGTACTCGAACAAAATTCCCAAACAGCTACCAGGAACGCTGACTCATCCTCTCGTGTTGGCTGACCTAGCTTCTGGGTCCACTGGTCCCAACTCCTCCTTCAGCAGCCGCCTTTCTCTGACCGTCACCTTTCCCTGACTGTCGCTAACTCCTCTCTGTTCTACTCTGTGGCCTTGCCTTTCCTCGTCTTCTTCCGATCTCGTAGGAAATCTCGCACGAAAACCCTCTGTGTGGGTTTTGCGCCAAAGCAGACAAGGGAATCCTCTGACTGGCGCTCACTCACACCCACAGAAACGAATGCCCACCATCGTTCCACACTTTTATTAGCACTATAGCAGAAAGAAAGAATTTCAAAGTATCATTTAGCGCGGGAATTGTTTTGGCCGTTGGAGTTTCAAATTTATATACTTCGTCCAATGATAATGACTGATGCCATTCTGCCCGGGTCACCTCCTCGGGCAATATAAAAGGCTGAGTATCGCTCCCTCGACCTTTTTTCTTCCTCACATACTTTTTGAGTAGGACAGACCAGTCATCTCTTTCTCGTTAAAACCAGCAGCAGACGATATCAACACGTGGAGAGCCCATCTAATTTATGGACAGTTGGTTCCTAGGAATTCATTTTATATCAACCCTCCTAGACCAACGATTCCCAGAAGCATTAAATTGGATTTTATTCCGCCTCTGACATTAACATTTGAATTCCTGCTCTGTTTTCAGCAAATCATCTTTTGTCTTGACTACAGTGACTCGATTCCTGCTCTGACATTCAGCTACTTTATTCATTCTCAACTCTACAACGATTTTCTTCTACCTGCGATTTACAGCACAAGGGTTCTTTCATTCAGGCTGCCATTAAAGCATTGTTGAAACTTATCAATATTCTCGCCTCCATCATTTTATTTTCTTTCTTTCAGGAGGTAATTTATTCTGCCTTCCTGTTATAATACCAATCATTTGTTTACTCACAATTATATGGCTTCAAATAACTAATAATAACCATTCACAAACAACTATAACTTGAAGAAACTTTTCTTAATACAAATAATTTACAGTAATATGATATCAAGCTTTCCTCTCAGATGTTAATAATTCTCAAACAGATTTATTTGACAAATAGATGGGACCCTAACAGATATTACCACTCCAGGTTTGAGTAGATCTGTAAGTAATACCAATGAAGGGGTGCTCCACTCTTTCTAGAACTGGAGCCTCACAATTGGAAGTATTTTAGTGTCATACCCACTATCATAAAGTAAAGTTGGCGACTGTAGTCGAGGGTGACTTGAAGGCCCCCTTTTCAATTGCTACTACACCGAGGTGGAGCGGAGGGCGCTACTCCATTCCCAGGACTGTTCCACTTTACTCTTAATTTTTAACTTATAATGCTGAGTGTTAATCAAGGTGGCATCAAGTACCATTTTTTGAGTCTTTGGTATGACTCGATCTGGAATTGAACCCCAGTCTTCCAGACTATTGGCGAACATTCTACTCATTAGGCCAATGGCTCGGTCTGATACTCAGATATACTAATGCTAATATTAATATTTGGAGAGTAGGGAATTGACTAAATATCTTTTTTATCACTAAGCATTCCAATACCATATGAAAAGACATGAATTCTTTTTCCTATGCTCTGTTCCATCGCAAGATATTTAAAAATTGTCTTGACTCTGATTGATCGTGAACAAGGATGTAGAAGAGAATGGTTAACTGTCTTTTGGTGAGGAGTCCGTGTTGCGTAATGGCCAAAGTGCTGGACTGCGGCCTCGAAGTAAGCAAGTTTAAAATCCAGTCACGTTATTACGGTCACTTTCGGATCAATACCCTTCGGAAGGTTATGAACCCCTGATCACTCTATCAACGGTTTTAATACCACGACTGTTCTTCAAGGATGGCTTAGGCAACAAATAACCCTCGAAGTTTGATATGCAACAAAGAAACCAAACCTTTCGTGGTGGGGGTTAAGAACGAAATAACCAGCTGTAGTGTGGACTGGGAAACAAAGAACCACCAAAAGATATGAGAAGAGCTGGTTCCTATTGGAACAAACAAAGACCCATGAATCTACGCAGCACATTGTGTCTGTTATCTGTTTTCATATATTTCGATAGCTTCAGTAACTGAATGAAGGGAATAAAACAAGAGAAAATCCTACTTTTGAAGGAACATAAGGTTTTTGCTTCTCCTCCCTTCTACTAGATAATCACCGTCACCGAAATTGCAGTTGTTGGTGACTATGCGACATATGCCTTTCCTGAAGTCGTTTGTGCCAAAAGAAATAACCCCATCTAGTATTTGAACTTTGCTTGCCAAGTCCATTTCCAAAGACAATGACCATAACAAAAATTGACCAGTCGGATGGGGCTGTAGAATACACCGATTGCTTTACTGCAGAGGGGTAAGACACCCCCAAACGAGTGTCCAGGATATAACACAAAACAATCTGATAGTGAGGTTCCAGTAATGCTGCAGCTTTGGGGAATGCGGAGTACCCATTTATTGCCATTGCGCCCATGTCCACTCTGCTCCAAAGTGGTAGCACCTGATAGGGTCCTATCTATGGGTCAAATAGAAATAAACAGCGTACTTAAGCTAAACTGAATTGCTTGAAATAGAACTGTTTTAAAAATTAAACTACATACTTATGCTAAACTGAATTGTTTGAAATAGAACTGTTTTTGACATTGAAAGTGCATCCATGCTCAAATGTTTGAAATAGAACTGTTTTGACAAAAACTATACTGAAGTGAATTGTTTGAATTAGAGTTGTTTGACTAAACTGATTAGCTTGAAATAGAAATGCCTTTGACAATTAAACTGTTACTTAAGCTAAACTGAATAATTTGAAATAGAACTGACTATTTGTATAAAAATGGATTTGGCATTAAATAACCTACAAAGATTGATATGCCATAAAAACCAACCAACCAACCATGACGTCAAGTGCACTTACAGAACAATGATACTGTATAATTATTTTACATCTCCAACCTGAGAACAGCTAATATACATAATTAGTAATGTTCAATTAAGTTTGCATAATAGTAAATCTCTTTTTTCTTTTGAAATCTGGATTATTAGATTCTTTAACATCTTGCAGCAGCATGGTTTCCAGCTATTTGTTACAAGAGACCCTTAACAAAGATTAAAAAAAAAAAATAAACCCACTAAAACCTTCTTCTGAAACTATTTGGTATGCATGCAAAATTTTGTGATTCTATGCCAAATCTTTAGGCTGTCTGTGACAATATTGGTCTATGGCATTGGTCTATGAGGGGTTAAACCAGGCTTGAGAAAAAAGAAAATTTGAGTGGCTAAAGATATTTGCCAAGAAGTGTAGAATTGAAATTCTGGGAAAAGAAATAAAAACATTTGACAAATAAAGTTGTTTACAAGAACAAACGGAAATTTAATAAAGAGCAGATATGACTTGAAAAATGAATAGTATTATTAAAATGATTTTTCCAAGGCTGGGAAACAAGAAAATAAGAAAACTGACAATGAGATGATTGAAGGGCTATCTGGTAACTAGCATTTGGTTACGTAAGCACCCAGTTAGGAAATGGAACCCAGGAAGCTAACAAAGGAACCTTTGTTGACGGTGAAGAGGCTATCTGGTATTTGGCGTTTAGTTACAAACGCACCTCAGCTAATAAGTGTGAGGAATTTATCCGGAAATGACTGTCGGAGCTGGTTAGTAATTATTAATTAGTCTGGGACGAGGGGCTGCCCTTTTGCCCACTGGGTTTTGAAATCAGCTCCATCAAATTGACAGTCCAACATATTTGGGCATAAGAGGAGGAATATCCAGTCTGACGTCATAAGTAGGACGATGAGAAAGACTGTGCTGGCATGAGGAAAGCTATCCTCCCGTTGTCCTCATCACGAGTGGTAATGATAGGAAGGACTTTGTGGAAGTTGTGTAAAAAGGGTTGGACCCTTAATTAGAACGGAATTGAAATAGAGACATAACGGATGTCTGATAATTTGAAAATGACGTTAGGGAGATCACCCCTTCCACAATCAGAACCTACCCCAGAATTTTGGCAGATATTATATAAACGAGCTGATTTTGGAGCTCGGCGTACGCTGCCAGGCACAATGCCAATCTTGCTACCAGGAAGTACGGATGTTTAAACGAAGTTGCCGCTAAGAAGAACGTAACCCTCACCAAAGCTACCAAAAGAACGGAATACTGATGTCCTTAGACCAATCTTGATGCACACACGTAAATCAATTACCAACTGTATGAACTCGAGAACTTATAAAACTTTTTGTTATATCTACAAAAAGCAGTGTGTTATTTTTTCTTCTTCAATATACCTTTTCAGGTTCCAATCGCCGGGTATCATTAACCCTCTTCTTTTCAGACGTGAATCTTTGCTGCCTTAACACTTAAAGAATCACAGCGTGGGGTGGGGCAGTGTATGGTCACTTTCCCTAAAGGGAACTGTTTTTTCCCACGTTGTAGTAGAGGACTGGATGGAGATAGATGGGCGATTGTCGGTTCAGAGGCGTTTTGACGATCGACGCTGACGAACTGAAGGCGGCTGCCGACATTGCATATTGGTACTGGACGCCCGGGGCTGTCACAGTTATATGTGTTGGACGAGGTTAAGTATATATGTCTACAGAGGACTCTTCATAAATGATTGATATAAAGCATCATTAATTTTCTATTATATTTCTTTGTTTTTAATGGTATATCAACCTTCATAGGCTATTTAATGCCAAAACCAGCCTTGAAGGACAGTTGTGGTACTATTTAGCCTATAGCTGGGAGGAATAAGGATGTTCATGCCTTTCCTGAGAGTTTTAGTCCGAAAGTAAACATAAGTAAACATTGTTGCTCAACTAGCAACAATGCCAGAAGAATTCCTCCCCCATTATTTCGTGTAAAACTTTACTCTATAAAAACGGATATTATTAGGTATTATAACCACAATCTACAGCATTGAAACTTTTCTAAAATAAGTACACCAACTATATATATTAATGCAACTGTTGGTTAGTTGGTTGGGCTTTATGGCATATCAACCCTTGTAGGTTATCTAATGCCAAATCCTCTTTATATATATAGATATAAAATATGATTTATAAATGCATAAATTATAGATTATATTTGTCAGCTCATTTGTTAACACAGTTAAATGGTTCCAAGTTTTCTAAAAGTAACAATTTACCATCAGTCATTTGTTTGTATAGAGTTATGTGGTTACCAGCATTGCTATTGAACACTAATAATTCTATTTAACACTATTCATTCATTCGCACACAGTTAAATGGATCCAAGAATAGCTATTTAATACTAATAATTCAATTAAACATCAGTCATTTGTTTAAACACAGTTAAAGGGTCAAACAGTTCTATTTCTAACAATTCAATTTAACATAAGTCATTTTTCTGCACAGTTTAAATGGCAAACAGTTATAGATGGGACCCTATCAGGTGCTACCAGTCTGGGTCAGAATAGGCCTAGGAGCTACGGCGCACCACATTCTCCAAAACTCCAGAACTGAAGTTTCACTATCAGGTGGTTTAGTGATATATCCAGGCACTTGTTGAGAGGCGTCTTACCCTTCTGAAAAGCTGCAGTCAGCATATTCTACAGCTGCAGTCAACTGGATTTTTAATACAATTGTACTCTGGTTACAATTATGTAGAGTTTGGTAATAAATAATACCTAACAATATGTGTTGGTTGTATAATGTTCCATTAGAGATACAGGTACTTTTGGTTTAGAGCAAATTTAACTTTTTATAAAAAATTGTTAAGAGTGTATTTATTCATGAAAAGTACAAAATAATAAGACCTCATACAGAACATTGTACTTGGGGCCAGGCTCCAGTTTCATGTCATTTGGAGTATAATATTGAGAGTGGAGGACATTCAAAGAGTGACAAAAATTATAAAAAGAGATTACAGTTACAGGGTGAGATTGAAGAAACTAGGATTAACTATTTTACTAAAAAGAAAAATGAGAAGTGATCTCATTGAAAATTTTAAAACAATTAATTGAATTTCTAATTATAGTAGACATTTTTTTCAATACTTCTCAAACTGGAAATTTACAGTCAAGGTAGATATGAAAAAACTAAGTCTACTAAACCGTTGTTTTTTTTTGCTGATTGAGTAATATATTTGTGGAGTAAATTGTTAAATCAGATTAAATTGGATGGCATTTTAGGCAACAATTAGATGACTTACTTAATAGAATTTGATCTGAATATATTATATTAATAGGGTAAATGTTTTGTTCAAAGACTGCTTTTCCTTTAAAGTTGATGTGATAAGATAGTAAAGTGGAGATGCCCAAGGAGGCATAATAATAATATGTTATTCTTTGTTCTACAGATATTAGTTAAATATTCATACTTACCAGATATACTTACCTGATATTTGCTCTTGGTAAAATATTTTAAATGGCCATATTCATCAGGCATAGAATTTAAAAACAAGGAACTTTGTAATTGAAATTTAAGAGTAATCTCTCTTCATTTTCAATATGACAGTCAGTTCAATTTGGAGGTTTTTGCTCCTTTAAAAAAAAATCAGAATAAGAATCAAATTTTTAAATTTTATTTTTTGCAAAGAACATGCCTAGAAGTTAGCTATTTGTGTATACCAAATTTAGTAAAAATCTATTGAGTAATTTTCATGGCTACACACACAGAGTTTATTTTTATGATATAGATAACATAGCAATTTTCAGGCAGTTATTTATCATCTAGATAAATCAGAAAATAAAGCCTGATCCTTTTCTTTTAGATCAAGAATAATAACTCTGTACCCCAGTATAATCTATTATGTTACTTGTAGGTGGGCATTGCAAAGTAATCCTCATTTTTCTGAGAGATGGAATGTCAAAGAGCAATGGGGATAAAAACTTTTCTTCAGAGAGAAAAAAAAAAATTAATGACATGGCTAGCAAACAGTCTGGATCTAAATCTAATAAAATATTTTCGGCAGAAAATTTTAAGAAATGGTCCAGATGGCTCCATCCACCAAAGAAGATCTATTAACGGTCATTTGGGAAAGTTGGAACCATTTTGGCAAAGAATATTGCTTTTAATTGGTGAAATCCATACCTGAAAGAATTAAGGTAGTCATAAAAGCTTGAAGAGGAGCAACTAAGTATCTTAACTTTATGAGTCGAATTCCATAATTTACTGGACCATTGGCATAATGGTTACAGTGTTCACCAATGGTCTGGAAGACCAGGGTTCAATCTCAGGTTGAGTCATACCAAACAAACAAAAAAATGGTACTTGATGCATCCACGCTTAACACTCAGCATAATAAGGTAAGGATAAAGGGTAAATGGAGCAATCCAGGGAAAGGAGTAGTGCCCTTTCCTACACTTTGGCATAGTAGCTGTTGAAAAGTGAGCCTTTGGGTTGTCCTTGACTATGGTCGGCCAACTTACTACTTGCTTATTGGGTCATTACATATTTTCCTCTACACTGCTTGGGAAAAAATTATACCACTAATCAAAAGCAATTTAATCTAGTTTGTTTAAGGAATATTTTATGAAACCAGAATATTTAGCTGTTAAATGAAAAATATTTTGCATCTTATGTTATAAGTTTATTTACTGCTACCTACTCCCCAACTTAAATGAACACCTAAATATGGTAATTCCACAATTTTTGCCAGGGTTGTTGTAAAGCTAACAGATATATAAAACTAACAAATAAATGCTGCACTATTCGGCAATGTTTGACCTGGGCAGTTGGCAGTCAAGTGACATATTACCCCACCAGTAGTCTGCAGTTTGAACAGCATCTAAAATCAACTAGGTAATTCAAAAAACCTTTTTTTGAAATTCTAAAAAAAAAAAAAAAAAAGTTTTATTTGATCCCTAATTATAAGTATGACAGTAAGGCAGACGGAACACTAGCTATGGTGGTCTGCCAGTCTAGGAAAAAGATTACACTGAATTAAAAACCAGGATCTGGAGTCCTTAAAGCAGTTCAATGTCATCTTCAAACCTGCTGTAGAAAGAACCACACTCTGGCAGTCACTTTTGAGATTTTGAGGTCAAGGAAGAGTGTGACTATTTTCACTAAACTGAAATAAAAAGGTCACAATACTTTGCATGTTTTTGTGTAAGCAGCCATTTGCAATATGATTTGCATACATGTGCATATTATAGTCCTTAATATTACTAATGCTTATGAATATGCATAAGTTGTTGTGTACATAAGGACTTCAAAGTGACATGTACCAATCTTGAGTCAATAACTTTTGAGAGCAAACAAGAACAAGTGATTTTTGGTTAGAGAAAATAGAATGAACTTTCGTGAGAGAAAATGATGACATGAATAGTGTTATTGAAGGACCCAAGCTTAGTTGTGAAGAAGAAAAATGAGTTCCATCTACCTTAGTTGGTCAAAGGACACAAAAAATGAGTCCCTTGGCATTGTTTACTGTAAAGTAACAAGTCTTTTGGCACTGTTTGCTACCCAAGTGCCAAGGTGTATTGAGGTCTTGTTCTTTATCAGTGGTATGTTGCAAAAGTAACTGCTAGTGACAGCTAAATCATTGTGATAAGCCCAATGACCAGGATATTGTTAGTATTTCACTTTTGGGTTTACATGGATTTGAGAGATCCAGAATTGATTCATCTCAAGACACATTTCAATACACCGTCAGTCGAGTCATGGTGAATATCAAATTTTTTCTTTTACTCTAAATAATTAGATTTCTTATTTTTTGAAATGACATGTTTTTTTGCACAAAAGACAAAACTTCCTGAAATGAGACAAAACAACGATACAAATTACTTACATTTATTTGTGTATATTGTAAAAATGTCTCTTTTTTGATGAATCAATTTTAGGTCCAATGGAATATGAAAAATAAAATCAGTTTCATCCCTTTCAAGACACTCTCTCTGAGAACATGGGCACCTCGGGTGGTGTAATGGTTAGCAAAGTAGACTTGCAAACCTGCACGAGTGAGTTTGATTCTCATTGGGTGCCCCATTCATGCGGTCTTGTGCTACATCTAAGCAAAAAGCTTAGTAAATTACCACTCTCTCTGAGAACGAATTTTTTGAAAAAAAAAAAAAATGTTCTTCTTCTGCTATGACTTCTTTAATTTTCTGATTGGAGTTCTTTTTAGTTTCCACTGCGTTGTCTGGAGGTGTAGAATACACTGACTGTATTTTTGTAGAGGGTTAAGAACCCGCCAATAATTATCCTAGGTATGACACTAAATTGGATTTGATGATCGAGTTCCAGTCTTAGGCTTTGAGGAAGGTGGAATACTCCTTGTTTTTGCTGCCAGGTCCACTCTGACCTGGATTGGTAGTACCTGTTAGAGTCCCATCAATGCATCAAACTATTTATTCATTTCCAAAGGATTATCATCATTATTAGTTATTTGAAATCATTTGTGTGCAAACAAATGAGCTTTAACAACTAATTTGAAAGAAGTTATCTACAAACCATTCACTTACAATATATAAAAACAGGTTTATATATGTTTGTTTAATGGCATATTAACCTTCATGAATCATTTAATGTTGGATCCATCCTTCTAGGTTGGTTGGTTGGTTGTTGTGGGTTTTATGGCATATCAACCTTTGTAGGTTATTTAATGCCAAATCCATTTTTATGCAAATAGTTCTATTTCAAACAATTCAGTTTCACATGAGTACACAGTTTAATTATCAAAAACATTTCTATTTCAAGCTATTCAGTTTATTCAAACAGTTCTAATTTAGCTAATTCAGTTTAGTATAAGTATAGATTTGGTTTATACACAGATAAATGTCAAAACAGTTCTATATTAAACAATTCAATTTAGTGTAAGTAGAGTTTCAATGTAAAAAAAAATGTTCCATTTCAAACAATTTAGTTCAGTATAAGCACACAATTTAAATGTAAGTACAGTTTAATTGTCAAAAACATTTCAATTTCAAACTATTCAGTTTAGTCGAACACTTCTAATTTAAACAATTCAGTTTAGCATAAGTATGCAGTTAGTTCTATTTAATCTATAGATAGGGCCCTATCAGGTGCTACAATTCCGGGTCAGAGTGGAGCTGGGAGTGATGGCAATAAAGGGGTGCTCCGCATTCCCCAAAGCTCCAGCATCACTGGAACCTCACCATCAGATTGTTTAGTGTCATATACAGGACACTCATTGGTGGGGAGTCTTACCCCTCTGCAGAGGTGCAGTTGGTGTATTCTACAGCCCCAGCTGACTGGGCAACCATCCTTCTACAAGAACAGTAGTGGTACTATTTAACCTATGGCTGGGAGGAGAAAGGAGTTCATACCTTCCCCAAGGGTATTTGTCCGAAAATGAATGTAATGGTGCGACTGGAGTTTAAATTTGCTTACTATGATTCCGCAGTCCAGCACTTTAACTATTACACCATGAGGCCACCGCCTTATAAAAACAGGATTTTGTATTAAGGGGTAGGTATGTCATAAAACACCAACCAACAACCTTGTTAGTTTTTGATTCCTAAAGAAGAAAACCATCAAGGACATGTAACACTTCATGACAAACTGACTAAAAGCAGTGTCAGTTGAAGACTTCCAGCATGGTTTCCTGGAGTGGGAACAATATCATTTGTGCATGACTTCACTATATATTTTGGAGGAGATAAAATTGATTTGTAATCAAGTTCATTGTAAAAAATTTTACTCTTCAGTATTCCTAATTGATTTTAACAGCTTGTCAAAGGTTGTTTTATACCAAGAAGTGAAGAAATTCTGTTCATTCATTTTGACATTTTGGGGGAAGTTTTTTGCAATTATAGATCAATTATTCCAACCTAATACAAATAATTTGCTCAGTTGTATGGTATCAATTATTCCTATCTAATGCTAATAATTATAGGGTTTCAAGTAGTTATTCATATTTAATAATAATCATTTGTTTGTGCATATCTATAAGAGTTCAAGTAACTAATAATAATTCTGAGTAAACAATTATAGCTTCAAGGTTAGTTGTGTTTTATGGTATATTAACCCTTGTAGGTCATTTAATGCCAAATCCTGTTTATAAATAAATATATATATTAAATATGATTTGTAACCAAATAGTTTGTACTTTGGTTGGGTTTTATGGCATATCAACCATCGTCAGTTATTTAATGCCAAATCCTGTTTATATATATATAACACTATATGATTTGTAAACATATTTTGTAGATATATTTTTAAATGAGCCTGAGCTCATTTGTTTTCCATACAGTTAAATAGTTTCAAGTATTGCTAGGTATCAGCAACAATTTAACATCAGTTATTTGTTTACACACAGTTAAATGGATATACATATGGTTTGTAAGTGAATAGTTTGTTGGTAATTTCATTTTTAAATGAGTTAGAACTAATTTGTTTGCACTCCACTATTGCCATGGTTTCTCCACAGTTAAATGGTTTCAGTTATTGCTATCAAACACTAATAATTCTATTCAAAATCAATCATTTGTTTGCACAGAGTGAAGTGGTTGCAAGTATTGCTGTTTAACACTAACTATTGTATTCAATACCATTCATTTGCACACAGTTAAATGGTTCCAAGTATTGCTATGTATCACTAACAATTCAATTAAAACATCAGACATTTGTTTACACACAGTTAAATAATCAAAAAGTTCTATTTCTAACAATTCAATCAAGCATAAGTTATTTGTTTACACACAATTCAAATAATCAAACAGTTCTAGCAGGTGCTTCCACTCTGGGTCAGTGTGGATCTGAGAGCAATGGCAATGAAGAAGTACTCCATATTCCCCAAATCTCCAATGCCGGAGCCTCACCATCAGATAGTTTAATGTCATATCCAAACACTTGTTAAAGGGGGTTTTACCCTTCAGCAGAAATGCAGTCTGTGTATATTACAGTCCCAGTTGACTGGGCTGGAATATTTTGTAGGTAACAGAGGTCATTTGTTTGTACACAGTTAAATGGTTTAAAGTATTCTTTTCAAACACTCATAGTTCTTTTTTGTACAAATCATTTGTTCACTCAGAGTTAAATGGTTTCAAGTATTGCAAGCACTAACAATTCAATTAAACATCAGTCATTTGTTTGCACACAGTTAAATGGTTAAACAGTTCTATTTAACCCCTAGCTGGGACCCTAACAGATACTACCACACTGTGTCAAAGTGGTCCTGGGAGGAATAAAAAGGCACTCCACATTGCCTGAAGCTCCAGGACTGGAACCTCGCCATCAGATGGTTTAGGGTCATATGAAGGACGCTGGGGGTGGGGTTGTTGGTGCAAGGTCTTACTCCTCTGCAAAGATGCAGTCAGCATATTCTACAACTTATAGACTCAAGTAACTATTCTTTATACAAATACTTTCCTATTGAATAGGAATAATTTTTAAACAGATGAAACCCTAACAAGTACTGCCACTTCAGGTCAGAGTGGAACTGGGAGTAATGGCAATGAAGAACAACAACTGCTTTTGACGAGTGATCTTTCCTCTCTGCAGAGGATACAGTCATCATATTTTAAGTCCTGCCAACAGGGAATTCTTCAGTAATGAATCCAGTCTTGTGTTCTCACTAAACTGGATATTCTTTGTATTATACTTCTTTTATCTAATAATAATTTGTTTGCATAGTTATATGGCTTCAAGTATTCCTATCGCTTAATTCTCAAGCAATTATATGGTTTCAAGTAACTATCCTTATTTAATAATATGTTTGCACAATTATATAGTATCAGGTATTCCAATCTAATACAAATAATTTATATAGTTATTTGGGGTAAAGTATTCCTAACTAATAATTTCCAAACAGACCTATTTGACTCATAGATGGGATCCAAACAGGCACAACCACACCTGCTCAAATTGGACCGGGGAGTAATAGCAATGAAAGGGTAACTTCATACTCCCCTGTTATCCAGAACTGGATCCAGTTCTGTGTTATACTCAGGGCATTCATTTGGAGAGGGTGTCACCCTTGTACAACAGCTGTGGTACTATTTTCCCTGACAGTTCAGTGGACTGTCTGGCATCTGAACTAGACAGTCAATGCTCCATGGCAGACTTGATGCCGAAAATCCCCTGGCTTTGGCAGGGCCACTTTTGGGTGGGCGAGCTGCATCATTGACACCTATGTCTCCCTTGTATACCACTGGACCTTGCTGTCCAGTTTAAGCTATAATCAGGCATATGTGCCTGGACCCAGATTTTTATATATACACACACACAAAAAAAAAACATAGGGGGTGTCCTCGTGGTGTAATGGTTAAAGCGATGGACTGCGGAATCGTAGTAAGCGAGTTTGTACTCCAGTTGTGCTATTACGTTCACTTTCGGGCAAATACCCTTGGGAAAGATATGAACCCCCTTATCCTTCCAGCTATGGGTTAAATAGTACCACTACTGTTCTTCTATGAGAATGGCTTCGGCATTAAATAACCTACAAAGGTTGATATGCCATTAAACAAAGAAATCAATCAATCAACACAAACATACACAGTGGGGTGAAATAAATATTTGTACACATGAAATTTTTTATCTTTCAAACATAGCCTGAAGAAAACTTTTATATACAATTACTGTATAAGGATATATTCTACTAATATGTGTATATAAACTTAGGTTGCAACTAATTTTACAGAAATTAATGTCATTTATTCATTTTCATGAGTGAAAAAAGTAATTGTACAGTACAACAATATTTTTCTAGATTGTTCCAATAATGTTATCAGTACCCATAGTTAGCCATCTAGAATGTTCCAATAATATTATCAGTAACTATAATTAGTCTAAAAATCTTAACCAGAATTTTCTACAATTGCTTGTCATACGAGAAGGTTCTGATCATGGCAAGCGGTAAAGAATTGAGTAATTCACAAAAAGCACTGATTTTTAAGCCTTGGAAAGATAGAGAAAGTTATAGATATATCTCTGTAACGTATTAGCCGAGGGATTTCAGTTTATGCCTTTGGGTTTAGTTAGGGTGAGAACCTTTCGGCTCAGCACATGGGTTAGTTAGGTGCAAATATTGATGCAGGTGTTAACGCGGGCGGACGAAGGTGTCACTCAGAGATGTCACAATAGTCCGAGACGAAACGGGTGATGGTGTGCGAGTGATGTCACACACCGGAAACGCGTAGAGGTTTGTGGAGAATTGAAAGAAAGTTAGAAGAGTTGAAAACTAGACGCCGACGAGGAGGTTTGACTTTTGGGGCTCGCTGAGGCAAGACGAATTTGCGCGCCATGGGTGCCGCATGAGATAGGGACCAAATGAATAAGACGGCATAGCAAGATTGTGTCTCCTCCTTATATCGAAACCTTTAACTCAAAGTTAATAAAAAGGTTTCGCATCTGAACAAGAAGTCGTTATGTGTTTTCGAATTTTGAGATTCCTATGTTCTTTATATGTTCTATCGTTATGAACATTATATGTCTATTTTGCACATGGCGTTAATTGTGGCTATAGTACATCTCAAGCAACCTGAATATTCCTTTTACTATAATAAGTTTATTCATTGCAAGGTTTAAAAGACACAACACAGTTGAAAACAAAAAAGAACAAATGCTCCAAGGAAGAATTCTCCTAGATTATCAAGAAAATTAAGATGCCTGGTTAACCAAAATCCAATGGTTATGGATGAGGAGCTGCAGGAAGATTTGTGTTCATCAGGAAGTAGTGTAACCAAACGAACAATAAGTAATGAAATGCTGAGGAATGGTCTAAAGTCACAGAGACCAAAGAAAACTCTTATGGAAATGAAATAGAGATGCAAGGTTGAAATTTGTAAGACAGTATAAGGAAAAGGAAAATTCATTTTGGGAAAGAGTATAATGGACAGATGAAACTAAAATTGAGCTGTTTGGTCATAATTATTGAAATCATGTGTGGAGGAAAGATGGCAAAGCTGACTCACCAAAGAACACGATACCAATTGTCAAATTTGGCAGTGGCAGCATAATGATTTTCAGTGATAGGTGTGGGCAAAATATCAGTAATAGATGGTAAAATGAATGTCCAAAAGTATTAACAGATCTTGCAAGAAAATTTGATATCTTCTGTTGAGTCTTGAGCTACCTTCAAATTACATTTTCCAACAGGATAATGATCCCAAATGATCTACGAAGAAATGGTTGTCTGAAAATAATGTTAATGATTTGCAATGGCTGATTCAGTCCTCGGATTTGAATCCAATTGAGAACTTGTGGCGATTTTTGAAAATTCAAATCCGAAAAAGAGCACCAGCAAACATCAATAATCTGAAGACGATATGCCAAGAAGAATGGTACAAAATACCTACTAATTATTGCAAGAAAGTGATTAAGAACTACAGGAAGAGATTAGTGGCTGTTGAAGTGAATTAAGGGTATTCTACAAAGTATTAAATGAAGATAATACATTATTTTTTTGTACTGTACAATTACTTTTTTCACTCATGAAAATGATTAAATGGCATTCATTTCTGTAAAATTAATTGTAACCTAAGTTTATATACATATATGATTAGAATATACCCTTATACAGTAAATGTATATAAAAATTTTGTTCAGGCTAAATTTTCATATGTATGAATATTTATTACACCCCACTATATATATATATATATACCCCCCAAAAAAAGAAAAACAGGATTTAGCACTAAATAATCTACAACAGTTGATATGCCATAAAACACAACCAAATAAATCATTCACAAACACACACTTGTGTGTGTGCGTGTATATATATAAATATAAAAACAAGAGTTGATATATCCAGGGTGTTTCAGAAAAACTGATATCTGATATCATTTAGTAATAAAATATCTTTATCAACTCTCATTCTTATGATCTCAAATTTTAACAATGTGTAGAAATAACTCAAAATTCTGTTTTAATTTCTTTTTAGGTATAGAAATGCTATTCACTGGAAAAGAAAAGGTGTTTAAACATTAAACAAAGAATTTTGATTTGTTTCTTACACATGCAATTAAAATTTAAGACCTCAAATAATATATTTTGTGAAAATATCTATAAAATTTGATATCATTTCAATGAGAATTAATCAAGTAATTATGTCGTGAAATGATTTCAATTTTTCTGACAAACAATGTCCATCTCAAATTTTTTTCAAAACACCCTGTATATTTCTAGGTAGCAGGCTTTTGGGTTTGAGAAGTTAAATTTAATCATACTTTATGAAAGGTGGAATCTGTGCAGTGAGTAATTTTAATACAACTTAAAAGATTCTTTTTTAGCATCATGCATCAGTTGTTTATATTGTCTCAGCATTTGTGAATCTAGACTGCATAGTTGAATGAATCTGCTTAATAATAATTCACCTCTTACCTATTAAATCTGACTCATTATCACGCATTGGCAAAAAAATCTGCAGTCAAGAAGTCTGTCTGCTGTACCTTTTTTCAATGAAACTAGCATTGCATTATTCATAATTTGAAGTATCATGTTTCTAATGTTCTGGTATACAAAGGCAGCAGTGTATGGTTACTTGGTTGTGTTTTGTGGCATATCAACCCTAGTGAGTTACTTAATGCCAAATCCTGTTTTAATATAATTTGTAAATAAATAGTTTTTAAGTAACACTCAGAAACAACCCAGAGCTCATTTGTTTGCACACAGTTAAATGGTTTCAAGTATTTCTATCTAACACTAATAATTTTATTCAACATTATTCATTTGCAAAGTTGAATGGTTTCAAGTATTGCTATGTAACACAAATAATTCGATTTAACATTTATTTTTATAGTCAAATAGTTTCAAGTATAGTAAATAATTAATAGTTCTATTACTTTAACTAGGATGCTGCTCTTTAGTATGGTAGCTGGTTTACCATAGGGATTTCACCCTTCATTTTTTTAGTTACATTTAATTAATAAGGATTGATTTTGATGCAATTTAACTTTCTAGTTTGGTTTTTATAGAAGTTAAAACTTTGTGCCACATCTTTTATGCAACCATCTGTATTGACTAGTGTTTTCTTGCACCCAAATCTTGCTTTGGAGAGAAAAAAAAAAAAAAAAAAAAAAAAATCAATTTTATTAAAATTTTTTTTTTTTTTATTGTAACTTACCCAGGCTGTCAGTCTATGTCAGTGAGGCACAACTTAAATGAGAAATAATAAATGCAAAGCTTTTGATAAACTACAATTTTCAGTATTTTTGGTTGAAAATTTGAGCTCAAATTTTCGGTTGATGGGACACAATCGGCCGGCCGTTTTGAGTTTAGGCAGTTTGGATCGGATATGTCTTGTCACTGGAAATACCTCTGGCCTCAGGGGGCCATCCTCGCAGGCTTTAACCCTCTTCGGAGGGGTTGGGTTTATCGTCCGGCGGCCCTTTATGGGGAATGCTGACGGGGTCCGAGGCATTTTTGGAAATGCCGGGCGCGTGTGGGCTACGGCCTTATGCCCGGACCCACCTTAAAAAGGCCTTGTGCCATACTCGTCCGCTAGGTGGGACAAATACCATAAATGCAAAGCTTTTGCTGAAATTTTAACTCGATTTTGGCCTTAGGAACCTGGCTAAGAATATACTGACTGTATCCTCAGTAGAGGGGTTAGACTCTCCACATGATTGTAAATGGAATCTGGTAGTGAGGTTCCAATTCTGGAGCTCTACATTCCTCAGTCGACTGACCTGGAATAGTAATACCTGTTAGGGACCAATCTATAGGTTTAATAGATCTGTTTGCAAATTATTAGTATTAAATAAGAATACTTGAAACCACATAAGTGTGTACAAATTATTCGTATTAACCCCTTACGCAGGCTGAGCTACAGTTTTGTTGTCATTGGTACACAGGTAGAGTAGCATTTGTTGTTTTTGCAGTAGCTCAATGTAAGACATCTTCCTATTGGCTACTCATTGACCAATTCAATGTTAATGCATAGAAACAGTGCAAAGAACCTCCACTGTAGGATTGTGTAAAGGTTCTTTTGCAAAATATCATAAGAGTTTTATTGTTTTCATGCTTTTTTATTGTTACCATGACATAAAATGACTGATCAAATTATCATGTTTTATATATATATATATATATATATAACAAAAAAAAAAAAAAAAAAAAAAGGAGTTGTGTCTGTTTTGTAATGTATATATCGACTTATAACTCAGAAAAGAGACATCATTGAGCATTAAAATCGCATATACACTTTAATGTGTTTATAGGAAAAGTACAAAATTTAGTTTTTGATTTTTACTGATTAAATGATATAATTCAATATTTAAAAACCAATTGATTTGTGAAATTCTTCACAGTTTTTCATTAAGCACAAAAAACATGTGCAACTCTTCAGTTTTTCTTAAGACCTGTCAAGTTTGAATATTACAAAGATTCTGCAGGCAAAATTTAAATTTAATGCTTTTTTTCAAAAATTATACCGTAATTTAGTACTAATTGTTAAAAAAAAAAAAAAAAAAAAAAAAAAAAGGAAAATGTTTCAAACCAAGGGGTACCTTCTTAAAATCTTATTTTTGAATGTGAGGGGGAAAAAAAAAAAAAAAAAAAAAAAAAAAAAAAATTTCTCATGAAAATTTTTTTACATTTTTAATTCTTAGCTTCTTTTTATTGTACCTACCTACAATGTTAAATTTTTAGAGGGTAAAAAAGAAAAATAATTACAAAAATTAAAGAAAGTATTGTTTAGTAACAACTCAAAACCTGATCTTTAAATGAACACTTTTCATATTTATGAGAAGGAAATATATTGATTTTTAACCAGTCTAACTCAAAAATGTAAAAAAAGACTAGAATAAACAAAAAATTTTCATTTGTATTAATATGTGAAATTTTTCACCTAAAAATAAGGACACATTTTTAATTCTGAGCTTCTTTTTATTGTTACATTTTTATAGAGTAAAAAATAAAAATAAATTCAACTAATACATTTTTTATCACTGTAACTCAACAGGCAATTAAGAATTGAATTTAAATTTGTCATAAGAAAAAAAAAAAAAAAGAGTAGTTTTTAGAAAAATAAAATTATGTTTCAAACAATTCAAATTTAGGGTTTCATTTTGTAAAATGTTTTAAATGTAAACAAAAATTTCCTAAAATAAAAGAATATTGTAATATGAACTGTATTTGACATCATATAAGGCACACTTCTTTTCTTTTTTTTTTTTTTTTGACTAAAAACATCTTAAAATTTCCCTACATCTTATGTCATATGTAGGTCTAAAATTCACGATAGTCAGCCGAAATTAGCTACCTGGCGACTCCTATTAGCTTAGACCATAAAGGCTATTATGCAGATTAAAAGTGTTATCATTGATAATATTCATTATATTAATTTCATCATGTTTAATATTAGTACTTTGTTTCTTTTCTTGATTTGCCCTGCTGAGGTGTGTCTTATACACCCATGCATCTTATATACAGTCAAATACAGTATATTCTTAGATTCTTTTATCATTAAAATTTTAGAAGGTAAATAAAAATTTGAATTAAAACTATGCTGGGGTTTTTTTTGAAAATTATTAACTAAAACAGTTCTGTAACTGAGCACTAACTGTAAAAAAAAAAAAAAAAAAAAATTTATTGGAAAGAAGAAAAAAAAACAAATGAAAATGTTTTAAACCTTCTCACTAGTATAGGGTTACATTGTTTAATATATTATTTTAAAAGTAAATTAAAAAAGAACAAACAAAAAACAATAAAATAAAAGTATACATTTAAATTATTAGGCAAAAATATTTCAACTTCAAATAAGGACATTTTTAATTTTTAGCTTACTCCTCTTTTCCAGCTATCTATTCCACTCACTGGTGTACCTAAAATCCTTTTCATCTAGTCACAAACTGGGTACTTCTGGTATGTGTGTATGTACACAGGAGGTCGGTCTGAAAAGTAACGAGACTGGTTATGTTGTGTGAGTTACTATTTACCCACCCCTCCGCTCGGGCAGGATATGACACAAGGTCAATTTTTAAGCGGAGTTTAACAGGTTTTGAATTCAGAGTTTTCCTTCTCCTAGACTAGTTGCCTCACCAAAGCTGAAGAACCTAGTCCGTCCTACTATTTACCCATAGCTGGAGGGAGAATAAGGGGGTTCATACCTTTCCCAAGGGTATTTGCCTGAAAGTGAACGTAATAGCGCGACTGGAGTACGAACTCGCGTACTACGATTCCGCAGTTCATCGCTTTAACCATTACACCACGAGGTTATGTTGTGTGAGTTATGCTTTGGTTTTTTTGATGGCATATCAACCTTAATGGGTTATTTAATGGCAAAGCCATTTTAGTAAAATTACAGCAGTGGTACTATTTGTGTGTAAGCTATGGCCGAAAGAGAGAGAAGCAGATTGTGTTATCTAACATGATATCTTGGAAGTATATATAACTGTAATCTTAACTTTCGGCAACTGTTGTATTTTTTCACATGATTTTGTTTACACTTCCTCTTTATCAGATCATTCAGTTAAAAGCACTGCAGAACAAACAATATTGCCCAGTCAGCTGGGGCTGTAGAATACACCGGTTGCACCTTCGCAGAGGGGTAAGACCCCCCCCACCCCCACGAGTCCCCTGGATATGACACTAAACAATTTGATGGTGAGGTTCCAGCAATGCTAGAGCTTTGGGGAATGCAGAGTACCCCTTTATTGCCATCGCTCCCAGGTCTACTCTGGCCCGGAGTGGTAGCACCTGATATGGGTCCTATCTATGGGTTAAATAGAACTAAACTGTGCTTCTTTCAGTATACTGATTTTTGCATTTAAACTGCATATTTATGCTGAGCTGAATTGTTTAAAGTGGAACTGTTTTGACATTTAAACTGCATACTAATGCTAAACTGAATTGCTCAAAGTAGAACTGTTTTGACGTTTAAACAGTGTACTTATGTTGAACAGAATTATCTGAAATAAAACTGTATTTAACTCTGTGTATTGCCCAGTTGGCTGGGGCTATAGAATACACTGACTGCACCTCAGCAGAGGAGTAAGACCTCCACAATGAGTGTCCTGGATATGACACTAAACAGCCTAATGGTGAGGTCCCAGTAATACTGGGGCCTTGCGGAATACGGAGCACCTCTTCATCGCCATTGCTCCCAGGTCCACACTGGCCTGGTATGGCAGCACTTGATAGGGCCCTATCTATGAGTTAAATAGAACTAACGGCATACTTATGCTAAACTGAATTGTTTAGTTAAACTGAATAGCTTGATATAGAAATGTTTTTGACAATTAAACCGTACTTACATTTAAACCGCATGCTTATGCTAAACTGAATTATTTCAAATAGAACTGTTTTTTGACATTGAAATTGTATTTACACTAAGCTGAATTGTTTAACATGGAACTGTTTTGACATTTAACTGTGTGTAGGTGGGATCTGCACTTGTACTAGGCCAAGTTGGCTGAGTTTGAACTGCTTGACTGAGCTGAGTGGCTCGAAATAAAAATGTTTTTCCCAATTAATCTGTACTTACATTTACACTGCATGCTTATGCTAAACTGAATTATTTGAAATTGAACAGTTTTTAATTTTGAAACTGTACTTACACAAAACTGAATTGTTATATATAACTGCTTGAATAAACTGAATAGTTTGAAATAGAAACGTTTTTGAGAAACTGTGTACTCATGCTAAACTGAATCGTTTGAAATAGAACTGATTATTTACATAAAAATGGATTTGGCGTTAAATAACCTAAAAAAGGTTGATATGCGATAAAACCTAACCAAACCAAAGAGCAAACAATAAACACCGAGTAACAAATAAAACTGAAATTTTGTGTCTGTTGGGGGAGGGGGGGGTAAAACTCAGTCACAAGAACTTGAAATGCTTCAGCAAGTGTGTGGAGATAATACCAAGTTATGCCCACGCGTTTGGTACGAGAGGTTCAGAGAAGAGTATGAAGAGGTGAAAGATGACTCCGAGAGCGGGAGGCCTTCAACAAGCAGGTCTGAAGTCATCGATGAGTGGGTATAGCAGGTGGTGTGTGGTAATCATTGGTTGACAATTCAAATGATTGCAAGTCAGCTGGACATGAAAAAGGATAGAGTTTGGAAGATTATCATTGAACATTTGGGACAAAAATGAATGCTGAGACGGCTGAATGATGATCGAAAGGAGAGTTGCATGCAGAGTCATCAATGGCAATGAGATATAAATTTTTAAGTATGATGCAGAAACAAAATGCCAAAGCAGTCAGTGGAAGTCTCCGATATTGCTGAGGCCAAAAAAACCAAGACAATGTCAAAAGTCAAAATTCTATTGATCAATCAGCATGTCTATAAAAAGATCTTGCGATGTATGCTTTGCTCAGTGTGCAAGAAGAAATAAAAGTTGTAGCAGGACAAATCTTTGCTATAACAATGAATCTACTCTCAATGCCCTGGGTATCTGATAGTTCCTGGCCAAGAGAAACAACTTCCCCAGTCACCTGATCTTGCTGCATGTAACTTTTTTTATTTTCCCCAAGCTCAAAGGGTTTATGAAGGGGACCCACTTTGAAGATATAGTGAGGCTATCAAGAAGGCTGCAATGATGGCACTGAGAGGCATCACAGAAGAATCCTTTCAGTAATGCAGAGAAGTAGCACAGAGAAGGATGGGAAAGTGCATTCGACTTGGAGGAGATTAATTTCAATGGGAAAACCATGTAGTTTGGAATTGAAATAAATTGTTTGTGACCCCAGTCCTATTACTTTTAAGATACACCTTGTACGATTAATTAATTTGTTAGAACATACACTCTATGTTCTAAAATTTTCTGAAAATAATTCACCCACTTTACAAGGATAAAAAAAAAATTATCTGCCTGCAAAAGTTTTAAGATAGTTACATGAAGCTGTAATTGCTTATAAATAATATATTATTAACTACTTAATTGCTTGCAAAAAAAAAAAAAAAAAAAAAAAAAAATGCCGACTTCTCCATTAAATAACCTAACAAGGTTTGACATGTCGCCATGCCTTGATGATAATATAATTTATAATCATATTTTTTGTGTAGTAGATTTTCCCCCCTTTTTTTTCCAGTTGTATGGTATCAAGTATTTTTATTGAATAGAAATAATTCTTAAACAGATCTAAATGATCCATAGGTCAGACCCCAGCAGGTACTACCACTCGAGGTCTGAGGAAAAAAATATAAGATGGACACTTTTTGTACTAAAATTCACTGCTTCTGTGAACTATTTTTTAGAGTTCTTTCTAAAAATCCAATAGGAATTGGTTGATTAATGCTGACATTTCTTAGAATAGTTTAGAGAGAGAAACCTGCAAAGATGTGAATATGGGTCTTGAATCTGATTCCAATAATCCATGCTGTTTATGATGGACAAAATCCCTGATGCTTAACAGAAAGAAAAATAACAAAGTCAAGCAAGTGAATTAAGAAACAAACGGAAAAAATATATTTATGACTTAAGGGGAGGGGAGAAAAATCCAAAGGAAAAAATACAATCAACTTCTGTCATTAAGCAGAATTTCCATCTTCATTTTGACATACTCGGACTTCAGTTTAATCAGTTCCATTCGGGCTTTGTGCTCGACACCAATTAATTTCCGTTCAAGTCGGATATTCTTCATCCTTTCCGAGTGTTCCGTCTTGCGGAAATCCATAACAACGGGGTCATGTTCTTGATTGTGAGAGACCTTCTCAAGCAGGACGGGTTCAATGGAAGGAATCTGGGCATCACTGGCCCCATGCGTGGACAAAATTTGCGGACCTGTGTGGGATGATGGCACGTTGTTGACTATGTCCACCTCGTCAGAGTAGTTTATGGACGGACCAAGATTGACGGAATGGACGGTACGGCCATCAGTTACGTGGCTGACCAAATGAGTAGGAAGAGTATTCTGTGTATGTAGTACTTTACCAAAACCTGAAATAGCAGAGAAAAAGATTCATATGAAATTAAGTAAAACAATCAGAATGTATTTGAGAAAGGCATGAACCTATCTTTTCCCTCGTCACCTACTATGGGTAAAATAGCAAGAGAGACTGAGCTCTACACAGCCTTGGTGAAACAATTGGTTCAAGTCAGGTTGATAAATTGATTGATTTTGAAAGGCATGTCAACCTGTCTTAAGTTATTTTATGCCTTGAAATAAGGGAATTTTCAAACAGTTTATTTACGAGTTTATTTTTCTTTTAATATTTCATTTTAGTAATATGTCAAAATCCATAGAGATAGTTTTTTTTTTTTTAATTTTTTTTAAATTACTTTGAATGACCATATTTACGTTTATAATTTTATTTCTCTCAAGAAGAACAAAATGTCATTCATGTTGACATTTCTTAATAGGTCCTTCATATTGTTTGCCTTGAAAAAAATGTCAAATGAGGGCTAAATCTCTACCTAATAGAAAATGTTTAACAGTGTAGGGTGTTTGACATACTATACAATGTAGTTGTTCCTCTACATTGAGTATAATTAAGTAAAAGTTAAGTTAGCGACCTTAGTCAAAAGTGACTCTAAGGCTCCCTTTTCAATAGCCACTACACCGAGGTGTAGGAAAGGGCGCTACTCTATTCCTTGGATTGCTCTACTTTACCCTTGATCCTTACCTTATAATGCTGAGTGTTAAGCAAGGTGGCATCAAGTACCATTTTTTTGGTCTTTGGTATAACTCAACCTGGGATTGAACCCCGGTATCCCCGACCATAGGTGAAGACTACTCAATAGGCCAAGGAATGCGTAAATTTTCTGTGATCCATTGATCACAGAAAATTTATATGGGATATAGAGAATTGTTCTTCTCTGAAAGTTGGTTTCCATCCTCCTAGCATTGGTTTTATCAGCAAGAGTTTATTGTATATGTTGTTATTCCAAGGTTGTGGCCATTTTGTAGTTGGGGTGGAAAGCCTAAAGTACTCATGCCAAAAGTGACACATGAAAACAATTTGCCCCCCCCCCTAATTATACTTATTTCATACTGACTTAAGAGAAACAATGCATTTTTTGTTGGAAGGGGCTATTTTTCCAACTTATCTCCCCTTATCTATAGAATTTACCAATAGTAAAAATTAAATCATAATTATTCAGATTAAAGCCTCGTGGTAGAGTGTTCGCCAATGGCCTGGGAGACTGTGGTTCAATCTAAGGTTAAGTCATACCAAAGACTCAAAAAATGGTACTTGATGCCTCCTTGCATAACTCAGCATTATAAGGTACATTTTAAGGGAAAAGTGGAGCAATCCAGGGACAGGAGTAGCAGCCTTCCCTACACCTTGGTGCAGTACCTATTGAAAAGGGAGCTTTTCAGTAGCCCTTGACTACGGTTGCCAACTTTACTTTACTTTTACTTTAAAGTTAAAAATTTGTAAAGGCTGATATTTTATTTTACATTTTTTTTTAAAATCTAAATTTCAAAGTGAGGTATTTTCATGATTGGCCCAGCGGTTAGAGTGTTCGCCAATGGCCCGGGAGACCTGGGTTCAATCCCAGGTCGAGTCATACCAAAGACTTTAAAAATGGAACTTGATACCACCTTGCTTAACACTCAGCATTATAAGGTACGGTTCAAGGGTAAAGTGGAGCAATCCTGGGAATGGAGTAGCGCCCTCCCCTACACCTTGGTGTAGTAGCTATCGAAAAGGGAGCCTTCGGGTCACCCTCGACTATGGTCGCTAACTTTACTTACTTACTTACCTTTAATACCTTGTTTCAGAAAGGTAAAGTTTTTGTGGACAAAATTTTTAATGCAAATTACCTAAATACTAGCAATTATAAAGAGTTAGTATCAAAATAATTTGTAATGTATTTCTATTGTAAATTAACTTCCAGTGAATTTCTATATATACTTTTAATATTTGCTGTGTCGTGAGACAATGAAAATAATTTGGGTATATAAACGAGAGAAGAAAGAGATAGGGAGAGGAGAGAGAGCAACAGGAAAAGGACCAGAGAGTAAATAGAGGAGAGCAATAAGGAGAGAGAGAGAGAGAGAGAGAGCAACAGGAAAAGGACCAGAGAGTAAATAGAGGAGAGCAATAAGGAGAGAGAGAGAGAGAGAGAGAGAGAGAGAGCAACAGGAAAAGGACCAGAGAGTAAATAGAGGAGAGCAATAAGGAGAGAGAGAGAGAGAGAGAGAGAGAGAGCAACAGGAAAAGGACCAGAGAGTAAATAGAGGAGAGCAATAAGGAGAGAGAGAGAGAGAGAGAGAGAGAGCAACAGGAAAAGGACCAGAGAGTAAATAGAGGAGAGCAATAAGGAGAGAGAGAGAGAGAGCAACAAGAAAAGGACCAGAGAGTAAATAAAGGAGAGCAATAAGGAGAGAGAGAGAGAGAGAGCAACAGGAAAAGGACCAGAGAGTAAATAGAGGAGAGCAATAAGGGGAGAGAGAGAGCAACAGGAAAAGGACCAGAGAGTAAATAGAGGAGAGCAATAAGGAGAGAGAGAGAGAGAGAGAGCAACAGGAAAAGGACCAGAGAGTAAATAGAGGAGAGCCATAAGGAGAGAGAGAGAGAGAGAGAGAGAGCAACAGGAAAAGGACCAGAGAGTAAATAGAGGAGAGCAATAAGGAGAGAGAGCAACAGGAAAAGGACCAGAGAGTAAATAGAGGAGAGCAATAAGGGGAGAGAGAGAGAGAGAGCAACAGGAAAAGGACCAGAGAGTAAATAGAGGAGAGCAATAAGGAGAGAGAGAGAGAGAGAGCAACAGGAAAAGGACCAGAGAGTAAATAGAGGAGAGCAATAAGGAGAGAGAGAGAGAGAGAGAGCAACAGGAAAAGGACCAGAGAGTAAATAGAGGAGAGCAATAAGGGGAGAGAGAGAGAGAGAGAGCAACAGGAAAAGGACCAGAGAGTAAATAGAGGAGAGCAATAAGGGGAGAGAGAGAGAGAGAGAGAGAGAGAGAGAGAGCAACAGGAAAAGGACCAGAGAGTAAATAGAGGAGAGCAATAAGGGGAGAGAGAGAGAGAGAGAGAGAGCAACAGGAAAAGGACCAGAGAGTAAATAGAGGAGAGCAATAAGGGGAGAGAGAGAGAGAGAGAGAGAGAGCAACAGGAAAAGGACCAGAGAGTAAATAGAGGAGAGCAATAAGGAGAGAGAGAGAGAGAGAGAGAGAGAGCAACAGGAAAAGGACCAGAGAGTAAATAGAGGAGAGCAATAAGGAGAGAGAGAGAGAGAGAGAGAGAGAGAGAGAGCGAGCAACAGGAAAAGGACCAGAGAGTAAATAGGGGAGAGCAATAAGGAGAGACAGAGAGAGAGCAACAGGAAAAGGACCAGAGAGTAAATAGAGGAGAGCAATAAGGAGAGAGAGAGAAAAAAAAGAGAATGATAAGGAGAGAAAAAAATCTAGAGAGTGATGATTTGGTTTGGTTTAAATGGTACATCAACCACTGTAGGTTATTTAATGCCAAATATGGTTTATACATATATATGATTTGTAAACATAAGTCAACAAAGTTAAATAGTTCCAATTCTTGCTATGTATCACTAACTATTCAATTAAACATCAGTCATTTGTTTGCACTCAGTTTAAATGTCAAAGTTCCATTTGACCCATAGATAAGACCCTTTCAGGTGCATGGAGCAATGGCAATGAAGAAGTACTCTGCATTTCCCAGGCTCCAGTATTACAGAAGCCTCACCATAAGATTATTTAATGTCATATCAAAGACACTTGTTTGGTGGGTGGGGGTCTTACTCTTCTGCAAGGATGCAGTCAGTGTATTTTACAGTCCCAACAGACTGGGCTTGAGAGAGAGTGATAGGAAGAGAAAAAAAGGAGAGAGTAATAGGGAGGGGGAAAAATAGAGTGATAGGTAGTAAAAAAAAAAAAAAAAAAAAAAAAAAAGGAAGGAAGGAAGAGAGAGAGAGAGAGAGAGAGAGAGAGAGAGAGACAGACAGACAGACAGAAGAAGAGCACCAGAGAGTGAATAGTAGAAAGTAATTGAGACAAAGAATAATAGCCTTAAAAAAAAGTGAGATTAAAAAATATATAGTGGCAGACAAAGAGAAAAAAAATGGAGGAAACAGAAGTGGGGTGGGGAGAGAAGATTTGTAAAATAATAAAATTAAATAATTCATAGTAAAAGAATTGGATCTTCCCATCAAACAAATATCCTTTAAAAGCAATTAAAAAACACACACACACACGTGCGGAAAGAAAAATCAGAAACTGAAAAATCCCCAAAAAGAAAACAAAAGCCAAATTCAATATTCTTATGACTCTTTTGTTTCCTGACTCGTTCAGCTTTAAGCAAAAATATCTTCTTCTTTCTTCTGCTTTTCATTCTGAGTGCATTTGACTCCATAGTCTTTATTAGGATAGAAAAAAAAAAAAAAAAAAAAGAAAAAAAAAAGACACAAATAAATGAAAAAAGTAAACCAGAAAAGAGCAGTCATTGAATTAGTATGATGACTAACACATTTAATACACTTGAATGTGCTGGCATTTCAGTCTGTTTTTTAAGCTTCAAATATTTAAGGAAAAAACTAAAAAGAAAATATTTGCTTTTTAGTTCTTTCTCCATTTTGAAGAATTGAAGAGACTGATGCTTTACTAAGGAAGATAAAGAAATCAGTTTGTACTTAACTTATTGAATTTATAAACCCAATCACTTGGCAGATTAGCAGAGCAGAGACTGAGAGGTCTAATATTGGTAGTTTGCAGTGTACATAGCATATGACCATAGCAGTTTAAGCTGTAGAGGGTACCTACTGTGGTTTGTAGTATTATGTCAGTTGATGCACTGACATGGTGCGCATTAGTTCATGCCTTGTGAAATTTGAAAGCCGCATTGATAAAAGTGCAATGTACTCTTATTCAGGAACTTTACAAGATTCAACTGGGTCATAACGCAGCAGAAGCAGTGAAAGGGGAAGGCACAGTTAATCACAGATGGTTCAAGAAATTTCACTTGAATCAGAAGAACCTTGACGATCAGGCAAGGTTAGCAAGGCTTATAACTATGGATTCTGAAGCCGTGCTCAAAGCCATAGAGGCAAATCAGTTGAGAAGCACTTGGAAAGTATCAAGCGAATTCAGTATCTAATAGTCTAAATGTGGTTTGTCACCTCCATGACTTTGGTTACAGCATCTGGAGCTGCCAAATTGAGCCTTATGTTACCAAAATATTGAAAAAAAAAAATTGACTCAACTAATCGCCTCATTGGCCTAGTGGGTAGAGTGTTCACCAATGGTCCGGGAGACCTGGGTTCAATCCCAGCTTGCGTCATACCAAAGACTTTAAAAACGGTACTTGATACCTCCTTGCTTAACACTCAGCATTATAAGGTACATATCAAGGGTAAATTCTAAAATCTAAATAAAAGATATGTGAACAACTGGACAACTCATTTAATGAAGTGAATATCTAGACAAATCAGTGACAAGTGAAACCCCCCCCTCCACAAGCCAATCTTTACACTTTTTGAACATAAGTTCTTGGAAAAACACTGGATTTTACAAGTGCAGCACATCAGAGTCCCTACCTCCATGTAATTTTTTTTCTTTCTTCCAAGAATAAAAAGAGCCTAGTCAGCTGGGACTAAAGTATACATAGACTGCATATATGCTGGGGCAAGTACTCCCTAATTAGCATCTTAGTTATGATACCATACGATCTGATGGTGAGGCTTCAGCCCTGGAGCTCAGGGGAATATGAAGTATTCCTTCATTGCCATTACTCCCAGGTTCACTATGACCTGGAGTACCAGTTAGAGTCCCATTGATGGGTCAAATAGAATTATAGAAAAGAAATTGTGAGCAAACAAATGATTAATATTGAATTATTAGTATTAGATAATAATTGAAACCATTTAACTGTGTAAAAATAGAACTATTAGTGTTAGATATTAATACCTGAAACCATTTAACTGTGAGTAAACAAATGAGCTCTGGCTAGTTTTAAAAATGTTACCTAATGAGTAGAGTGTTTTGCCTGGGAGACCAGGGTTCAAATCCCAGGTTGAGTCATAGCAAAGACTCAAAAAAAAAAAAAAAAAAGGTACTTGATGCCGCCTTCCAGGGAATAGAGTAGTACCCTCCCCTACACCTTGGTGTAGTAGCTACTGAAAAGGGGAGCCTTTGAGTCAACCTCGACTAAGGTCACCAACTTTACTATTTATTTAAAAATCATATGTATAAGCAGGATCATCAAGGGTTGATATGCTGGTAAATCAAATAACCTAACCGAGAGTCAAAAATTCATATCAAAGAGGAAATTTGAAGACATGGCAAACAGTAAAAGAAATATGATGGCATAGTTTTTAATATCAAAAGAATTTCAGGTTTTTTTGACCAATGGAAATCTTATATAATCATATAAATCAGATAAAATGCACTCAAATGAGTGCATTGAATGTCTCTGTTTGCATACTTTTTAACACACACACACACACACACACACTTTTATTAGATAACGTCATTTTCATTTTTCTATTTTATAAGACATTCAATGCAGTACTTGTTGAGGCATATAAAATCCTCCTCTTTTAAAGACCAATTCCATAATAATGATACACGAATATGTTCTTCATGTAAATGTGTGGACATTAAAACCTAACAATTCTTTCTAATCTTGAACTGTCTTTGAGTGTTTAACTGCTTTCCTTATCGACAAAGCCTTTCTTTGTACAATTCATTGTCGCATTTAGCATAAACATTATTGCTGTAGGAAATGGAATCGACAACCTGATATCAAATTCTAGACGAGGCTGTTTGCATTATGTTTTGCTCTTGGGAAAGGCATGAAAGCTATTTGTTCTTCTCCTAGTTACAGATAAATAGATCAGACTGGATTCTTTAGCCTTGGTTAGGCAACTAGTCTAAGAGAAGGAAAGCTCTGTATTCAACCCACCTTAATCTGATTAAGACTTAGCCTTGTGTCACCTTCTGCCTGAGGCAGAATCTCCAATTTAAGTCTTTTCAAAAGACTAACTTAACATGGTGCCATGATGATCTAATAGGTTATGGGAGAGGAGATGGACACTGCCATGTAATACCCAGACATTCTTGCAAGAGGATTCATACATTTCACAAGGGCATTAGTGCAAAATTGAATGTAACTATCCAAGCTGGAATTTTTTTTCTTTTTTTATAACTTCTTTTCCTCTTTTACTTGATTAAACAATTCTGTTCTTTATGCTTCTACCATTAGGCCATGTGAATCTTTACATTTTTTTTCTCATGTATTGTTTTAGACCTGAATATTTCAAAGCTATTTCAACTTAAAAAAAAAAAAAAAAAAAAAAAAAATCCAAGTGCATTCTGGAATTAATGCAAACTACAATTTTGAAAGAGTACATGTGTTCTCTTTATAACCCCAACTGCAGTGAGCAGTCAAGTGATCCCAATAATAAATAATAAACAGGATAAATGATGAACGCTTTGTTCAGACTGATTAATATTTACTCAGGGAATCCCTGTGATATAATAGTATAATATTACATAGCATAAATAGTTCTTAAATGGATGCTTGTACTACTTCTACTACTACTACTACTACATAAATGTTTGTACTACTACTACTACATAAATGTTTGTACTACTCATCATCATCATATCGTGCTGGCAGCACGGATATCCCTGACCCTCTCTCGCCACTCCTCCCTATCGTTCATCGCCCTAGGTAGGTCTTCAGGACAACAACCTGTATCCTCACATAGCTGCTGAATGTACGTTCGTGCTGGTCGTCCTGTTTTTGCGCGGCCGTGTGTGGGGATCCATAAGAGTACATCTCTTATGAGTTCATCTCTGCTTCTCCTTTGTACTACTACTACTATTACATAAATGTTTGTACCACAAAAGTTCTCAGCAGACCCTTGTAGCACTAGGTCTTAAGTGTCAGTTGGACTTCTCCTGTTATTACCTCTACAGTCATAAAAAGAAGAAAAGGTGATGAATACACAAAAACCTCCATCTTGGTATGCTAATACAAACATTTATTTAGTATTGCACCTTTTAGTGGTCATTGAGAAGAGAGAAACAGCATATGAAAACAGAGTAAACTGCTTTAGCTAGACAAAAAGAAATAAAATGTCATTAGGAGAGAGAGAGAGAGAGAGAGTAGATGCAAAACTTGATATTAAACTTTCTTGTTCTCTATTGTAGTTCTTGTACATGCTTGTTTGCAGGGTCCATCCTCACAACTCTGTGTCTGGGCTCCAACTGCCGTCTTTACATCGTCACATCTTGTAGTCAACAAACTCTTTTCTTGTTTTCTATCCTGTATCCACTGCCCTAAAGGCTTTTTCGTTTGAGTTCATTCCAGCCAATTAGAACTTGTCAATTTGTAGCTGATTCATTCCTATTTTTAACCCAGGCATCCTAAATATTATATTAGAATGGCTAAAGTGAGGGATTGCGGCCATGAAGTAAGCAAGTTCAAACTCAAGTCATACTATTACATTCATTTTTGATTAATGTCCTCAAAAAAGGTATTAACTTCCTCGGCTATAGATCAGATAGTATTATTGCTGTTATTCTACAAGGATGGCTTTGGTAGTAAACAACCCACAAAGGTTGATATGCTAATAAACAAAGAAACCAAACTAAGCCAAATCAAATGAATATTTACTTATATTGAAAAGACAAAGTGACTTTTTTGGTTTGGTTGGTTATGGCATATCAATCATGGTAGGTTATTTAATGCCAAATCCTGTTTATACATATATCATCATTGTCATCATGCCGCGCCATTAGCATGGATATCTGACCCTTTCTCGTCACTCTTCTTTATCGTCCATTGCTTCCAGCAGGTCTTCAGGGCTACATCCTGTATCGGCACAGAGTTGTATGTAGGTTCTAGCTGGTTGTCCTGCCTTTGCTCGTCCATGAGGAGGGGTCAACAGGAGCATGTCACTTATGAGTTCGTCCAGTGTCCTGCATGTCTGGTTCGTCTAACTTGGATAGTTTTTGCGATGGGTGGGAGGTAGCTGTAAAGCTGCTGCTTTGTGGGGTGCTGCCTCCAGGACTTGTTCAATATTGCTCGGAGATTTCTTGTGTAGTTGCCGTCGAGCTTTTTCTGCATATGTTTAGCTAGCATCCATGTAGTGCATTCATACAGCAGCATCGACATGACTGCTGCTTGGAAAAAATTGCGTTTTATTTTATTGGTCAGGTCTGACTTCCATATGACCGATAGCCTATCGATAGCTGTCCATGCCTTTGCTAGTCGTGTGTTGATATCTGTCTCGATTGATGAGACACTGCTTCCTAGGTAAGTGAACTTGTTGACTAGTTTCAGAGAGCTACTGTTTAGTGTGAATATACATATATATTAAATATATATGATTTGTAAACACATTTTGTAGATAACATTTTTAAACTAGCCTGAGCTCATTTTTTTTGCATACTGTTAAATGGTTTCTAGTATTTCTATCTAACATAAATAATGCTATTTACAATTAATCATTTGTTTGCACACAGTTAAATGGATATACACATGATTTGTTTGGTTTCTTTGTTTTAATGGCATATCAACCTTTGTAGGTTATTTAATGCTAAAGCTATTTTACTAGAAGAACAGTAGTGGTACTATTTAACCAATAGCTGGGAAGATAAGGGGGTTCATACCTTTCCCAAGAGTATTTGCCCAAAAGTGAACGTAATAGCACAACTGTAGTACGAACTCACTTACTACGATTCCGCAGGCCATTGCTTCAACCATTACACCACGAGGAGACCCCCCATGTGATTTGTAAGTGAATAGTTTGTAGGTAATTTCATTTTTAAATGAGTTAGAACTAATTTGTTTGCACACTAGTATTACTATTGTTTCTACATAGCTAAATGGTTTCAATTAATGATATCTAGCACTGATAATTCTATTCAATATTAACCATTTGTTTGCAGACAGAGAAGTGGTTCCAAGTATTGCTATGTAATACCAATAAATCAATTTAGGCATACAGTTAAAGAGTTTCAAGTATTCCTATTTAACACTATGGATTGGTTATAAACAGCATGTCAACCTGTCTAAGGTTATTTTATGCATAAAAGTTAGGGAATGGCATACATTGTATGTTAATATATTTACATTTTTTGTGTAGTTGTTTTTATTGAGATTTTTGCAGTTATATGGTATCAAGTATTCCTATCTAATACAAATAATTTGCACACAGTTGTATGATTTAAAGTAATTTTATCTAATACTAATGTTTTTATATACAGTTATATGGTTTCAAGTAACTATTTCTATTCAATTATAAGAAACTAGTAATAATCCTTTAACAATTATAGAGCCAAGTAACTATTCTTAATACAAATAATTTACAGTTATATGGCATCAAGTATTCCCATCTGATATGAGCCTTGTCAGCTGAGGCTGTAGAATGCACTGACTGCATCTCTGCAGGGTGGTAAGACCCACCCTCCCCTTATGTGTCTGAGATATGACATTAAACAATCTTATGGTGAGGCTTCAGTGATGCTGGAGCTTTGGGAAATGCGGAGTACCCCTTCATTGTTATTGCTTGCAAATCCACTTTAGTCTGGAATGGTAGCACCAGATAGGGTCCTATCTATGGGTCAAATTGATATTTAAACTGAGTGCAACTTAACGACATATCAAACTGAATTGTTAGAAACAGCTACTACACTGAGGTGTGTGTGTGTGTGGGGGGGCGCTGCTCCTTTCCCTGGATTGCTCCATTTTACTCTTGATATGTACCTGAGTGTTAAACGAGGAGGTATCAAGTACCATCTTTAAAGTCTTTGGTATGAAGCGACCGGGGATTGAACTCAGGTCTCCTGGACCATTGGCGAACACTCTACCCACTAGGCCAATTTAATATCTATTTAAAAACAGAATTTGGCATTAAATAACCAACAATGGTTGATATGCTATAAAACCAAACCGATCCTATATGATACTAATAATTTTCAAACAAATCTATTTGGCCAACGAGATTTGTTTGAAAATTATTATTGATGGAACTCTAACAGATTGATATTAACAGCAGTTCAACTCATTTTGGATTATTTTAAGTGTAGAGGTTAGGGGATTGCACTAATATAGGGTGTCTCAATATATATGAGATCCATGTGACTGCTAATAACTCTACTACTAATAATGTGTTTTTTTTTTGTTTCAGATTTAAATAGTATACTATAACAACTATTAATCCTTGATCACAATGCCTTGAACAAGAGAGGAAAAATATTTTGCCTCACTACTTATTTGGAGACAAAATCACTTAAAACTGTGCAAGCAAAATTTCACAGAAAGTTTAACTTAACAATTACCCCAGAAAAGCCAAATTTATCATTTGGTACACAAATTTCAAGCTACAGGGTCAGTAAACAACCTTAACAAGAAGGCAGAAAATCCCAGATCTAGCAGGAAGTTGACTGCAAGATGTCCTGACAATGTAGATGCAGTGAGAAGTTCAGTTGGGAGGAGTCCGAAAAAGTCTCTCAGAAGATGTTCTTAAGAACTAGGTCTTTCACATGCACTGTAGGATAAAGTTAATCAATATCTGCCTTTGTCATCTGGTTTGAACTTACTGATTGCTTTTTAAGACTCAGTTGAAAGATTACTTGATACAATATGAGTTATCATATTAATGGGTTGCATCTATTTTGAGACACCCTATAGTATGTTTATATTTACATTTTGTGTACTTTCTTAAATCTTTTTTTTTTTTTGCACATGTTATGAATAATTTTTAAAAGATTTATTTGATCGATAGATGAGACTAACATATACTACTATTACTACTCCAGGTTTGAGTGAACCTTGGAGTAATAATTAAAAGGTCACTCCACATACCTCAAGAGGCTTACAATCAGGTGCAGTTTAGTGTCATATTCTGGACACTCTTTCTCAGAGTTGTCTTCCTACACTTCCGCAGAGAATGTAGTTAGTAAATTCAAAGCTCTACTGACAAGGCAGGTGTTGTACCTCAGGCCTTGTTATCTCCATTACACTGATACACTATTGAGCCATCTTGGTAGGTGTCATTGTTTTTGTTAAGTGTAGTACAAAAATTGAACAAATTACACACTCTCTCTCTTTCTCTCTCTCTCTGAATAGTGTGAAGGCGTAGAAAGAGAGAGTCACTAAGCAAGCAGCAGCAGTAGTAGCACTAATTCTAAACATCTTTAATATGTAAAAAGTCATTGGCATCAATTGTATGGGATTTAAAGAATACAAAGAACGTAAGAATTACTCACTTCACTTAGTTTGTTTTTGTTTTCTCTATATAAATAATTTTCCTAGCTGATTGTGTTGTATTTTTGAACAAAAGACAGCATTAACACTTTTGTTCGGGAAAATGAAAATAATTTAACTGTTTTGCTTTCAGATATCTATAAATGTACTGAAGGGAAAAAAAACCCCACAAAAACCACAAATCATTTGAAAAATTTAATAAAAACCAAAAATCTCAACAACAATGAAGAGTTTTAGTACAAATCATCACCATTCTTGATTCCAGGTACGATTCTACTTTAAACTGTTTACTTTTCAGAGCTGAATGTGAACTCCAAATGTTTTCTTTAACTTGTCAATATTTTTCACAAAATAAAAGACTTGTTTGAATCCAGTGAACGAGCTTTCTTAAAATTGTACAGCTCTTGTAGCTTATCCAATCAGCAATGCAGTTTTCCCCTCAACTTAACGTACATAGCTTATTATTCATCAAGTTCATTGTTTTTCGTGAAAAACACAAAGATTGTATCACTTGATGACAATGTGTAACAGTTAATGCTTTTGATAATAAATAATTCAAAGGTATTAAAAGAAAAAAAGAAAGAAATTCTGTTACTTAAAAGTACACGCCTCCTTAGCAATATATATATATATATATATATATATATAAATAAAAAATTCACTTCTTTGGTATCATTATAGATCTATTTCTGGTCTATGATGACCATCATCAGATGTTAAATGAAATTAAATTTTATATATATATTTTTCCATTTAACATCTGATGATGGTCATCATAGACCAGAAATAAATCTATAATGACAACCAAGAAGCAGGTGTTAAATGAATATATATATATTATAAAAACTTCACTTAACATCAGATGATGGTAATCATAGACCAGAAATAAATTTATGACACCAAAGAAATGCCTGTTAGGCTTTTAAAAGTATTTGTATTCGATAGGACAATGTACAAACAAAAAGAAATTTTTAAGAAACAGCTACACAAAAACTGTAAATATGAACAAAGAATGAACATGATTCCATAACCTCTAGGCATAAAATAGTCCTAGACAGGTTGACATACTATTAAAATCAATCATGATACAATGAAAGGCAATCTTTTTAAATGAAGTTGTCATTTACTAAGCTTAGCTTCACAAGTACGGAGCACCCAGTGAAAATCAAAGTCACTACTCAGAAATAAATAATTTGTAAGACAAGTTTGCTAACCATTACTCAACAATGAACCCCTTTATTGCCATTACTCTCTGGTCCACTCTGGGTTTAAGTGGACCAGAGAGTAATGGCAATGAAGGCATTACTCCACATTTCCTAGAACTCCAGAAATGGAGTTTAGTGTCATACTAAGGCCCGCCTCCCCATTTTTAGGTATTTTTTTTACCCTAATGCAGTAAATTCTATTCCCCGCTCCCCACTAGTCATTAAGTCATAATTCACTTTTTTTTCCATTTCTCCTTCAAACATGCTATGTTTGAAGGAGAAATGAAAAAAAAAAAGTTAATTGGTAAATGAAGGTGAAGGATTGGCCTAATGAATAGAGTGTTCGTCAATGGTCTGGGAGATTAGGGATCAATCCCAGGTCAATGATTGGTTGTTTGTTTATATTTTATGGCATATCAACCTTCATTAGGTTATTTAATGTCAAATTCTCTCTCTCTCTCTATATATATATATATATATAATCCCATATATAGGACCCTTATAAGGCGCTACTACTCTGGGCCAGAGCGGACCTGGGAGTGATGGCAATGAAGGGCTACTCTGCATTCCCCAAAGCTTTAGTATTACTGGAACCACCCCTTCAGATTGTTTAGAGTCATAACCAGAACACTCATTAGGAGTGGGGGATCTTTACCCTTCTGCAGAGAAGCAGTCGCTGTATTCTACAGCTCCAGTCGACTGGACAAGGTACTATCAGTTTGGGTCAGAAAGGATTAGGGAGCAGTAGCAATGAAGGAGTACTCCACATTCCCAAGATTTGGAGATTCATCATCTAATGCAGTTTAGGGTCATACCCAGGACAGCCATTTTTTTTTTTTTTTTAGTGATGAGTGGGAGTGTTATACCCACTTCTGCTGAGGATACAGTCAACACATTCACAACCCTGCCAATGGGGCTGTGAATAAAATAAGAAATTATTAAATTAAAAGAAAATTCTAGTGATGTTCACATAAAAATAAAATTATAATGACTTGTATTGAGGAATTTACAAAAGGCGAGTCAAAAGTTTTGCAATATTTTGGCAATATGAGGCTCAATTTGGTAGCTCCAGATGGTTTTACTGAGGTCATGAAAGTAATGAACCACATTGGACTGTGAGATGCTGAGCTCATCTAATACTCTCTGAGCCGAATTTGCTTTGAAATCAATAGTTTTAGACGATTATAACCTTGCCATATGGTTACTGTACTGTGACCAACTGCGCCTTCACCATTAGTACAACAAATGTTTTTAGTTGGTTCCATGGTATGATGGACCAGTTTGAACTCGAAAAACATAAGTTACCAAATTAGACTATGTTACATGTTCAACTGTGCAGTTTTCAAATCACACATGAAGTGAAGCACTGCATAACGTATCAGTGCACCAACTAGCATGACATTACCAATCATAGCTTAAACAGCTTTGGTCAAGTGATATATATGCCACAAAATAGCATATACCGAAATATTGCAAAACTTTTGACTCACCCTAGTATTACTTCTTGCTTCTATAGTGAAGAGCTGGAATTTACAATCAAGAGAAAAAAAAGAGTTCTTTTTTGCAAGTGAAATTTGTCAGCTTTATTCATTCAGAATGTGCCAACAGCTGATGCTACTACAGAAAGCACTGAAGGGTTAAAGACATTTGGTATTCAATTAGTCAAGTTCATGAATAGAATAATTGCTTGGGTTTGAACTAGAATAATATAGTGATTTGATATCCCCCCCCCAGAGATAATTGGATTTCTATTCCTTGCCAATATTGAAGGTCATTGGAAAAAAAAAAAAAAAAAAAAAAAAGAAGCTGAATTTTTGTTCACTCACACACAAAATTTTGGAGTTATCATTTTTTGCATTTAAGGAATTGGGCAGATGAGCATCTTCATCCTTATTGTTTTCAACAGGTGATTCTAATAGGCATGGGCAACCTCTTTCAAGAAGTGGGCCACACTATTAAAAAAACTAAACGTAATTTTTTGTTGAAGGTACCTCAATCATTTTTGCAACAGAAAAGTACATGTGTAAGCATCAACTTTAGAAATAAAGAAAAAATTGATTTTATTTCTCTTTGGTAAAAAGATTTTTTCCTTAAAAAAAATTCAAGTCTTGCTATAATATCACTGATATCAATGGGATTAACACACACTGTTGCAGTGAGATATATATATATATATATATATATATATATATATATATATATATATATATATATATATATATATATATATAAAAATCAAATCAAATCAAAGAATTCAATATGATTATGATTTGTGTATCAAAAGAAAAAATTGAATATTTTTATAATCCATGAATCAAAATTTTATAAAAATTATTTTCTTTAAATTACATGTGCATATTTAACAATATGACAGTTAAATATTTTTTTGTCATTTTTAAATTGAATGCTATGCTAATAACATTTTTTTTTAAATATTTAATAAAAATGTAAGTAAGATTGGTTTCTAATTTATTCATTTGACAATATGAAAAAAGTAAAGAGAAAAAGAAATGTGACAAACAAAATTTTAATAAACATCATTTTCCTCACAAAATTGGGTGGCACATTCAGAAAGGTCCCTGGGTCTCAATTTGCCTACAACTGCTCTTTTTCAGTAGAATGTAAACGGATTATTGACAAATGAATGTAATTTTGAAAAAAAAAAAAAAAATGTAATGGAATATTGAAAATATAGTGATAATTACGATTAAATGAATCAAATTTTGGCATTAAATAACCCATAAGAAGTTGGTATGCTATTAAACAAATAAACCAAAATAAACACAATTGCTTGCAACTTATTGGTGTTACATAGGAATAACCATGCACAAACAAATGATTACTAAATAGAAAGTTACTTTAAACCCATAAAAGTGTGTAAAAATTATTTATATAAGAAATATTTGATAACTGAAAACAAATGATTATTGACAAACATAAGCAATAAAGAAAATATAATGAAACATTGAAAATATAATTACAATAACAATCAAACATTTACAAATTAATCAAATTTCAGAATTAAATGACCCACAAGTTGTTATGTTATTAAACAAACCAACCCTGTTCTCTTAGTAATAAAACATTGAAGCAAGGAAGTAAACAAGGTTAAAAAAGAATATCTAAAGAGAAAAGGTTATTTAAGCAATGTACTGTGTGGTAGAAATGAGTTATATAAAATCATATTTGCAATAAATGAACTTCTTTATATAAAATTTAGAGAAAAGATTGTATGAATCAATATTTGAATTATTTTTTTGTTTTCCCAACAATAGCTTACTTAGATTAATTCAGATTGATTTAAACGAACCCAAGTAATTAAAACATGGTCTTTAAATTCTTCTTTAATAAAATTAATTCTTCTATAATAAAATTAATCCATTTCTAGATTGCATTATGACATGCAATGAAAAATGAACTATTTATGACAACTGATGGTGTTTTGTGCAGCAGCTGCACAAAGACGCTTCATTGAATCAAAATAGCCTCAAAATACTGAATATTATAGTTAGTGTTTTGTGGGCATCAAGCAGAATCAACCACAACTTTTTGAATATTGAATGTTCAAATTGTGAACTTGTCCAGCATAGATTCAAGAGGCAAGTGAATTGGCTCCTTGTGAACAAACTACAGCAGCTTTTATGAGAAAACTTTCTAATCAGCAGGTGGAACAGGTTGTTTCAACAACATTTGTGAGCTGAGGATGGTGAGGTCAATCATAAAGAATCTCTACAACAGTCATATAAAAGGTGGAAAAGCAAGGTTAACACTAAGAAAAAAAAAAACCCCACCCTGTAACAGAAATTCTGTCAGGAAATAAATAAATACATTATGAACTGCAATATTTACATCCAATATTGCTCAATCAAAAAGGACCATTTCTTCTCTAAGATATCACCCAAATACACATTTCACAAATGTTTCTATAGAAACTGAATCAACTTGGCTACTCAACTACCTGAATGAGCATAAGCACCAAATTGCTTTCTGATTGATTATCAATTTTTAAAGCATCTTGAAACTTTCTACAAGAAAAAATCTTCAACAACTAAGCAACAACTCAAAATTCTTTCATTAGACATAATCGGTTCCAGGACTTCAAAATTCTATGGTATCAAAATAAATAAATTTGTTTATACAGATTACTATCAACCATCTGGAAATCTAATCTCTGATGAAATAAAATGAGAATTCTTTCGAGCTGTAGCTGTGTCAGTACTATTATAAAGCTGCACCAGCTGGACTTCAACAATAAGCTTGGGAGGAAAAAGCTAGATGGGAACTGCACAAAAATGTTGCATGTTGTTTTGAACAAATCCTGGAAGCAACACCCCACAAAACAGCAACTGTGCAGCCACTTGCTTCTTATCTCACAAACCATCCAAGTAAGATGAACCAGATATGCTGGAGAAGCAGAGACTAACTCACATGGACATACTAGTGTTGGCTAACCAGCAAAAACCTATATTCATCAACTATGTGGACACTGGATGCCATCTGGATAACCTGCCAGGAGCAATGGTAGTTAGCAACATGTAGATTCTAACTGCTTTTATATACAGCTTTAAAAGGACAGGGTGTCCTTGAGATGCTGCGGCTAATGTGCTGGACAGTGACATCGTAGTAAGTGAGTTTGAACTCCAGCCGTGCTATTACATTCGCTTTTGGACAAATACACTTTGGGAAAGGTTTGAATCTTCTTATACCCACAACTATTGACAAGACAACACCTCTACTATCCTTCAAGAAGGATAGCCTTGGCATTAAATATCCCATGAAGGTTGATATGTAATTAAACGAAAGAAACCAAACCAAACTACTTTAAATTTTATGGTAAAAAATGGCTGTTTGTTTTTAATGACATATCAACCTTCTTGGGTTATCTAATGCCAAACCCATCCTTCTAGAAGGCAGTAGTGATACTATTTAACTCAGCTGGGAGGATCAGGGGCTCATACCTTTCCCAAGGGTATTTGTTTGAAAGTGAACGTAATAGCACGACTGGAGTTCGAACTCACATACTACGATTCCACAGTCCAGAGTTTTAACCATTACACCATGAAGACACCCACTTAAAATGGCAGTTATTTTTGCCCCAACCTAATATATTTTGGCACTCAAAGTGTTTGCAGCTAATGTTATTATTTTATTTACTGTTTACTATTTAATACAATTAATAGTTTCACGCTTTCATGACTTCTTGAGGCCAGTTGTATTAACATTAAGGATTGCTATTGGTCAAGTTGAAACCTGATACAACCTATCACAGTCAAGGAATGGCTATCCTCATGAAGTGACTAAAGTGCCTCCCCTTACCATATTTCAATTAGAAAGACTCATAGAAGTCCTCCAAATAGATGGGGAATAAAGTGACTGTGCAGTCTTGGCAATGTGCACTCACATCAAACTATTGAAAAGATGAACTTATCAATGGTTTGCACAAGGGTTAAAGTTCCTACATTGCCTAATACTTTTGAGACTCATAACTCACTATCCAAGATCAATGATAGAATAGCTCTGGACTCAACTGCTGAAAGGGTTGACTTGATAAAGCTGAAGGAAAATCAAAACCTCTTAAAGTTTAAGCATCCAGCTGCCTTTAGCACATTCAATGTTTGCTAAGTCCATAATTTTTGAAGGGAGTTGTAAAAAAAAACATATATATATAACATTAACAAGTCAATACTGCTCTGCAATGTAGTCCTGGGGGGTGGGCAGCCAATTGATATATTCACCCTTCTCACCAATAGTCTGCCATTTGATCAGCATTTAAAATTAACATGGTAATAGTAAAAACATCTTTTTGAAGAACTAAAATTTGTTATTGATCCTCTAACTATAAGTAAAATAGAAGGGAAGACTGAGATCTTTAACCTTTGGGGCCAACCAGTCTAAGAGAAGAATTGCTCTGAATTTAAAACCAGGATCTGGAGTCTCTAAAGTAGTTTGACAGATTAGTCCCAAATACAACCACTGAGTAGGTGATCTTGATTTAAGGTGTAGAAAAATAAAAACTTCTAAAGTTTGCTTTAGCAGATTTAATTTTAACATCCTTGTTCCCATTGGTCCATGTTAAATGTAACACATTATCAGTCTTCAAGAATGTGATCTTGACCTTAAATTCATAAAAGTTGACAATTTTCACTGCTTCTGAATATAAAAACTCTCAGTGGAAGTGTTGTGGGCCCATATCCTAGAGGTTAGTAGATTATAATTATGCTCTGCTACCAGATAACAAAATTTCAGCCACCGTAAGGTACTAGTGACCTAGATTTATCAGACAAGAAGTTAATAAGTAAGTAAGTAAAGTTGGTGACTGTAGTCAAGGGGGACCAGAAGGCTCCTTTTTCAATAGCTATTACACCGAGGCGTACGGGAGGGCACTGCTCCTTTCTCTGGATTGCTCCACTTCACCCTTGATACATACCTTATATTGCTGAGTGTTAAGCAAGGAGGTATCAAGTACCATTTTTAAAGTCTTTGGTAAGATGCGACCTGGGATTGAATAAACTATTACCAAAAACCTGGTCTATTGACCACTGAGGTCAAATTTACCCTTTGTCATTTGAGTAGCAACTCTGCACCAGTAAATGAGTGCAATGGTTTGAGGGAAAATAAAAATACCCCTGGTATATTAGTTTAATAGACTCAAAAGTTAAGACAGACCTTTGGAATAGTCCATTTCTAATGGATAGTCTAGTCTAGACCATTTTCTAAATAGATACTTTAACATTCATTGTATAACAAATTCCACAATTAATAGAATAGGAATACTTCTTTCTCCATGAAAACTTTATAAATGTAAAAAAGATCAAGCAAATTATAGTAGCCGAATTTAACTCTAAGCCAAAACTCACAGTCACTGCTTGTTCTAGTTCCACCAATAGTATCAATAAGGAGGGTGTTATTAAATTCTAGTAATCTTTGAAATTTGGCGTTGAAATTATTCTTGCTAACTTCGATACAATGACAGGTGATTTCAAGAAGAGGTTCTAAAAATACTCTTTTCACCTACAATGTCAAAACAAATTGAAATAGTGAAATATTTCTTGATGAATTCAGTCATTCCTCATCTGCCAACATTTTCATGAAAAGGAAATCTAAGTTTTATTCTTTTATTTATTTTTTTTACTTATCTGAATGATTATCAAGTTCGTCTTTGTTTAAAAAAAGAAAGAAAAAAAAAAAAATGACATAAGGGTGGTAGGAAGAACTGAATTTAAACTCCTACCAACAAATCATGGGCCAGCATGGTAGTGTAAGGCCCATTAATCTTCTACTCCTTTAGTGACCTTAAGAAAGGTTAGAGATGCAATGAACTAAAAACAGCAGATTATATATATATATATATATATATATATATATATATATATCTTGATGAAAAGAAATTGCATAATGGAAAACCTTATGAATCTTTTGGCACCTTTCTTCTCTTAAGAGTAGCAACAACAAAATTGACCTGGGTCATCTAATGAGGGTGACCTTTTTCAGTTGCTCTATCACAAGCAGGTTTTAAAAAGGAGGAAAGGAAACCCTGCAACTTTTGAAGAAAAAAAAAGCGTAAGAAGAAAACAAAATGAATTTGTTCATCAATGCTATGCACAGAGCTTATTCTTGACATGTGATAATGAGAAGTTACATGTTAATTCAGGGCCAAACATGTCACCTGATGAGGATTGGATCAATTGATTTTAACAGGATGTCAACCCATCTAGGGTTATTTTATGCCTAGAGTTTAAGGAACTGTGTTCATTGTACATTCATATTTACATTTTTGTGTAGTTTTTTTTTCACAATTATATGATATAATAATTCATATGCACTTGTATGGTTTCAAGTAATCATTTTAATTCAATAACAGTAATTCACAGTTTTATGGCATCAAGCTTTCCTATCAAGTAAAAATAATTTCAAACAGGTCTAATTAACCCATAGATAGGACCCTAACAGGTAATACCACTTGGAGTCAGCGTAGACCTGGAAGTAATAGTAATGAAGGAGTACTCTACAGAGCTCTAGAACTTGTGGAGTTTAGTGACATACTCAGAACACTCCTTTATCTGTTAGGGTCCCATGTATGGGTCAAATAGTCTAGTTTAAAAATTATTTGTTTTAGATAGGAATACTTGATACCATTTAACTATGTAGAAAAACCTCTTAAGAAACTATACCAAAAAAAGTAAATATAAATATACAATATATGCAATTAATGAACTTCTAAGCATAAAATAACTTAAGACATGTTGACATGCCTATAAAAAAAAAATCAATCAATCATTAGTCTTTTTCCTCTTTCACTCTTCATTTTTAATACATAAACTTGAATTCTTTCTTCCTTCTTCGATTTCTTTTTCATTCCAACTTATTCCAATTTTTTCTTTCTCTCACCATAGCTTTCTTTACTTCAGTCTTCTGTGTCATGTTGAATTCTTTCTCTCTTTTTCAGTTTCTCTTTCATTCTAACTAATTCTGTCTTCACTTTCTCCTCTTTTTATGCTTTGTCTTTTTTTTTCTTCTTCTGTCTATTCAATTGATTTGAGAAAATCTTAGTTGATAAATATTCCAGTTTTCTCACTGCTATGAACTCATAGATTACTTAACATATCTTTCTTTCACTTTTTTTACCACTCTCACAATAACTTTCTATATTTCAGTCTTCTCCCTCCTCTCCATTACTCTGTATCCTCTCTTTTTTTTTGTTCAATTTTTTTCCCAACTTATTCTCTTTGTTTTTTTCTTCCAATGATTTTAAAAAATTATTTATTCCTTGTTTTTTTTTTATTTTTAATTTTTTTTAATTTTTTACTTGCATGAGAAATGCTTCATGTTAACATAACACAGAATTTCTCATTACTCAGTTGAGAACCCAGATTGTGAAACCAATAAATAGACACTTTACATTTTATATAAGTAGATGATCTGATTTCTCAAGGGAAATAACTAAGTATATTAAATGTTATTTACACAGAAGTTTCCCATATTCATTTGCATATAATTTTCTGTATTATAATATACTGATTTCTTTACTTTTATTGTCATATAAACAGCAAAAACAACACAAGATCATCAATAGAAAAAAAGAAAAAGTCATATTTGTGACTTGGAAGTGTAGGGTTCCCATTTGCCTTCACCTTCAAATGGTCCAATTTTTCGAAGTAAAAACTAAAATGGACATTAAATGTTATTTATAGAATAAGTAAAGTTGGCGACTGTAGTCAAGGGCAACCAGAAGGCTCCCTTTTCAATAGCTACTACACCAAGGTGCAGGGGAGGGCACTACTCCTTTCCCTGGATTGCTCCACTTTACCCTTGATATGTAACTTATAATGCTGAGTGTTAAGCAAGGAGGCATCAAGTACCATTTTTAAAGTCTTTGGTATGACTCGACCTGGGATTGAACCCAGGCCTCCAGTTCCCCTTTATTCATTTGCAAATAATTGTAATATAGATTCCATAAATACTACCTCTGGTAAAAACATAGAATTCATTCACTTTCAGGATGTTTACCTGTTTTTTGTTTGTTTATTTAGCAGTAAATAAACTAATAATAGGTAAGATACAAAATATTTTTTTCTTCAATAGTTAAACATTCTGGCTTCATAAAATCTACATTAAATAAACTGGACTGAATTATTTAAAATTATCAAATGATAATTATTTCCTAAGCTACACAGAGAAAAATATGGAATAACCCAATATTGAGGAAAAAATTATGGAATTTATAAACAAAAAAGCTAGAAATAATAGTTCTTCGAGCTTTTATGACAGTCTTAATTCTTCTAGACATGGATTTCATTAATTTAAAACCATACTCTTTATAAAAACAGTTCTAATGGCAGTTGATAGACCATTTTAGGTGGATGGAGCACTCTCAATTTAAAAAAACTTCTACCATAAATTTTCAATTAGATTTATATCTGGACTGTTCACTGGCCATGTCATTAATTTTATATGCCTTTCAGTAAGAAAAGGCTTAAATCCCCTTTGCTCTGTGACAAAATGAATAATCATTTAAGGAATATTTTATGCAGCCAGAATGTTTTGCATCTTATCTGTTATTTATTTACTGTTAATTGAAATAACCTAAATGAACATCCTCTCTGTACTAATTTCATCATTTTTGCCAGGGGTAGTAATAAGTTACTCAGAATTAAACCTAATGGCTGCGTTTAAATGATATATATATATATATATATATATATATATATAGAGAGAGAGAGAGAGAGAGAGGGTTTAAGTTAGTTTAGGCACAAGGTCACTAATATAGGCACCCAGTAAGAATCAAACTAACTCCTCTGTAATAATGATATCTGAGATCAACTTGCTCCTTTTTATGCTTTGGTAAGGCTAACAAATCTTTTGGTATATATAAACTTATAAAATTTGAAAGTTAATTTTGGTTTTGTTTTCTTATCGACTACTATTACAAAACAATGGCTAAATCTTACTTTGCCATTTAAATTTTAAAGGATTCATCAAATAAAAGTTTTATACAGTGAATAATCAACATTAGATGAATTTTGAGTTTGATTCGGTTTTGGTTTGGTTTCATGGGATATCAACCATTGTAGATTATTTAATGCCAAATCCATTTATATATATATATATATATATATATATATATATATATATATATAGTTCTATATCAATTCAGTTTAGCATAAGTACATTTATTTTGTTTATACACAGTTAAATATAAAAACAGTTCTATTTTAAGTAATTCAGTTTAGCATAAATACAGTTTAGGCTGGTTGGTTGTTTGGGTTTTATGGCATATAAACCTTTGTAGGTTATTTAATGCCAAATCCGTTTTCATACAAATAATTAGTTCTATTTCAGACAATTCTGTTTAGCATGAGTACACAGTTTAATTGTTAAAGACATTTCTATTTTAAGCTATTCAGTTTATTCAAACAGTTCTAATTCAACTAATTCTGTTTAGTATAAGTACAGATTTTGTTTACACACAGTTAAATATCAAAGCAATATAATATCAAACAATTCAGCTTAGCATAAATACAGTTTCAATGTCAAAAACAGTTCCATTTCAAACAATTCAGTTTAACATAAGCATGCAGTTTAAATGTAAGTACAGTTTAATAATCAGAAACATTTCTATTTCAAGCTATTAAGTTTAGTCAAACAGTTCTAATTCAAACAATTCAGTTTAGCATAAGTTAGCATAAGTATTTAACCCATATATAGGACCCTATCAGGTGCCACCATTCCTGGCCAAAGTGGACCTGGGAGCAATGACAATGAAGGGCTGCTCCGCATTCCCCAAAGCTCCAACATCACTGGAACCTCACCATCAGATTGTTTAGTGTCATATACAGGACACTTGTTGGAGGTGTGTGTGTGTGTGGGGGGTCATACCCCTCTGCAGAGGTGCAGTCGGTGTATTCTACAGCCCCAGCCAACTGGGCAATACATAGAGTTAATGTCAAAACAGTTTTATTTCAGATAATTCAATTTAGCATAAGTACGCAGTTTAAATGTTAGAACAGTTTTATTTCAAACAATTCAGTTTAGCAAAAATATGCAGTTTAAATGCAAAAAACAGTAACCTCAAACCACAATTTAGTTCTATTTAACCCATAGATAGGACTCCATCAGGTGCTACCACTCCGATCCAGAGTAGACCTGGGAACGATGGCAATAAAGGGGTACTCCACATTCCCCAAAGCTTTAGAACCTTACCATCAGATCATTTAGTGTCATATTCAGGACACTCATAGGGGGAATCTTACCCCTCTGCAGAGATGCAGTCAGTGTATTCTGAAGCCCCAGCTGACAGGGCCAGTTGAGTTTAAGTCTCATTGGGTATCCCATTCAGGTGGCTTCATACCAGATCAAATTACATTAAATGAGTATTGCAAATTTTCACACCGATTATATGACATTGGGTTCCTGGCGTAACAGTCAGCCTGATGATACTAATACTTCTATTTAGGACTTGTGAAAGAATTTAATATTTCATAAGTTATTTCAGCTATGTTGACAATTTTGAAGATTAAAAATATGACATTCATAAATGTAAACACTTCAGCTTCTTATTTGTGATTTAGTTGAAAATTGGACTTGAAACTGCTTCATTTTCTATTATGGTCATATATACAAAAAGAAATCTAGTAATATTTTAGAAATAGATAGAAAATATTTTCAATATATGCACAGGTTCAACTAAATAATCACGCAGTAGCAAACTGGATTGGAAATTGTTTTATTTTCTTCAAGCATTTTAAGTGCATTATTCAAATTAAAAAGTTTTTTTAGTAAAAAATATCTTTTAAAACTACCCTGTGTCTTTAAAATTCATGATAGTTGGCTGAAATAAGCTACCTAGCAACTCCTATTAGCTTAGACTTTAAAGTAACTTTCCTATACTAATTGTTATTATTTAAAAGGCTATTATGCAGATTAAAAGTGTTAGCATTGATAATATTCATTATATTAATTTCATCATGTTTTTTCTTGATTTGCCCTGCTGAAATTGAAGTGCGTCTTATATGCTGTCAAATACAGTAAATAAGCCAGTAACTAAGTCAGTTGTTTGCATAGGTTGAGCTATACATAAACACTGACTCTCACACACACAACTGAAAGAAAAAAAAAGAAACAATCTACAGTTAAACTGTAGATCTGCAATCTTTGCAATAACCATGCTTAATACCCGTCAGAAGTGTCAAGTACAATCAATTAAAAAAAACAACAAAAACATTGCTACCAGTTTTATGCTAATGATTGATTGATTGATTGATATTTAACAGCATGTCAGCTCCTATAGGATTATTCTATGCCTTGAGGTTAGGGGATTGTGTTCATTGTAGATTTATATTGACATTTTTTGTGTAATTGTGATTTTTTTGCAGTTATATTCTAATTCTTTTTCCATGAGTTATTTAATGCCAAAGCTATCCTAATAGAAGAACAGTAATGGTAATATTTAACCTAAAACTTTGGTGGTGGGGAATTATGGGATCCATACTTTTCCCTTAGAGCAAGTGTAATAGCACAAGTGGAGTTTGAACTCATTCACTATGATGTATTCAGTTATGTATAAAGTATTTTTATCTAATACAAATAATTTGGACAAAGTTATATGATTCCATGTAACTAATAACAATAATCCTTAGTAAATTGGAGGTGACTGTGGTGTAATGGTTATCATCGTAGGAAATGGACACGGTGACACGAGTTCAAATCCTGGACAAGACTGATTGCATTTCACATAGCACTAATACACTTGGGAAAGGTACTATTTACCAACCCCTCCGCTCGGGCAGGATATGACACAAGGTCAATTTTTAAGCGGAGTTTAACAGGTTTGAATTCAGACTTTTCCTTCTCCTAGACTAGTTGCCTCAACAAGGCTGAAGAACCTAGTCCGTCCTACTATTTACCCATAGCTGGAGGGAGAATAAGGGGGTTCATACCTTTCCCGAGGGTATTTGCCCGAAAGTGAACATAATAGCGCGACTGGAGTACGAACTCGCGTACTACGATTCCGCAGTTCATTGCTTTAACCATTACACCACGAGGACACCCCCTTGGGAAAGGTATGAATCCCAATTATTCTCCCTCCAGTTATGGGTAAATAGAAGGGTAGACTAGGTTCTTTAGCCTTGGTGAGGCAACTAGTTTAGGAGAAGGAAAACTCTGAATTCAAACCTGTTAAACTCCGCTTAAGAATTGACCTTGTGTCATATCCTGCCCGAGCGGAGGGGTTGGTAAATAGGATAATCCTTAGTAAACAATCATAGCTTTAAATAACTATTCTTAACACAAATAATTTATAGTTATATGGCATGAAGTTTTCCTATCTAATACAAATTTGCATATACTTCAATGGTTTTTAAGTATTCTTATCTAATACAAATAATTACATTGTTTCAAATAATTCTTTTTTTTTGTCAGCACATAGTTATATGGTTTCAAGTAACTAGTAATAATCTTTAGTAGATAATTACAGATTCAACTAACTATTCTTAATACAAACAATTTAGTTACATAGCATCAAGTACTCCTATCTAATACAAATGATTTTTAAACAGATTTATTTGAGCCATAGATGGGATCCTAACAGGTACTACCACTTGAAGTCAGAGTGGACCAGGGAGTAATGGCAATGATGGGGGTACTCCATACTCCACTGATCTCTTGAACTAGAACCTCACCATCAGATGTAGTTTAGTGTTCTATCCTCTTTTTGTGGGGGTAGGAGAGGCCTTAACCCTTTGTGAGGGATACAACCAGCATATTCTATGCCTCGCCAACAGAGTGGAGTTTTATGCCTAGATGTTCAGGTAATTCAAGTAGCTTCTAGCATGAAACTAATAGAAGCAATAAAAAATTAAAAAAAAAAAAAAATTTTACTGCTTATACAAAGCTTTTCAGAAAAGTTGATATAATTTTTGACCACTTCTCATTCAAATAATCTCAGGTTTTAATAGCATGTGTAGCAACAACTCAAAATTCTATGCTTGACTTCTTTTTAGGTATAGAAATGTGATTCACTAGAAAGAAAAAAAAGAAAAAAAAAAAAAAGAAAAAAAAGGCTTTTAAACATTCAAGATGGAATTTTGACTTGTTTTTATATATGCCATCAAAATTTGAGATCATTTGAACAAAAATTGGTAAAGTTATTAGATAACAAAATGAAATCAATTTTTCAGAAACACCTTATACCTCTCAAATGATACAAAATATTTTTAAATACCCGTGTGTGTGTGTGTGTGTGTGTGTGTGTGTGTGTGTGTTATATGATAAATGTAAATAATGAAAAGGAATCCTACAGTATGGAGAAAAACTGAAAAACAAAGTAATCCAAGATTGATGAATTTATTAAAAGTCGATTTTCCTTCAAAATAAATTCATGAATGTTGAACTACTTCGTTTTTTTCAATTTACATATTACCCACACACTGAGTATTTTAGTTCAATTTTCTTTTGATAAATGTTCTTAAGTTATTGAAAGATGTTAAGTATATCTGCATTTGGGAAGGTATTAATATTTTCCTTTCTGACACATTCTAAAAGCAACTAATGAGTTCAAAGTGGTGGGGAGAAGTTAGCTTGACCTTTCATACAGACTTAACACATTTCTGCCTGACAATAAAAAAAACAAAAAAAACAAAAAAAAAAAAAAAACAAACAAAACGAAAGCAAAAAAAAAACAAAAAAACATGGCTGTTATTTTTCTGGGTTATTTGAAAAATTTCAGTTGGGTCAATTTCCCCACTCTCCCATTGATTTGTATACTACAATTTACTGTTACCAGCACTCAATGGGAATATTTTAAAGGGACTAGTAAACTTTTTCCATTGTTTCATGTTCGGATATAAATACATTTAGACTTATTTAACATTTGACAATACAATCAATGTAATGATACTTCAAGTTTTGCATGTGATGATGGCACCTAATAGAAAGACTTTTGCAAGCACAATAGTGTTAAATATACTTAAAGTGTAAAGCAAATTCCAGTCCAACTTGCAACTTAATAATAATAAAGAGCAATCTGTGTTCAAGCTCACTCCAATCCTTTCTTAAGAGAGATAATTACTGAAAAGTAATTATAGATACTTTACCTTATTTACATTTAAATATTATAAATTCTAAATAAATATATGGTATAAAATATCTGACAGAGATGGAAGAGGTGAAAACTAATTTGGTGGAGTGTTCATGTATTTAATAAAAATCAGTATTCCTAATTACATTGCCATGACAATTGTAATGTCCTCCAATTTCACATTTTTTTCCCCTTAGAGAAGTCTGGTTAAATGTGTCAGCTACCCTAAGAACCAACAGAACAAGTTCAAATCCTGAACAAGGCTGTTTGCATTTCCTTTTGCCTTAAAATCTTTGGGAGAGGCATGGATCCATCTCTTTCCCCTAGCTTTAGGAAGGCAACCAGTCGAGGAGATGTATTCAGTTTAAAAATTGTCAGTGTTCATCTGGTTCTATCGTGGAAGGGTTGAGTAAATAAGAACTGTTGGTTGGCAGAAGCCCCAAAATAACCTGTTAAACTCATCCTTTACTAACCTAGTTGGGTTGGGCTGAAGAATATGCTGACTGCATCTCTGCAGAGGTTTGGTTTCTTTGTTTAATGGCATATCAACCTTTGTAGGTTATTTAATACCGAATCTATTCTCCTAGAAGAACAGTAGGGGTACTATTTAACCCATAACTAGGAGGATAAGGGGGTTCATACCTTTCCCAAGGGTATTTGCTCGAAAGTGACTGTAATAGCACGACTGGAGTACGAACTCGAGTACTACGATTCCGCAGTCCATCGCTTTAACCATTACACCACGAGGACACCCCCTTCTCTGCAGAGGGTTAAGACTCCCATCAACAAGTCTCCTGGATATAACACTACACCATCTAATAGTCAGGCTTCAGTCGAGGAGATTTGGGGAATGTGGAGAGAATTCCTTCATTGCCATTACTTCCAGAACCACTCTGACCTGGAGTGAAAGTGCCTATTAGGGTCTTATCTACGAGTCAAATACAAGTTTGAAAATTATTAGTATTAGATAAAATACAACTGTAAATTGGTTGGCTGGTAGTGTTTATGGCATATCAAACCTTGCAGGTTACTTAATGCCAAATCCTGTTTATACATATATATCAAATGTATATGATTTGTAAACAAATACTTTGTAGGTAGCATTATTTTAAATCCAGATAGAGCTCATTTGTCTGCACATAGTTAAATGGTTTCAAGAATTGCTATTTAACACTCGTAATTCTATTCAACACAAATGTTTCAAGACTAGTAGATGATTAAACAGATCTATATGACCAAATAGATGAGACCCTAACAGCTACTAATACTCTGGTTCAGAGTGGACCAGGGAGTAATGTCAATGAAGGGGTACTTTACATTTTCCAAAGCTCCAAGATTGAAGCCTCACCATCACATGATTTAGTGTATTATCCAGGACACTTCTTGGTGAGAGAGAGAGAGAGAGAGGGAGGGGGGGGGTCTTACTTCACTGCAGTTGGTGAATTCTAAAGCCACAGTTGACTTGGCTGTGTAGATTATTTGTATTGAGAATAGTTACTTGAAATGATTTTTTTTTTTTTTTTTTTTAACTAATGCTTATTATTATTATTATTATTATTATCATTATAAGCAACTTGAAACCATATAACTGTGTACAAACAAAATGACTTTTTAAATAGAAATAATCACTTGACACCACATAATTATTCCTATTAGATAGAAATTCTTGAAACCTTATAACTGTACAGAAATTATTTATATCAAATAGGAATACTTAGTATCATAAGTGCATGTAAAATATTTTAAAGAAACAATGATACAAAAAAGTAACTTTAAATATATAATAAATACAAATCCCTAACTTTTGGCATAAAATAACCCTAGACGAGTTGATATGCCATTAAAAATCAATCAATTAATCATATGAACATTTTGTTTAAAGTTTTTAGGTGTTAGACTGGCTTTGCTTGAACAAAAGCATTGAACAATCAGAAAAATTTATTTCAAAGTAAATACTAGGTAATTATTTATATAAGGTAAGTATCGAGGGTAAAGTGGAGCAATCCGGGGAAAGGAGTAGCGCCCTCCCCTACACCTCAGGGTCGTAGCTATTGAAAAGGGTGCCTTCTGGTTGCCCTCGACTGCGGTCGCCAACATCTATTTGCCTGAAATTATTTGTATCCTTTTAATTATTTGTTTATAAGATGCACTACTTTTCAAACCAAAAGTTAGGTGCATATTATATTATATTATTTTTATTTCTTTTTATACACAAAAAGCATATAATTAACTTTTTTTTTGGCCACATGCCTCACCATATTCAGGATGGGATGGCTGAAAGTAAGTTATATCTACAAACTAATCTAATGTGTTTTGTACCATTATAGAGAAATGTCGACTGGAATGTGCTTTTGTTTATCTTAATGTGAGCTTATTTTCTCTGCAAGCTTGTTGCATTTTTATTGGAATATGTCTGTTGGTTGGGTTTTATGGCATATCAACCGTTGTAGGTTATTCAATGCCAAATCCATTTTCATACAAATAATCAGTTCTATTTCAGATAATTCAGTTCAGCATGAGTACACAGTTTAGTTGTTAGAAACATTTCTATTTCAAGCTATTCAGTTTATTCAAACAGTTCTAATTCAGCCAATTCAGTTTAGTATAAGTTTAGATTTTGTTTACACACAGTTAAATGTCCAAACAGTTCTATTAAAAAAAAATTCAGTTTAACATAAGTACAGTTTTAATATAAAAAAACAGTTCCATTTCAGACAATTCAGTTCAATTGTCAAAAACATTTCTATTTCAAGCTATTCAGTTTCAATGTCAAACAGTTCTAATTCAAACAATTCAGTTTAGCATAAGCATGCAATTTAGTGCTATTTAACCCATAGATAGGGCCCTATCAGGTGCAACCATTCTGGGCCAGAGTAGACCTGGAAGCAATGGCAATGAAGGGGTGTTCTGCATTCCTCAAAGCCCCTGGATCACAGGAACCTCAGCATTTGATTGTTTAGTGTCATATACAGAACACTTGTTGAGGGGGGTTCTTACCTCTCTGCAGAGAAGCAGTTGGTGTATTCTACAGTCCCAGCCGACTGGGCAATGGAACATGTCTGTTTTTGCTCTAAATACCATGTAAATTTTATGTTTGAAGACATAATGTAAACTATAGATTCTTATTTACAGTCAATATGAACTTATAAAAAGTTGAACAACTGCTAAATCTAGGTTGAATTCTAAATATATATATATATATATATATATATATATATATATATATATATATATATATATAAGTGTGTATTTAAGAAATTTGTAGTCCTAAGTTAGAGGCGCCATGTTATACATAAATAATTACAGTAAACAGAAAATAAAGTCATTTTTTTTAAATTTTAAATATACCAACATTTTTTTAACAAGTTAACACAGCTATTAGTTTTGTTCATTTTAATTCACCCTGAGAAAAATCAATAACATTGTTCTTTTTGTTCTGTAGCTAAAAAATTATCTTGGGTAGCAGTAGGCTAAATAATGTTATCTTCATCTTCTAAGTCACAATCTCGGGTTAAAAAAAAAAAAAAAAGAAAAGAAAAAAAAAAAGTGATTTGAAATCAACAAAACTAAATTCTTTTTTTTAGTCATAATGACAAATTGTCACAATGAATAAATTGATGAGAGAAAAAAAAAATCTTTTGATGAACAAGCTGTTTTGAGGCAAGGGAAGTTTCTACTAACTTTGCTCTGCAGGTCCCAGAAATGAAAGATAATTTTTCTTTTATGGTTTTAAATAATTCCTGTAAACACTCAAACAATTCATCAGAAGATGTAATAAATTTGCACAGCTGTATGCTTTCAAATAAATAATTATAATCATTATCCTTAGAATTATACATTCAAAGAAACTATTCTTAATACGGGTAATTTGCATACAGTTAAATGGTTTCAAATATTACAATCATTGATAATAATCATCAAATATAACTATTAGACTCATAGAAATGAAGTGATGACTCCACATTCAGCTTCCTGTGTGCGTGTGTGTATATATATATATATATATGGAAGTAAATAATGGAGTGTAATCCAACAATATATAAAGAATTGATAACAAGGTAATCCAAGTAGAAGGAGAGATTTATTGAGAAGCAAAGTTGACACTATAGCGTTTCGGTTCTAGTGAACCATCATCAGGACTATGAGGGATGATATTAGTGATGTTAAATCAACGATGGATGTTTAAAAGTGCAAAATACAAAAACGTTTTTGTGTTTTGCACTTTTAAACATCCATCATTGATTTAACATTACTAATATCATCCCACATAGTCCTGATGATCATTCCCTAGAACCGAAACGCTATAGTGTCGGCTTTGCTTCTCAATAAATCTCTCCAACTTGGATTACGTTGTTATCAATTTTTCTATATATGTAAGTTGGTAACAATAGATGAGTGTAACCTGAAGGCTCCCTTTTCAATAGCAACTGCACTGAGATGTAGGGGAGGGCACTACTCCTTCCCCCTGATTGGTCCACTTTACCCTTTATACGTACTTTATAATGATGAGTGTCAAGCAAGAAGGTATCAAACACCATTTTTGAGTTTTTGAAATGACTCGACCTGGGACTGAACTCTGGTCTCCCGGGCCATTGGCAAACACTCTACCCACTAGGCCATATGATATATGTATGTTATAATGCAATAAATTCAAATACAAATACATGATTCATGTTTCAGCATTTACAATGTTAAAGAATTGCTTGTCTGACCAACCAAAAATCAATTATCTATAAAATCAATAATACATCACTGATCACCTAACACAACTGATTCAAATCAGTACATGTATATCACTGTCAATACAGAATTTCAATATCAAATTGCTTGGTTCATTGATTGTTTATTTTAATATAAACATACTAATAATGAAACCCAAAATATTTTTTTGTTGTAAGATTTAAATTTTTTTTGAGATAATTAAATAAAAATTTCTATCTAAAAAGAAAAACATTGACAAGTTTCCATTAAATTTTCTATTTTCCATACTGGTGCTTATGTCAAAAATGGTAAAAAGTCTTACTAGTTTTCTTTGATGAGTAAAGCCATGTAGGATTTATATTTCAATGCTGAGCTGAGACAAATTCTATTGCCAAGATTGGAGACAAAATTTCTCTCTTTTGTTCAATGAACAAAGATACAAAGGTATGTTCACTTCAGATGAAGAGCAGGAACAAAAAGAGAAGATATCTTTATTGTTCAAAGAACAGAAATGATGAGACAGGATTTTTGTATTCTCATGTGACCACAGCATCCACTGACACCCTCCTCACAACAAATCCAAGTGAAGACATTTATTGTTGGTTGGTTGTGTTTTATGGCCTAATCAACCCTTGAAGGTTATTTAATGGCAAATCCTGTCACACACACACAAACATTGTAGTATTTGTGACTCAGGGTTTCATATAATATGTATAAAAGCTCTATCACTGATATTGAGCATCATTTAATGACAATGCAAAATTTTGTCCTCCATTACCTTACCAAATAAGCTAGTGCAAACCATAAAATGCTACTATATATATATATATATATATATATATATACATACATACATACACGCACAATTTGTAAACATATAGTTTGTAGGTAACATTTTTAAATGAACCAGAGCACATTTGTTTGCAGACAATAAAATGGTCTCAAGTACAGTAAATGGTTAAACAATTCTATTTGACCCATAGATGGGACCCTAACAGGTACCACCACTCTGGGTCAGAGAGGACCTGGGAGTAATAGCAATGAAGGAGTACTCCAAAGCTCCAGGACTGGAGTCTCAACATCAGATGGTTTAGTGTCACATTTATAACATAAGTTGGTGGGGAGTCTTATGCCCGTGCTGAGATACAGTTAGCATGTTCTACAGCCGTAGCTGACAGGGCTGGACATTTATTGTCTCTTTACCCCTACTTTATCTTACTGGATGCTTTATTGTTGTTTCCGTTTTGTGCTGTTGTACACATAACCCAAGCAATTGAAAAAGAAGATGCAATAAATAAAAATAAACAAAATATGGTAATGAAATAGAGTTCCACATAAACCAATTGTAATATTATGGCCCGAGGGATTTCGTTTCACGCCTTTGGGTTTAGTTAGGCTGAGAACCTTTCGGCTCAGTGCATGGGTTACTTAGGTGCAACATTAACACAGGTGTTCATGCGCACGTGCGCAGAGTGGATGTATCACTCAGAGATATCACAATAGCCCGAGATGGAAACGGGGCTACACGGTGCGAATGACGTCACACACTTGAAGCACGCGGAGGATTTGGGGAGATTTTGAAAAAGTCAGTAGAGTCGAGAACTGGACACTGAACGAGATGGTTGACTTTCGCTTGCTCGCGGAGGCCTTGGGCAGGTGCTGTGCGAGATGGGGGGGGGGAGATGAAAAAGCCAGGATAGAAAGATTGTGCCTCTCTCTCCTTATGTCAAAGAACCTTTAAACTCAAAAGTAATAAAAAGTTTTGTACCTGAACAAAGAAGTCGTTACATGTTTTTTGAATTTCGAGATTCCTATGTTCTATCTTTATGGACATTCGATGTACGTTTCACACATAGCCATATCGGGCTATGGTACACAATTAGTGTTCTAGACATGACACTAAACTATCTGATGGTGAGGCACCAGCCCTGGAAACATGGAGTATATTTTTTTCCTTCCCTTCTCATTGCTTTTTGTTGGTCACTACCTAAAACTCAAATTCCTCATTTATTAACTTAAGTATCACAATTACAAGATGTGGAAGCAAAATATGGAATAGGGAGGATTGGATTTATGCCTTTACTACAGGGTGCAGAAGCAAAATATGGAATATTTTTTAAACCCTTTTTTTTTACTGTTTGATAAGTTCAATTTTTGGAAAAAAAAAAAAAAAAAAGCACCTGTTAAATCTACATTTTCATGATTAGCTTTATTATTCAGGCACTTTTTTAAAAAAATTAAAATTCAGCCCAATATGAGTGAGTAAGAAAAGAAATGACAAAGAAAGTATGAGTTGTTCAACACTGAAACCAAGCTAAAAATTTTCTTATCAACTGTATACAAAGCAAAGAAAAAAAATTTTTACAGAAAAAGAGCTTAAGGAAAAGGAAAAGGGTGAGTAAAGGATTGAAAAAAATAAAATAAAATAAATAAATAACTTTTAAATTGCTCTCACTATAGCAATTAAGGACCCCACAATGTCAATAAAAAAGCATGCTAATGAATTGAAAGTCCAAAAGAAAACCATGAGGACAGCAATTAAACAAAATTTAAACCCAGACCTTAAACCCCTTGATTACGCTATATGGGGCATTTTAGAAAACATAACAAATGCAAATTCCTATCAAAATTTTGGTTTGCTAAAGACTGCTATTGTGGAGGATTGGAATAAAATGTCTGAAGAAATCGTTTCGAAAAGGTGTTGATAGAATAAAAAGTGGCCATATTGAGTAAATTTACTGTTTTGTATCTATCTTTTTTCTTGTTGTTCATTTTTTCAAATTGAAATTAATCTATTTTTAATAGAGTCATTTATTATGATACTAGAATATTCCTAATTTTGCTTCTATGCCCAGGACAAATGTCTGAAGAGACATGATAAAAAAAAAGAAAAAAAAGAAAAAAAAAAGGGTCTCTTTTTAAGAATGTTAAGATATTTCAATTGCTTTTAAAATATTTTATTAATTTTAAACATAAGCATGCTATAAAAAGCATTATTTAAATTTTGCATGTACCATAATATATATATATATATATATATATATATATATATAATAAATACATATTAGTTTTTATATACATCTATCTAATAGTATGGATACTTATCTGCGACTACAGGTTTCATGTCTTATGACAACCATCAGACATTATCATATATGATAGCTCTATCATAGATATTGAGCACTCTCCAAATTGTACCACATTTGGTCTGCTACAAATCCACCAAGTGAGATAGTGACAACCATATACTACTACTACTACTACTACTACTATATATCAGTGAACAAAATTCAGATCCAATCAATTTCAATTTTTGATTTGGGCAATAGTAAGGATTTTTTGTTCTTGTGGAAACATCTGAATCAGTTACACCAAAAATAAAAACAGTTTTCTTTAAAGTGAACAGATAAGAAAAACAACTTAGCCTATAATTTGGCTTGGTTATAGGGATGTTACACATATAGAGTGTCTTGGGGAAAAATAACCCATCCTTCTTCAGGTCTACTGCTGGCTTTGAATTCAGAGTTTTCCTTCTCCTAGACAGGTTGCTATACCAAGGTTAAAGAGCCCAACTATTTACCCAGAGATTAAAGGGATAATAGTTGGATTCATACCTTTCCTAAAAGTATTAGCGCTATGTGAAATGCAAATGGCTTCATCCAGGATTTGAACTTGTGTCGCTGATTTCATTTCCTACAATGATAACCATTACACCACAGGCAAATTAATTAACTAAAGAAAAAAAAATTGGCAGAGTAATTAATGTTTTGCTGAATACTCAGCGACTGGATTTATAATTAGTGATTTTTTTAAAAGGACTTAAATGAGAAGGGAAATGCTAGGGATTAAATATTTAGGAGTTAAATTTGCATTACTAGTTCACGTGTCTCTGAAATATTAAGCAAATTTATTCCAATTTGAACCTCGAATTTCAACTAATATTTCTGTTCTGAAAATAATGGCGTGAAAAAGCTAAAACATGGGTGTGTAAATTATTTGAATTAGGACTTTTGCAAATGAACCAGAATTGTGTTGAAATTTTTATAATCAGGCTGGTGAGTAAGAATAAAGTATTTATATAAAATGATGAGATCTTATGACATAAACAAAAGAATTCAACATGGCCTAAATAAAAATATTTTGATCATGGTATGAAAGGGGATTAAACCCGTATGATTTCATTAAATAAACTAATTAAAATAAATAAATAAACGAAAGAAAAGAAAAGAAAAAAAAAAAAACTGACTAAAGTTTTCCAAGAATATCAAGTTTTCAAGTATTTTAAATAATTCATTTTTATCTTTTTCCTAGTAGAGTATTTTTAATTCCATTAATTTAAAACTTACTTAAACGTATTAGATAACCAGAAAAATGCCTAACATGAACAGTGGAGTGGAGCAATCGTGAGCTCACGTCGCAGACCATTATTTACTTCTGTTTGATTAGCGGATTCTATCCACACAGAGTGCCCTAGTCTGGCTCAAGGCTAAATGATTTAGTGGAACTAATTACATAATAATAAAACTTTTCAAATGATAAAAATAAACTAATTTGTGACTTAAAAAACTTAAATGAAACTGTAATTTCTTCTTGAATTAGCATAGATTTAGTTTTAAATCGAAGTTTTTCGAAGAGAATTTTAAGAGATCTAAAAAAAAAAAAAAATCAAAATCAAAATCAGAATGTTAAGGAAAATATATTTTGTTTTATTTCTTGACTTTGTTCATAACGTCTGAAATTCAAAATAAATAATAAAATTAAAAAAAAAATTAAAATGTCTTTTCAATCACCGATTTGATTTTTTTTTAAACAAAAAATTAAACAAAAGAAAAGTAATTTTGTTTCCAAACTTTGAAATAAGTGTGTGTGAAAGGAGTAAAGAAAAATAAATTAAACAAAAAAAAAAAAAAAGGACCGGACATCGTTATTTTTTAAATTTTTTTTTTTTTTTTAAATCAAGGATTTACTTTGCTTTGAGATTGAAACTTAATATTTCTTACACGCATTCATTTTAAAAAAATTTTTAAAAAGGAAAATTAGAAAATAAAATTTGCCAATAAAACGAGTGTTTATTATTTTTTTTAAAAACCCTTAATTATATTATTCGTTTCTTTTTCAAATTGAAGTTTTAATGTTTGTATTGTCTGCCCTTGACAATAAACCGTCTTCAGATTTCTGACTTCTGGCTACGAAAGAAAATCCAAATTTAAATAAGTCAAAATCTGCTTAGTAAGCTAAATATAAATGTTATCAAATACATGAGGAAATGTCTACAGTTTTAATAGACTGAACTTCAAAGTGGAGAAGAAAAAAAAATGAAAAAGCAAAGGAAAAAAAAAACTAAAATACGAAACTAAAAAAATAATTAACTCATATTAATTCAGGATCAATTTATTAAAAAGATATAAAAATAATATTGAATTGTCATAAATTAAAGTAAATGGCAGCGTAAAAAGAATATACCAAATTTTTCTAAATTTTTTTAAAAAGAAAGGTTTTAAATTGTCGAAATGTTTTGAGTTTGAATTAAAATAACAGTAAAGATGTTAAGAAACCACCCACACTTGAAGCATAACAACACCACGTGACTTGAGGGCTAAAAAGGCGAAAGTATCTTAAGTAAGATTATCGTAGTACGTATAAACAAATTTAAACACAGGATTAAAAACAATCTACAGAGAAAAAAAGTGAATAAATATAATAAATAAATAAACCATACCTCTGATAGAATCAAACACTTTTATATCATGTTCTGAGCCAGCCGTATGGTTGAGGTCATCTTCCAAGTGGTTAGAATTAGCAGTGATGGAAGTCGGTTGAAAACTGGATGGTTGTATTTGTAAGTGAGGCGGAGAGTTAGGGTTGTGATGGCTCAGTCGGTATTCGGTCTGTGATTGAGAGTGAAGATTCACTTCGTGGCTTTGTGGGTGATGGTGGATATCCTCGGGAACGGGGGATGAAGCATGGTTGTTAAAATGGATACGGTCGGCACTGCCGGAGACAGATACAACAGCTAAGGTGTCGCCAGCGTAGATGTCTTCCGGTTCCTGAGAATGTCCTTGTTGACTGACCACCACAGCTGTATCGTGGGGGTAGCCAACGCTAACCTGGAGTCGATCACTTACGTCTTCGTCGGCGACCACGGCTCCTTCGTCATCGTCGTCGTCATCGTCGTCAACAGTTGTGGACACGTCGTAATCCAAATGCATGACAGAGGGCCGGGTTTTTCGTCGAGGCCGTTCTATCTCGGCCACGTTCTCCCCATCTTCTAAAACCCCGTTCTCGTTATAATCCATGTGTACAAGGGAGGGTCTGCTTTTTCGTCGGACCCGGCTAACTTCATTTACCTCTACGTCGACATCCCCATCTTCGACGGCAACCGTGGCTGTCGAACCGACACCTTTCCGGTTGTTGGGAGTTTTCTTTTTGCGTTTTTTGTTGCTGCTAGAGGTTTTCGATTCAGGTTGTTGTCGGTTGGTTGATGCAGTAGAAGATGGCAAGGACTGGCTGAAATTGGTCAACCCTGCATTCCCTGAATGGGACGATAGATCTCCACTAGCAACTCCATTAGTTGATCGAATGTTATTAATATTATTACTGTTATGAAGAATATTGTTGCTGTTATTGGTAAGAATGTTGTTAAGAATAATTGTACCTGCGTTGTCGATGCTGCTCGTGTTGTTAGGAGAAGATCCTGAAATTTCATTGGCATTTGTTGAATTTGACATCCCCCCAACTGTAACGAGGGTCAGTGCATTTCCTGATCCACTGCCTCCTGTACTTGAAGACGATGACGTACCACCTGGTGGAACCAAAGTAAGGGTCCCTGAGTCATTGCTACCGGGCTCGCCGAGAACACGTAAAAAGTCAACCCGAGACCGGCTTTTAAGATTCTTCCAACATTGTCGCAACTGCTTGACTGAACGTGCCGAGACATCATTCTCAGCATTGTATTTGTTAGTCAAGTCAATCCAAGCAGAGTTCTTCTCTCTGACGGTCACCCCGTCGGTATGTCGATCCTCGACAATATGTCGATATTCTTGCATCAAAGAGAGTAGGACCTGCTTTTCATGGTGCGTGAAGTTGGCTGAACGCCGTGTGGACATTCGAACTCGTTTCTCAGTTTTCGTGGCTTTTGTCTTGGCCATTTTTTAAAAAAATTTGAGTTAAAACTCAAAAAATAAAATAAATAAAAATAAAAAAAAATGAAAGAGAAAAATAGCTCAGAGCTGTGAACAAGAAAATATTTTTTAAAAAAGAAAAAAAAAATCACAGAATTTGCTTTTTTCTTTTTTTTCCAATACTCCGTCTTCGATCAGGATTCGATAGATCTCCCAATCCGGATTCAACTATGAATGATCAGATTCGATTTTTTGATGTTTGATCAAACGGACGATCAAATCTACTCTAGTTAATAGAGGTTTTGTTTAATATTAATTTAATGTTAGATTCTCTTAATGAAGTGAATGCTAAACAAAAGAATCAGAGGCGACCAAATCGAAGATCAGTAACAATGATCTAACGCGTGTTTTGAACTGCGATGGCGCTGCTGGGGTGAGCGGCAAACGATAGTAGACAGTCATTAGCCCTGCCTTAATCCGTCGGGGTCTCGCCCTCTGACCTTATAAAAACCACAGGTATCAACCTTGCCAGCAGATTATAAAAGAGGGCAATATAGCAATAATGGGAAGAGCCGTCACGTTATTAGTGTCTGTGATGATGCGACAGACACGGTAGAATTGAGACTAGAGTAGCCAGACACTGCAATGGCGGTGGTAGTAGTAGTTATATTGTTGAGATGGTTCAACTGGGTTAGAATTTAAAACCAGACTCAAAATTTAGAGGAGAGAGAGAAAGAAAGAAAATGTAGCAGAAACAGTTTTGATCAGTGGGACAAAGAAAATGTATTTATATTCAAGTCAATTATCACATAACGATCAAATGAGAAATAGTTTTAAAAAAGTTTAAGAAGTGTTAAAAATAAAACTGTATAAAATAGTTTTTTTCTATTTTCTTAAAAATCTTTCGTTTATGGCTAAATTAGTAATATTCGTTGTATTTAATAATGATGATAATCATAGTATCATCAATAACATTTATTAGAAAAGTGAGTCGTTATCGTATGAGTAATTTTTATACAGAGTAAAAAAATAAAAGACGTGGTTTTTATGCACCATCAAATATTGCACAATTAATTAAGATAAAAATATAATCGATTTAAAGTCAATCTATATCGCATTTCACTGGCCTTTATAGACATGTGGTGAACGACTAGCAGAAGATGCATAAAAAATAGATATAAGTAGCGTATATAGATAAGACTAAGAGAAGTCGGCCTAAATCTGGAGAAATGGCCGGCCTGACTGGTTAAATGAGTTATATTTGGCTCAGTACGGAAAAGTAAGCCACGATCAAGTAGCATAGATCAGAAATATCAACAGTAGAAAAAAGTCTATATTATAATATACAGCAGCATACCACTAATATACCACCTTTTAAAGGTTCAGATATATTATTAAAAAACAAACAAAAAAAAAAAAAACATGCATAGAAAATATTTCGATGCTTTAAGTGGGACTCTCCTCTGTTAAACTTCGAAAAAACTTTTTGGGGAGTGAGAGTGTGAGGGAAGAGGTCTTGTTTACCCAGGAATTACAGAGATGTTTTGTAGTTGGATGTATATTTTTATCGTTTTTTTATTATCATTAAATTATTTTAAATTAGTTACTTGAATATATACTTAATAAAGCATACTTTTTTCCTGGATGTAATTTGCGAATCCATGAAAGAACGATGAAGGAAACGAAAATAGTTTTTAAATAATTTCATTTATCTTAAAGTGAGCTAAATTTTAAAAAATCCCCCAATATATATATATATATATATATACATATAAATACATTTAAACTTTTAAAAATTATATTTTCAACTAAAATCTGATTAATTGTATCTAATTGATCATTTCTTTCGGAGGTAAAAATAATTTATGTATATCATACAAGCAACTATAATCAGAACGGTGTTAATGTTGGCTCATCTAAGCACTAGACAGGAAAAAGAAAAGTTAGGAGTGAACTAAGTAAGCAGTAGTATCAATAAAGAGGAAACAAAGCATTAGTCTTAATAAAATGACAAGATATAAAAGATGAGGACGTGAAAAAGTACGAAGTTATCAGGGGGAAAAAAGAGAAGAAAATAGTAGTAGTAAAATTAGCACCCATGCAGATCAAGTGTATTAAAAACCTTGATACGTGATCAAACAGTCTCTCGCTTGACGTGGAACATAGCACAACTCTGATCTACATATATATAGACCAACATAAATAATATCAACTCCAAGTTGTAGTTGAATGTGCTACTGCTAGCTTTTTGACTAAAACTACTGCTGCCTACACCAGACTATGAGGGGTGGGGGTACCACCCCACACTTTCGCCCTTTCTGATTTGGTCTGCCAAAGCCAACTTACCAAATTTACTTATATTCGCAATGCTCTCTTTTTCCCCTTTCTTCGACGTCTCTGTTTTTAAATAACAGTAACATTATCAATCTCGTTCACACTGTTGATTATGAAGTACTTGATTGTTCTTTTGTGTAATAATAATAATTTTACAACTTCATTAATCTTGAATAAATTTAAATTATTTTGAAGGATTCTTTAAAAGTTCTGATGTCGACATTTACGATTAAAAAAAAAAGTTTTAGCTTTAACTAAATTGCATAACCACAAAACAGTAATTTTGCTTAACTTTTAAGAACTAAAGACTCAAGAGATTTTTTTTAACTTTGAAAAACTAGACAAAACCAAACCGAAGTATTAAATAAAGTTATTGTATAATTTAAAACATGTTTCGAAAACTTGTTTCAAGTGCTTAAAAAAAATAATAATAAAATAAAAACTAAAACAAGAAATTATTCATTATGAAAAAAAAAAAAAAGTATATATATATATATATAAATAGGCAAAAGACCTAGACATATTTCAGAATTTTCTAAACCTACAGTGCCGGTATTTTTACACAAGACCGACATGTTTTTGATCATCATCTTGGATTCTTTCTGGTTTTAGTTTTTTCTTTAAAAACATGATCTGCGGTCACAAGAAAAATATATGAAGACTAGAGTAATGTCTTTTAAAAAGTTTGATGTTAAGCAAAACGGGAAAAATGTCAAAATGAATATTTACAGATTGATAATTTTAAACGTGAACTACGGCAAAAATAGAGGGAAAAAAGTTGTAGAAGTTCAGCTTTAGTTTGTCAGGATTCACCTACATGTGAAGAAAGTCATTATTCTGAGCAAGCCAGTCAGGCATTTGTGTTAGGTGCGTGTAAAATAAGTTGGTATGAGTATTTTGAAATAAAAAAGGAGATATATAGACATATAAAAGTGCTGTCAGGTTATTATTTATGGTTAGTAGAACTAATTAATAATGATCATAAATAATAAATACTATGAGAATAGCAAATCGAATTGGCTCATCCTTTCCCTGAGATAAGCCATATGTTCAATATATTTGATACTGAAGAGCGAAGGCTGATCAGGACATAGGACTAAAGATTTATAAACTTATAAAACCGTTTTAAGAGACAAACTGAGCGGAGAATTGAAAAAAAGAAAAAAAAGATAATTATAACATACGTCTAAATCCTTTGCTGAGAGTAGTAAGGTTCGTTCCTGGTTTGGCGCTCTGCCCTAAATTTGAGCTTTTTTTTCTCTCCTCTTTTTAGGGGTGGGGGAAGAAAAAAAGAAGGTAACATATATATATGAATATATATACAAAGAATAAAAAGTGTGTGATGGTTGATTGTCTGTTAAAAAGTTATTAAATAAACCCAAACAAACAAAAACAAAACTTTTTTACGTCTTTGGTGTGTTGATTTCGATTTCTTCGTAGTTCGAAATTATTGACTCTAAAAAAATCTTTTACGAGTTTCTTTCTACCAAAAAAATTGCCTGGCTGCTATACAATCCACACGAAACGGTATGGAATCGGTTTATAAACAAAAAAAAAAATAACCCTGAAAGAATGTCTCTTGGTAAAGCAACTACTGAATTATGGTAGTATCATTACCATCCCTACCTACTTTTAATAGTACTGATTTACAGCAAGGGTGATTGACTTGTTTTTTCTTGCTACGGATGGCCGAAGTTAACATAATTTGTTAGGGCACTTGTTTTATATTTTATTGATAAAAAGAAAAAGATTATATTAATACAAAGCAGGGATTTTAAAAAGTTGTAAAATCATCTAAAAATAAATATATAAAACCTTTTTTTTAAGCTGGAATTATTTGATATGAAATGGAAATGAGAACACGAAGTAAGTAAAAAAACGAATTTTATTATTACTACTATAACAATAAGTGAAAACATGTACGCGTAGCTCATTTTGTAAACACGTAGATCACTATTTGGCTAAAATCAACGCACAGAAAATTTGAAACCATGGATTAAAAAAATGCATACAGTATTCGTTGCTAAAGAAAAATTAAAATCAAACAAATCAAGTTGAAGATAAGAGTTGAAGAAAAAAACAAACAAAAAAGACAAACAAAAACATCAAAACTAAACAAACAAAAAAGCAGTAAAAAAGGATAAAATCGATGTTTTTATTAACTTGGCTCATCTTGTAAAAAGACATTCGAGCAATGATTTACACATACAATCCAAGTTTGTAAAGTAAAAAAAAAAAAGCTTTTTTTTTTTACACCAATCGAATGTCCAAAATTCATGATACCTATCAAAATTGTTTTGCAACATTCAAAAATAAAATTAGAAATTATTCATGGATCAACACAAGTAATTTTCTTTTTTGTTTTTGTTTAAAAGACCTAAAACTCAAACCATAAGCTTTAAAATACAAATATATGATAAGACTTTTGAAAAATTGTTTTGGGAGCGACAGGTGAAAATAGGATTTTTTTGGAGGCAGAACGAGAACAAAAAAAAACACGAAATGTCAGTCAAAGTGAACTTTTTCCTTTATTTATTTTTATTTATTTTTTGGAATCAGGAAGAGAAAGCAATTGAAGTTCACAACGAGGCTATGATAGAACGGATACACTATTATTATAGCTACATCGGGCATCCGTAACTGACAGAAGGTAGATTGTGATCCTATGTGCGATTTGCAACTATTCAAAAGTCACACAAGAGAATCGTTATTATCTATTCTTGCTCTCTCTCTTTGGATGTCAGCAGGGGGCTTTTTTTGCGTTTATATATATACATATATATATATATATATATATATATATATATATATATATATATATATATATATATTTGTTATAGAAATGGATCGAGGCTTCTCATTCCCTTTTTTATTTTTACAAATTTATTTAATGAAATCTTCAGACTGAAAACCTTTGTTTTTGTTCATAAAAGCGCCTGTGGCAAGAAATAGCAAATATCTGAGATTTTAATTTAATTTCTAATGATTTAGGAGTTGATCTTTTAAGAAGAATTTGCTGATTTTGAACTATTATTACGTGCTGTGCTCACTTGATTCGTGGCTCAAATCGCGGTTACTGGACGCTGGTCAGTGGTCAGCCTGATTTTAATCTTTTTTTTCTCTCTTTCTGCCTTCATCCAGTCGCGCTCAGAGCTTTTAAAACTGAACGAAAGTCATAATTACGTACACAATAAAAAATTGTTTTTGGAAAAAAATTCTTTTCAATTTTTATTTATAAAGCAAATTTACTTTTTGTTGTTAATTTTCATTATCAGGAAAACCTTGTTTAATTCTCTATATACCCACTACATTTAATTCTTTTCCAGACGGAGTAAGAACAACTTAATGTACAATTATTTTCTTAATATCAAATAAAAAGAAACGTTTAGGCAAGACTGATAAAACTAAATAGATGATAAATATATAAGAACAGAGATTTGTTTATTATCAGATTTAATAGGGTTCTTAATTTGAAAGAATTTCCAGTATTGGGCTCCATGAAGTATATTTCAGCATAATACAGTCCCTTAATCCTGGATACATTTCTGTTGGATGTAAACTTTGGATAAAATATGAATTTGCTTATGAAATAAATTGAACGAATTCCCAAATCATTAAAATTTTTTGGTGTAGAGTTTCATGTTTTACACCAAAAAGCATCATCAAAAGATGAATCCTTTTTCTTTTTTTAATTGACATGGATTGGGGTGAACATATGTAATGAAGGAACTTCAAATTCTTTTAGCTCAGAGGCCTCTTAAGGTGTTCACCTGGTCCTGATTGTAGGTTTTGATTTAAGCAATTGTTTTTTTTATATTCCCAAAATGTACATGTAACACATAAGAAAAAGCACTGTATATTTGTTCTGATGGTAAACTCTTCTTTTATACACAGGGTGTACCCATTAATATGATAATTTATATTGTATCAAGTCATCTTTCATCTGAGTCTTAAAAAGCAATCATATCACTTCAGAAAGGTCAATCCAGATAACAAGGGTAGAAATTGATTGACTTTAGCCTTCAGTGTACTTGTAAGATCAAGTTTTTGGGAATGTCTTCGGAAGTATTTTTTGGATTTCTTCTGACAGAATCTCTCACTGCATCTACATTGTCAGAACATCTTGCACACAACTTCCTACCAGATCTGGGATTTTCTGCCTTCTTGTTGAGGTTGTTGACAGACCCTGTGGCTTGAAATTTGTTTCCCCAATGATAAATTTAGCTTTTCTGGGGAGAATTGTTAAGTTAAACTTCCTGCAAAATTTTGCTTGCACAGTTTTGAATGATTTTGTCTCTAAATAAGTAGTGACACAAAATATTTTTCCTCTTTTGATCAAAACCATTGGGATGGAGGATTAATAGTTGTTATAGTATATATATATATATATATATATATATTATTTTCCCTTCTAAAACAAAAATTAATAACAACATTAATATTAGTAGATTTATTAGCAGTCACAGGGGTCCCATATATTTTGAGACACTCTTTCTGTATTTGCTCAACCTCTTTGCATGACCAAGATGTGTCAAAAGATCAATTTTTAGGTGGAGATTAATCAGTTTGAATTCAGAATTTTCCTTCTCCTATAATAGTCACCATACTAAAGCCACCATTCTAGGAGAAGCCCATCTCCCCTACTATTTATCCATAGTTGGAGGAATATTTGAATTCATACCTTTTCATAAGGTATTTTTGCAATGTGAAATGCAAACAGCCTTGTCCAGGATTTGATCTCGGGTCTCCGAGTTCATTTCTTTTGAGGATAACCATTACCCCACGAGTATCTCAAGCTCTTTTTATATTTTCATTTTCTTTATCTTCAGGATTTTATACTATCATTCCTTTGAGGCCTAAACGTTATTAATTGTGTATATTAGATT
>OY757929.1:54747161-54782161 GCA_963585895.1 Sepioteuthis lessoniana | reverse complement strand
AATGTATGTTCGTGCTGGTCGTCCTGCTTTTGCACGGCCATGTGTGGGGGTCCATAAGAGTACATCTCTTATGAGTTCATCCCTGCTTCTCCAAGTGGAGTATATATATTTCAATAGTCATATATATATATATATATATATATATATATATATATAAAACATGTTTGGTTGAACAATGCAGATTGTTGCTTCTTTTTTAAAATCTTCAAGTGAAGACGTTCCTGTCTTCTGGCTATTCTTCTTATGTCTGTGTGTCAAGTATAGGGCTAGTATAGGGCACTTTCTTCACCATCTTGACTCAGACATAAGAAGAATAAGGAGAAGACTCAATGTCTTCACTTGAAGATTTTAAAAAAGAAACAGTCTACAGTAGTCAACTAAACATGTTTAGATAATGACTTGCTGCCTAAATATACAATATATATATATATATATATATATATATATATTTGAAAGCAGGGATTTTATTGTATTAATATTTTCTATGACTTTTTTCTACTCATTAAATTTAAATACAAGTAGTAACGAGTAGATTCTATAAGAGATCAAGTGACAGCAAGTGTTCAAAATTCTGAGTAGTTTTTCTTATTTTATGTCTGGATGATTTCACTCTCTTCCCAGGTTTTGAATTCTTCAGCATTCTTGCAAGAATAACGATAGGTTTTCTTTTCTTTGAATCTTACAATGATTAACCAATGAAGTGATAAACTATGATATCTAAAATATTGTAATATGATTTATTTGTTTGTTTGTTTGTTTGTTTGGGTTTTATGAGCATATCAACCTATGTAAGTTATTTTATGCCAAATCCATATTTTTTTACAAATAAGCAGTTCTATTTCAAACAATTCAGTTTAGCATTAGTTCACAGTTAAATTGTCAAAAACATTTCTATTTCAAGCTATTCAATTTAGTCAAACACTTCTATTTCAAACATTTCAGCTTAGTATAAGTATAGTTTTTTGTTTACATACATTTAAATGTCAAAACAGTTCTATTTCAAACAATTCAGTTTAGAATACAAAAACAGTTCCATTTCAAGCTATTCAGTTTTGCATAAGTACGCAGTTTAAATGTCAAAACATTCCTATATTAACAATTCAGTTTAGCATAAGTACGCAGTTTAGTTCTATTTAATCCAAGAGGCCCCAATAGGGTTTGAGTTGACCTAGGAGTGAAGGCAGTGAAGGGGTACTCCATATTCTCCAAAGCTCCAGCATTACCGGAACCTCACCATTAGTTTGTTTAGGTGTGGGGTCTTACTCCTCTGCAGAGAAGCAATCAGTGTATTCTATAGCCCCAACCGACTGGGCAATGTAATATTTTTGATAGATTTGTTTGGTTTAGTTTGTTTATTTATTTTTTTGGATTGTTTTATGTTGATTCAGATTTCTAATGATTAGAGTGTCCTCTTTTTTTTAAATTACTTCCTTCAGAATTTGATTTTGAAGATTATATACACCTTATCATGGAAAAAGGAATTGATGAATTTAATTTTTTTTTTTTTGCATGAGTTCAAGCTTGGTCATAATTTTACTTCATGACAATGCTTGGCCATGTATTGCTAGGATGATACTGCAGAAGCTAACTGACTTGGGATATGAGACTTTGCGTCCTCCATCTTATTCTTCTCATTTCTCATTCACCAATTATCATTTTTACAAGCATCTGGACACTTTTTATGCCAAAAACATTCCATTCCAAAGAAGTAGTTAAAACTGCATTTAAAGATTTCTTGGCATCAAAATCTTTAGAGTTTTATCCTCCAGAAATAAAAAAAGAATTGGCAAACTGGAATCATGGTAATTGAGTATCCTCCAAATTTACCTGGTGAATAGTGTTCATTTGAAAATCAGCATTTAAAATATTAACTTTTTATTTGGGTTCAAGTTTTAAAAAAAAAGTCTGAAGAGATTATATTTGAATTGTAAATAATTACTGAATAGTGACTATATATTTATGGTTTGGTTTCTTTGTTGAATGGCATATTAAACATCATGGGTTATTTAATGCCAAAGCCATCCTTATAGAAGAACAGCAGTGGTTCTATTTAACCCATTGATATTCATCTGTAAGTGAATATAATAGTACTATTGGAGTTCAAACTTATTAAGATGATATTGTCCAGCACATTAACCTCTATGTGACATATTTACGAGCTGAATAAGATATAAGAGATAATACTAAAAGAAAAAAAAGAAGGAAAAAGTATACGAATATAGCGGAATATATGGCAAATATATTGATATGAACATTACTTCTTGGTTATTAACGGTGTTAAATTTTGATCCAGATTCCATTTTTTGGCTTAAGTAGTCCTGCTTTGGAAAATTCAATCTTCTTCTGAAATAACAAAGTAAAAGAAAAGAAAAATGAAAACATAAGTTCCATTATGGAGATACAAATCTTGAAGATCAAGAGGGTAGAAATGTCTGTTCAATAAAGTAAAATCTGACTGGCACTGGTTAATCAATGAGTTCCAATTTTGCTTCATGACAATGCTTGATTAGATTGCAAGAATGACTCTGCAGAAACTCACTGATTTGGGATATGAAACTTTGCACCCTCCATCTTATTCTTCTCATCTCTCACTTACCGATAATTATTTTTACAAGCATCTGGACATTTTTTTATGCCCCAAAAATATTCCATTCCAAAAAACAAGTAAAAACTGCATTTAAAGATTTTTTGACATCAAAACTTTTAGGGTTTTATCATCCAGGCATAAATAACCTTTTTAATTGATGTCAGAAATGCATAGATGTTTAGGGATCATATTTTAACTGATTAAAACACTGTTAAAATTAATTCAGGAATAAAAGTTTATTCTAAACTCAGTATTTTCCAAACAACTTAAAGATTATGACATGAAATGGCACAAATATAAGTTGAGCTTAAAATATGTTCAATCTATTTAAGAGTTTATGTGCAAATAATTATAAGAATATACATATGAATAGAAATGCATTTTTACACTTTAATTATTTGGCTTTATGGAATGTCAATGCTTGTTGGGTTGTTTAATATTGAAAATAATCTTTCCTTTTTTATGCAATTATATAGTTTAAAATAATTAATTTTAATTAACCTCTGTAAAGAATTATAGCTTTAAGAAATTCTTCTTAGTTCAATAATTTTTACATGATGGTCACTTGGTGTCCTCGCACACAAGGTATACAGCACCTGTTTAATGAAATGACCTGGACATGATCCTGATGCTGTTGGATACAGAGTGAGAAAGCATAGATCTCATAAATAATCCTGAAGAGGATTTGTTGAGTAAACAAAATGTTCTGTATTGAAACTGTGAGGGTATAAATGTGGTCCTCACATTTTGAAGATACACACAGAGAGTGAAAATGAATTGAAAAGAGTGAACTTGGGAGTGAGGAACTACTCAGGGTTAGTTTTAGTTTTCTGTTAAGAAATTTCCCCTCGTCTAGACAATTAGTTTGCAAACCCAAGAATCTGTTTTCCAGACTGTCCTCCAAATATAATAAAAGTTCTACGGTTGTTGAGTAGATTTCTCCGTTTCTTTCCATCTATGAAGTGACCACTCAACCAGTACTTCAGAGGGGTAAGAAGTCTACACCCCAAAGAGGTATCCTGAGTATGACACTAAACTGTATCTGATGGTGAGGGTTCAATTTAGGAGATCTAGAGAGTGTGGAGTACCACTTCATTGCCATAACTTCCAGTTCCACCAACCGAAGAAATATCTAAGAATGCTGTCAATCAGTCAAACAGATCTGTGTAAAATTATTAATATTCAATAGGAATATTTGATATCATATGAGTGTAAACTATTTGAATTCAGAATAGTTACTTGAATTTATATTTATTTACTAAGAATTATTATTAGTTACTTGAATAAGCCTGCTCATTGGCCCAGTGAGTTGAGTGTTTGCCAATGATCTGGGAGACCTGGGTTCAATCCAAGGTCGCGTCATACCAAAGACTTTAAAAATGGTACTTGATACCTCCTTGCTTAACACTCAGCAATATAAGGTACGTATCGAGGGTAAAGTAGAGCAATCCAGGGAAAGGAGTAGCGCCCTCTCCTACACCTTGGTGTTGTAGCTATTGAAAAGGGAGCCTTCTGGTCGCTCTCGACTACGGTTGCCAACTTACTTGAAATCACATAACTGTTCAAACAAACAACAATTATCAAATGGAAGTAATTACTTGAAACCATATGATTATTTGTATTAGATAGGAATACTTTAAATAATAGAACAGTGTACAAATCATTTGTATTAGATAGGAATACTTTATATTATAAAACTGTGTGCAAAATCCCCTAAAGAAATAACTTCACAAAAAATATAAATATGAATGTATAATGAATGTGATCCCCCAATCTTAAAGAGTAAAAAAAACCCTAGATAGGTTGATATGTTGTTAAAATCAATCAAACAGACAAACATGTATATACAGTCATTGATAAGGTTTTATTTGAACATTTGTCTTAAAGTCAGGTAAATGGTTGTCAGTTAAAAAATGAATTGAGTCTTTGCACTGTGTTGATCTCAACTGCCAGTGTTGTTGTTTGCAATTTAGCCTAAGGTCAATGACTTCAGACTCTGTATTTTTTTTTCAAAATTTGTATACTTCCAAGGATTGCTGACATTTGGAGAGTGCCAGTGTTTATTTAAAATGCCTACTCTCGGTGTTACAGTTGTTTTATTGATATTAGTTCTGCCTTTACAACTTGGCAGATTCCTCTTTGTAGCTGAAACATATTTCTCTCACCTACAAATACAAATGAACTCAACCACCGTGCTCAAGATGAACTCTCAATTTCTCTAGTGAAGAGTGACATTTTACTGGCCTGGACTTACGAGCACTAATTTTTGACTAAGATTTTTTTTTCACAAATCAAACGAAGAACCATTTGGACTTACTTTTTTGACTGGTTCTTGCCAGACGAATCTTTAAACAAATTTTTTCGGGACTTTTTTTTCTAACATCACCGACCACGCCAACGTATTTGACTTGGAGTTGTACACTCCATCAAAACCAATAAGGTAAGGTTTTCAATTTTTTTCCCTCCTAACAGCCAGCAGGAGTAGCGCCCTTCTGTGACCCCCCTTTAGAAACGGGGTCAAAACATCAAAAAGAAAAAAACAATAAATATCACAGAAATAGATACGCCAGACTAAACAACAGACAAAAAGACGTGTGGGGGAAGGGGGCTCTCCTAATATGTGTAATACCCTTGCTTCCCCGAAGGTAGCGCTTGACGTTAGCAAGTTGGTCCAGTGAGCAAAGGTAATATTCCATCTTGTTTAATTTGGATCATCTCCGATAACGCCAAGAAAAAAGAACAATGTCGATTTTTGTGGTTGACAAACGAACAAAACGAATTGCCTAATCCACAAAAAGACTTGGTCACAGTCACTGTCCACTCGGGAGCAAAAGGTGTCAGCTTAAGATTTTGGGGACGTAATGTTGCCCACTAAAGAAGATACCATTGCTCTTATTAAGAAAACACAGAAATATAAAGATTATATCTTTTGAACAGAGTATTTTGGTCGACGAGGCACCACGGTGGCATTATACGAGGCTTCAAGCTATCTGACGAAAATATAGTTGCATACATGTTACAGTTTGGCGACAAAGTCACTGCGTTACGTGACAGTGCTCTTGCTCTTTCGTGACTGATGGAAAAACCTTCTACTTCATTTCTAACTGATTGGATTTGGAAGGAAGTGGGCTACCTGTCATAGTGACAGGGAGGAAACCAGCCTGTTGGCTTTGGGAGAGATTGGTCATCAATTTCCCGTCGAAGAAGGTTCCTGTAAAAAGCCTGATTGCATTCGGGATCCCGTCTCACCTTCCATGGCGAAGAGTGAAAAGGAGGCTTCCGATATCTCGCCTGTTCCTGTTACGAGTGGGGAGAAAATATCATCCTCTACTTCCTCTGAAACTTCTCCTTTGCCGACAACAAAAGTGTTGGAAACCACGAAGTCATGGGAGAAGTAGCTGACAGTAGGAAAAGATGAAAGGAAGACCTAACCTGTCGAACCTCTACCTCATAAAGTTACCAAGACAGACACTAACAAAGTAGGAAAGACCCCACAGTCATATTCCATAACGAAAAGAAAATGTGCCATTCCGAGAAAAAAAATTTGAAAGACTTCTACTTTGGTCGTGTAGGGGGTTGTGGTTTTTGGTGTTTTGTTCCCCCGCCATTTATGTTGGTTTATAATTGAAAAAAAGGCAGATGAAGTACAGATGTGAAACGACGCGCACATAAAGGACATTCAAAACAAAGAAGTACAAACAAATTAAATTCATATATCAAGAAATACACGAAAAAGAAACATTACAAATATTCTAATATAGTCTGTTGAATATTCCTCTGTGTGTGTGCGTGTGTGTATGTAACTAACACGAGTCTGTGAAATAATCCTGTGTGTATGCGTGTGTGGGTGTGTAACTAACACGAGTCTGTTGAATATTTCTTTGTGTGTGTGTGTGTATATGTGTACTAACACAGATATTATGGGAAAAGACTAAATATTGAAAGTGTCCTGTAGACTATAAAATGTATGTGGACTAAGTATTTCATGTCAGGTATCGATATATAGAAATATAGCAATGTGTGTTAGAAGGCATGTGTCTTCTCCCATGTAGGTTGTTTGTTGTCTCTTTCAGGGTTTGAGGAAATTTCTGTGGTTGTGTTCTCGGCCGGAGCAAGTCTAACCGAAAAGGTCGGACAAGAAAGAAAAAGGCTGCAGAATATATGTACATTTTCGTGGGGTTGACTGCTGGAAGTCAAAATGTAAGAGAAAGAGTGTGTGTTGTTTCTGGAAGTCACAATGTAAGAGAGTGAGTGCTTGGAAGACGAGAGTATATATAGGCAATCCTTGTCATGCAGTCGATTCCAAATGAGCGGGAAAAAAAAATCAAAGTTGCGGACGTAGTTGTGAGCACTAACCACGTGACTTTCTTGACCAATAGGTTCTCGAGACTGACTAGTTTACCGACGTCCGCCATCTTTGTTTCGGTAACAAGTGGCATCACGGCCATTTTAAAATGCAGAAGTGTAAATCCTATATATATATCTTTTTAAAATTATTTATTCCCTACAGTAGAAGCAAATGGACGTGGCGAAAATATCGGCTTTCTCACCTGGATTTTCTCGCTCCACATCGTCTTCCCCCTATCCACGAGCAACCAGGCCTCTTTTGACTTCAACAAGCCGGCGGATGCCACCTCTGCAAATGACAGTCCTGAGACCATCATCATTAAAAGGAGCTCGTCCTCCGCCGCTGATCATATTTACCAACCCCTCCGCTCTGGCAGGATATGACACAAGGTCAATTGTTAAGCGGAGTTTAACAGGTTTGAATTCAGAGTTTTCCTTCTCCTAGACTAGTTGCCTAACCAAGGCTGAAGAACCTAGTCTGCCCTACTATTTACCCATAGCTGGAGGGAGAATATTTGGATTCATACCTTTCCCAAGGGTATTAGTGCTATGTGAAATGCAATCAGTCAGGTCCAGGATTTGAACTCGTGTCGCCGTGTCCATATCCTGCGACGATAACCATTACACCACGGGCACCTCCGCCGCTGATAATGGTTGAATCAACAACACCAAAAACAGCACCAGCAGCAACAGCAACATCAGTATCACCAGCAACAACACCGAAAAAAAACGACAACCGATCTCTTCTTTAAACAGTTCAGAGAATAAGCTACTCAAATCAAAGAAAAAGGAAAGTCCAAGACATAAATGTGGGAAAGATGTATGTAAGGTAGACGAGGATATCCTGGAGAGTAAACTCCAGCTGCAACAACTAAAAGATTTAATGGTCTTCCACAACTTTAAATAAGTTGGCAGAAAGGATGTAGATGACCTTAGAAACTTTCCCGGCGCAAATGTGCAAACAGTCGAGTCGAGGGTCAGATGGGATCATTAGTATGATTGGAGAGGCTACCTAGGCCTTCGGTCCGCTCTCCCTCCAAGTTACTGAGGGAAAGAAGATGAATTGTCTGGGAGGGTCCCTTAGAATGTGCACCCTTCTCTGTATAGGGTCTTGAAATGAGCTTTTCCACGGGATATTAGGGATCTCGTTCATGACAATATCATTACTAAAGAGATGGGTTTTGGAGAGATGAGCCTGACCGTCGGTGTCCTGATATCTGTCATATTTGTTCTAGGGACTCATCACCTTTGAATATTATGGATTTAACCTAAGTAAGTTTAAATGTCCGCAGACTGAGGTCTTACTCGAAAAGGTGTCAAGTTGTTTCCCACCCCCAGCTCCGCCGGGTTGATATATGTTGTTTATTGGAGTGTGCGCTCAAAAGATGGGAAGGAACGCTGATTGGCCAGAAACAAGACTTCTATCGACATGCTATAAAAGTTTTCTCTTGGTTGCAGATTGGTCTCTCTGACACTCGGTCGTTATCAAGTAAGGCTTTGTATCAAAGGTTAATGAGGGGGTGCCGTTCGAGGTGACTGAACTGAGAAGCTCACTGTGATGAAGGAGGAGAGTCATGCAGTCATGGGTTACGGGGATGAGGTGTCTCAATAATGACGAGGCAGCACTCACTTGGCAAGTAATTCAAAGCTTCTGAGTGGGCAAGTGGCTTTTCTCAGCGCGTCTGACAATTTCACCTGAATGCGTCCGGTGTGGTATGGAGGAGTCGATCACGCACGGTTTCTTTCACTGTCCGGTAGTACGGCCATTGTGCAAACTTCTTGAAGGCTACATAGTCTGCATGTTACATGGAAAGTTCTTTGTCCTGGAAGTTAGTTATTTATGTAGCAATGTAGCTCCGTCGCTGAGTGGGAAGGAACACTGTGTTTCTCTGCTTAGTCGGCAATATTAGAGTCACGATTCGGACTACGCGATAGAAGGGATTCCACGAATGCATGTTTTTCGTATCTAACGCGCTGGTAGCGCTTTACAATTACTAAATTAAAATCGAAATTCTGCCTGAGTGACAAATACCCTCTCCTTAGGAATTTGGCGAAAGGTGGGTAAAAGTTGCGCATTTGTGTCGCGAAAGGTATTAAAGAATTTTTCTTAGATATTATAGATTGACAAAGGGTTTTGGTTCCCTTAAAAATTCACAGACAAATCATCCCAAGTTAGTGGAAATAGTCTTTTGCCTTCGTTTTTTTAAAAAAGCGATTCAACTTAACTCGTGTATGTAAGCTATTAAGTTGTAAAGTGTGCGACCATAGTCGAGGGCGACTAGAAGGCTCCCTTTTCAAAAGCTACTACACCGAGGTGTAGGGGAGGGCGCTACTCCTTTCCCTGGATTGTTCCACTTTACCCTTGATACGTACCTTATATTGCTAAGTGTTAAGCAAGGAGGTATCAAGTATCATTTTTAAAGTCTTTGGTATGACGTGACCTTGGATTGAACCCAGGTCTCCCGGACCATTGGCGAACATTCTGCCCATTCGCCCTATGAGCCGGTCAGTAAGCCGGTATGTAAGCTAATCTGCCCTAATTTTATTCTTTTTACTAACCATTTTTTGTTTTTTCTCTTTCCCACTAATACCAGATGACAGCAACTCAAGTTCTTCCGAAGCGCGAGGGACACTTTTGAAAAATTTTGCTCTCTCCTCCAACTGCTTTTCTACAGGTGAACTGCTTTTTCTGCCATGTTACTCAATTTGGTTAGTTTGTTGGGTTTCATGGCATTTCAACCCTTGTAGATTATTTAAGGCAAAATCTTGTTCATTCATTTATATGATTTCTAAAAATAGTTTGTAGGTAACGAACAAAAGCTCATTTCTTTGCACACAGTTTAAAGTATTTCTATCAAATACGAATAATTCTATTCAATATCAATCCTTTGTTTCCTCGCAGTTAAATGGTTTCAAACATTGCTATCTAACATTAATAATTCTTAATATTATTGATTGGAATCCTGTTTATACATACATATATAATATTCATATTGAATATAAGATTTGTAAACGAATAGTTTCTAGATGAGATTTTTAGACGAGTTTAAGCTCATTTGTTTGCTCACTGATAAATAGTTTCAAGAATTAATTTTTATTTATTGCGGACTTTTTTTTCCTCATCTTAGTAGTTTTTGTGTTGTTTCTTCTTTCACTACGTTTCGGCCAAATTTCACCTCTGGCCTTCTTCAGGTGATTTACCGCGACCTCGGATAGGAATGCTGAGTCTTGTAACCGAATCCCCAGTAATTACTGCCTTCCATAGTGGTTGTCTATCGAACCACGTTTTTGACCAAGTAAACCTCTGGCCGGCTTGGGTAAGATTTGAAACCGCTATCTTCTGACAATGCTCACCTGGAACCTCAGAGACTCAACGCCTCTATCCGCTGCGCCACGGGCCCCCGAAGAAGAAACAACGCAAAAACTACCAAGATGAGGAAAAAAAGTCCGCAATAAATAAAAATTAATTCTCAGATTAAGAAACCTCATCTCAAAATGATTCCAATTAAAGACAAGTACAAATAGTTTCAAGTATTGCTATGACACGCTAACAATGTAATTTAAAATCAGTCATTTGTTTGCAGACAGTTAAATGGTTATTCATATGATTTGTAAGTCAATAGTTTGTTGGTTATTCTATTTTTAAAATAAGTTAAAGCAAATTTGTTTGCTAGCAATAAAGTATTACTATTGTTTGCGCACATTAAATAGTTTCAAGTATTGCTATTTAACACTAGTAATTTTATTCAACACTATCCATTCATTTGTTCACAGTCAAATGGTTCCAAGTATTGTTATGTAATACCAATAATTCCACTGAACATCTGTTATTTGCTTTCACACTGTTAAATTGTCAAACAGTTCTATTTGATCAATTAATGGGACCCTATCAGTTACTACCACTCCGGGTCAAAGTAGACCTGTGAGTAATGGCAATGAATGGGTATTACACCTTTTCCTGACCTTCAGAACTAGAATCTCACCATCAGGTGGCTTAGTGTCATATCAGGACACTCATTGAGAGAGGATCCTACCCTTCTGCTGAGATGCTGTCGGTTTATTCTACAGCCCCAGACGATCGGGTTAGTCAGTGTGGGTAGCCCAATAACAACGTTCATTTGATTTTATATTTGTATATATATTTATTGTATTCATTGGCGTTTCGTTAGGGATTTCTTGTAAATAGATAAATATTTTTTAATCCTTCTTCACCCAATTATGTAATTAGGGGACTAATATAGACACTCATGAAGTGATTGGTTTGTTTTGTTACTTGTTGTACGAAAGATGTGTCATTGTGGTAAAAGGAATACTATAATATTTTTGGATGTTTAAATGGAACTAGATACGATAGTTAGGATCGTGATGACCAGACTTTTGAATTCATTGGTTGTGGCTATGAGCCAAATTGATGTATTAATACTTATTGTACAGGGTGGAACGATAAAATTGTCGCCCGAGAAAAGATTCCTTTTCCGGTTTTCTTTTTTTATTGCAGACCATTAATAGTTGGCCAGTTGTGTACAAATCCCAAGAGCGATAGGGGCCTTCTATCACGTCTGAAAGTGACACAATGTTCAACGAGCGAGATCGGAGATGCGCCGCTGTACAACTCATGTTCTCTACCGATCCAAATTATGACAACAAGACCATTGCCAGCACCCTCAAAATGTATCGCTGGATTGCCACGAACAACAGGGACGTTCCCAGTGTGTTGAAAACAAAGTTTCCGGCTACGGTTATGGTCTTTGGTGTGGTTTCAAGTGAGGGCCACATCATGCCACCTCACATCTTCGAAGTCGGCTTGAAAGTCAGCACCAAAGTGTACCTGGATGTGCTGAAGAGTATGGTGATCCCCTAGTGCAATCAGGCGGCCGGTGGCAGACCCTGGGTGTCGCAGCAGGACTCGGCGACGGCCAAAAAGTCCAAAGACACCCAGACTTGGCTTCAGAAGGAGTGGTACGACTTTGTAACCTTCTCTCATTGCCCCCCTCCTCCCCGACCTGAACCCGCTGGACTACTTCGTTTGGTCATACGTCGAGAACATCACAAACATGACCTCCCACAACACCAAAGCCAGCCTAATTGCCGCCATCCACTGAGTATTCACCGAGCTCCCGCCGGTGCTTGTGGAAAAGGCATGCCCCCAGTTCCGGATCCGTATCGAGGCGGTGATTGAGGCTGAAGGCGGCTACATTGAATAGATGTCAGCTCTACTACATAATCAAGTTACCTAAATAGATTTTTTCAATAAAAGTTTTAAAATAAAGCTGTAGTTGTCTTCAATTTGAATCATTTTGAGATGAGGCTTCTTTATCTGAGAATTGATTTTTATTTATTGCAGACTTTTTGTCCTCATCTTGGTAGTTTTTGTGTTGTTTCTTCTTTCACTACGTTTCGGCCAAATTTCACCTCTGGCCTTCTTCAGGTGATTTTACCGCGACCTCGGATAGGAATGCTGAGTCTTGTAACCGTATCCCCAGTAATTACTGCCTTCCATTGTTGTCTATCGCACCACGCGGTAAAATCACCTGAAGAACGCCAGAGGTGAAAACGTAGTGAGAGAAGAAACAACACAAAAACTACCAAGATGAGGACAAAAAGTCTGCAATAAATAAAAATTAATTCTCAAAGCTGTAGTGTTGTTTTCTTTAGGACGACAATTTTATCGTTCCACCGTGTACATAAATAGACATTTTACTGGCCCGGAGAACCCTTGTCAGAATAAACCAAGATCTACTTAGTATTCGGGACATCTTGAATCTCTTCATTAATGGTGCTCAGTATACCAGTGATGTTGTGAATAACATTCATGATAGTTCAACCTTCAGTTCAACTTATTTTTTAATTTTCTCAATTTCATTGATTGTCATCTGGCAACCATCCGATTAGAAAACATATTGCCACAGAAAGTACAATAAAGACTAAATAATCAATATTTTGCAATGTTTTTCCTTTCTTATACCTCTGATTTCAATGGATTAAAAAAAAGTTAAATTTTTTTCAAGTTTATAATTATGTAAATTACTACAAATTATAACATTTTGGCTGCTGTTTGTAACTCAACCTTTAGCCAATGACTTTAGACACTAAGTATTTTTCTCGAAATATATACACTTCCGAGTATTGGTGAAATGCATTCAATTCTTTTCTATTTCTCACAGTATCTGATCAATGCCAAGATTTTATTATAACTAAGACAACGAGAAATTAGAATTTGTGAAAGGAAAATTAGTTCAAGCCTATATATATATATATATACATATGTGTGTGTGTGTGTGGTGTTACCTAAAAGTTTTGGGGTTTATATATGAATTGAAATTGCGATAATACCTAGTTTTTACCATCTCCATCAAAGTGATATTTTCGCACATGTATACGTTGATATCTCTATCTCTTACGCGCACACACACACAAACTTACACACATACATGCACACATACACACATTTATGTAGTATACTACCGTGGGGTTTTGACAACAACTAGGAACACGTACATATAGAAATATAGTCTTATATCTTTATTCGTCGATGGTGACACTTGTGTGGAGCAGTAGAGTGATCAGAGAGAGAGAGAGAGAGTTCACTTGCATAGAGCGGCCGTTAGGATCCGGAACAGCCAGTGGGATCAGCTTCAGCCCCAAATTCTCGATCTTATATAGTCTTAAAAGTACCACGCGACCACACGCAATGCTTGTCCCCTATTAGTCAGGGCCTCACCCACGCAACGCTTGCCTTTCATTGGCCACAGCACACGCCCACGCCCACGCGATTCTTGCTTTACACTGACTACGCCTTACAGCCATGCAATACTTGTTTCCGGAATCCTTTTGTTGATTTTACCTACGCCTATATGTATCTATGAACATCATCCACCGGGTTCATCGCAGGTCAAGGTGATATATGTATATATATACGTGGTGCATTCAATAATTTTCCAGACTTTTTTGTACAGGTATTTAAAATTGTCTAAGACTCTTGAAAATTCACTATGTTATTGCTATACATCTTATGAGATGACTGACCAATTTTTATGATTTCAGCTTCAAATGAACAGCTACAGCAGCAATTGGAAATCACCCGACTAAAGCCTGATTGTCACAGCTGGGGAATTTCAAAAATGAAATCTGGACGTGAGGACACTATTCCACAGAAACGTATGGATTGCTTCAGACTGCTTTTTGACCATCTTGCATGAATGAAGCATCAGTTTTTGAGTGGCATAAGAGTTTCAAGGAAGGCAGGGAGTCTGTGAGGGATGATGAGAGGTGTGGGAGGAGTAAGGAAGTCAATACACCAGAGTTGATTGGTCAAAGAGTTAGGGTTAGGGTTACTATATTGAGGTTTTAAGGGAGTTAGGGATGAGATTCCGTAGGAAGAGACCAGCACTCTTGAAATCGGGTCAGTGGCATTTCCATCAGGACAATGCACCAGTTGACAACTCAGTCCTTGTCACAGACTATTTGACAAAGATGGACATCAAGACAGTTCCTCAGCCTCCTTATAGTACAGAACTTGCTCCCTGTGACTTTTGGTTATTCCCTAAGCTCAGAGGCTGTCGTTATGAGACAATTGATGACGAAGGTCATTGACACGCTCACACAAGAGGACTACGATGGGGCCTTCCAGAAGTTGTTGGAACGGTACAACAAGTGCATTGCAGTCGGAGGAGATTACTTCGAAGGGGACTAGAGTTTCATGTGTGTACTATCAATAAAAGTGTCCATACGAAAAAGTTTGGAAACTTATTTAATGATCCTCGTATATATATTTATATATAGGATTTTCTGTTTTAAACATATTTGTTTAAATTGGACAGACACTTTATGTTTACCTATCCTATCTTTGACCCATAAAAGATTTTGTGTGAGTCGTTTGACTTCTCGATAGAATGAATTCATAAACTTCCCTCCCATTTTTTGCTTTCTCCAACTCTTTGTTTATGAGTCGCCATTGTATTTGTCATTTCATTATTCATTCCTCTGAAGATAGCTCCAGGTGGGACCGAAAATACTTGAAGAAAAATATAGTGCCTTCCTGAATTCATTCCATCCAAATATCAAGCGACTCACGCGAAAACTTGCACAGATCAAAGATAAAATGGGTAAACCCGAAGTATCTCTCCTATTTGATAACACACACACACACACACACACACACACATATATATACATGGTAGTCATTTAATAAATAAAGATAACTTTTTGAAAAAGCAAAATGAATTTCTTCAAAATTTTTTTTTCCGTAGATATAACCTCTGCATTGTTTAGAATTTGTTTAAACCAAAAATTATTTTAATCCCAGCTATTCAAAGTGGCAAATCAAACAGAGCTTCAAGCTTGAACAGAGACCTCTCATGGAAGTTTTGCTGGCTGAGAAAGGCAAACCATGTGAAATTTAGAGAAGAATATACACTGTGTATGAGGAAATATATTTGAGCCAAAAAAAAAAAAAAATGTTAACAAATTGGCTAACCATGAGTTTGACATTATGAGCCTGAGTCGAAAAGACAGTCCATGGGGTGGAAACACACTGACTCTCTGCTAAAGAAAAAGTCCCTGGCACAGCGGTCAGTAAAAAAAGGTTATGCTGACAGTCTTCCGGGTCATGAAAAGATCCATGTCAATTGATTTCCGTGAAAAAGGTGCAATTGTAAACAGTGCTTCCCATTGCCAAGTCATTGGATAAAATTCACCTTATTTATGTTCTGTGTATATTTCAAACATAAAAAATACAACTGGGTAAAATTAACTTTGAGTTTCATGAACGTGATCTTCAGGTGAATTTGTATCCACACAGCTGAAATCTGGACTAATATTTTTAATATATACATAGGAAATTTAGCATAGAATAGAACATGGATATTATTAAGGTGGCTTTGCTCTAATTAAACTACGTTTTACCGGTAAGACCAACCTGTATTATATTGTTTTTTGTGTACACACCTGATGTATATATATATATATATATACGTTTTTATTTAGTTCAACGAGAGAGAAGATTGAAATGGACTTGTATTTCGAGTGGGAGCTTCTATTTACCTTGTAAATTATTATTCTGAGTGGGAGTTCTTCTTTTCATTGCAAAAGGAACATGAATCTCTGAGTTATAGCACCGAGAGTATCAAAAACAAAAAGGATAATGCTGAGCTTCCATATTCATAATAATTCAATCTTTCGATGTACATTTTCTTTTTCAAGTAGAGGAATTATATTGTAAATTGAATTACCATGACCAGAAAATCCGACCACTGGACAGCTATTTCGACCTTATTAGGTTTAATTAGCAGTGTGTACCGTGATCTCTCCCACTGGAGATCGAACCAGCGACTACACAATGCAGAACCGAAACTCTACAACTGAGACATCATTCCATATCGCACACAAGCGATGCCAAATTAACTAGTCGTGGCTATTGTGCGGCCAATTTGCCTGATTTTCTGGTCATGTGCCATTAGCCCCCGCCCCTACTGTTATTTAAGTGAGACCCACCAAGTGATCCCTCTCTTATTTTGTTTTTATTTCAGCACGAGCAGAAGGCTCTGCCTGGCTCGCTCTTTTTGCTTTGCGAGTTCTTGTTTATTCGCCTTCAGCTTTTGGCAGTTTTCTAGAGCAATATAGCTTGAGTAAAAGACCCATTAGTCACTTAAGCTAAATCTTTTTTCCTTACAGGGTTTTTTAGTTACTTGTTGAAAAAGTAAGCCTACTGCAGGCTAATTGTGGTTTTGGTGTGCCGTCCCTTGAAAAGAAAGTTGAGTATAAGGTCTGGAGACGGTATTATTGAACCTTTTGTCGACAAAAAAAGCTGTTGGCCGGATTAGAAGATGTGGTAAAAGCCTCCGTAGACTCAGCAGAAGAAAATTCGAGTTGAAACAGAAAGATATTCATCTCTAAGAGGAGGAAGCAGTTGTCTTCTCGAAGTTCACTTAAAGAAATGATAAACTTTGTTTCCAATAAGTCTACACAGGAAACTAGAAGAACACGCTTGTCCAGGTTGATTCTACACAAGAAGGAGACACCGAGAAAAGAATAAACCCTAAAAACAGGCTTCAAAAAGAACTTTGGCATAAAATTGCTAAGAATGGTATTTTATTATTAACAAAAGTTAAACTGACAGTAGGTTGTTGATGGCATTGCTTCGAGCAAGTTAGTCGTTATATTTCTTTATAATATTCTTTTGGCGGCGTGGGGGAGGTTTATAATATTGTTGTTACTTGAATGTATGTTATTTTTGTTACCTTATTCAATTTTTTCAACAGGCATAGGGAAAAATACACAAAGTCAGATTTTGAAAAGTCTATTTCTCTTGAAATTAATTTCTTTGTGGGAACTGGTTGTTTTTGTTTTTAAGAACTATTGACACTCTTCTCTTTCAGATATAAAGTAAGCTTTCCCATTCTCCCTTTTTATATATTTTCATACATTTCTCTACTCATTTGCCTATCCTGACAGATACTTCTAGATTTCTAGGGCTAGGCAGAAATAAAGTCCTGCATATTTTTTGAATTGATTGCATTTGTCATGAATTTTTAGTATTCTGTGCTGTTGAAGATATTTTTACAGGATAATGACTTAAATTCTTACTCTCTACTCATTTGAAACTGCGACATAACTACCCGCTAATCTTTCTTTTTGTTTCCAGTTATTAGATTTGATCTTAGTTGGTATTTTATGGCATATCAAACCTTGTGGGTTATTTAATGCAAAATAATTACTATTTAAGTGAATAGTTTGTAGGTAACTTTATTTTTAAACAAGTCATTAGGGCTCATTTATTTGCACACAGTTAAATGGTTTCAAAGGATTAAATATCACTATTTGACCCATAGATGAGAACCTAACAGATACTTTTACTCTGGATCAGAGTGGACCTGGGAGTAATAGCAATGAAGAAGAAATCCACATTTCCCATAGCTCTATAACTGAAGCCTCACCATCAAATGCAGTTTAGTGTCATATGCAGAGCACTCATTGGTGTTAAATGACGGGGTCTTACTTCTCTGCAGAGGTGCAGTTAGTATATTCTACAGCGCCAGCCGACTGGGCTGTTTTCATTTTCTTGGGTATCGTTGATTTTGGTAACTTTATTTGGTAACTTTGATTAATGTAATTCCTTTGTGATTATATTTTAGCAAGGGTGAATCAGAAATTTTACAATATTATGGTATATGCAAATTGTGGTGCACATATCATGTAACCAAAGCAGTTCAAACACTGGAAGATACCCGCTGTGATTGGCTATATCATGGCAGTTAGTCTGCTGACATGTTGTGCATTCCTTCACTCTGTGTGTGATTTGATAGGTTGGTTGGTTGTTTTTTTTGTGTTTTACAGTATATCAAGTCTTGTTGGTTATTTAATGCCAAATCATGTCTCTACATATATATCAAATATATGATTTGTAAATGAATAGTTTGTCAGTAACAACTTTTAAACAAGCCAGAGCTCATTTATTTGCATGCAGTTAAATGGTCATATGTAATGCAATCTAACACTTATAATTTTATTTGCACACAGTGAAATGGTTTCCAGTTATGCTATTTAACACCAGTAATTCTATTCAACGTGCTTTCAAGTCGAGTAAATGATTGCCCGGTTGGCTGAGGCTGTAGTATACACTGACTGCTTCTCTGTTGAGGAGTAAGACCACCCCCTCAAAGAGTGTCCTGAATATGACACTAAACGATCTGATGGTGAGGTTCCAGTAATGCTGGAGTTTTGGGGAACGTGGAGTACCCCTTCATTGCCATTGCTCCCAGGTCTACTCTGACCTGGAGTGGTAGCACCTGATAGGTTCCTATTTTTGGGTCAAATAGGACTAAACTGTGTACTTATGCTAAACTGAATTGTTTGAAATAGAGCTGTTTTTGGTATTGAAACTGCATACTTATGCCAAACCGATTTGTTTAAAATAGAACTGTTTTTAAATAGAACTAAACTGTGTACTTATGCTAAACTGAACTGTTTGAAATAGAACTGTTTTGACATTTAACTGTTTGTAAACAAAAAACTATGCTTATACTAAACTGAATTGCTTGAAATTTAATGTGGAGTTGAATGACCTAAAAAGTGGCAATTCTCCATAAAATAAAACAACCAACCAACCTTGTAAATGATTAAACAATACTATTTGACCCATTGATGGGACCCTATCAGTTACTACCATTCTGGGTTAGATAGAACCTGGAAGTAATAACAATGAATGGATACTCCACATTCCCCAAAGCTACAGGACTGGAGTCTCATCATCAGATGCATTTTAGTGTCATACACAGGACATTCTTTTGGGATAGGTGTTTTACCTCTCTGCAGCAATACAGTTGGTGTATCTTACAACTGTGTGTGATTTGAAAGCCAAATAAACATGCAGTGTTGTCTAATATGGGAACTTACATGTTATGGGTTTAAAGTTGGCTATAACACTGTAGAAGTAAGCAAAAGATTTTGTAGTGAAAAAAAGTGAAAGCACAGTTGATCAATGTAACCAGATAGTTCAAGAAATTTTGCTCAAGTTGGAAAAGCCTTCTTGGTTGGATAAGATCAGGTAGACAAAAACTGTGGATTTTGAGGCCATGCTCCAAGCCATTGAAGCAAATCCATTGAGTAGCATTTGGAGAGTATCAGGAGATCTCAGCATCAATTTGGTTTGTCACCTTCACAATCTCAGCAAATGCATCAAGAGCTTCAAAATTGTGCTTCATGTTACCGAAATATTGCTAAAGTTATGACTCACTTTTGTAATATCAAATTCAGAAAATTTTCCAAAAACTTTTTTTTACTAAACGTGGACTCTTTATGGCACGTGGGGTCACTGTCTCACTACATAAGGGATAGTGCTGTATTTTTAGTTGCTTGCAGATTTTTTATGGAGTAGAATTGCTACTTCAATTCCTTTGGTTTTGGAATTCAGAGTTTTTCTTCTCTTAGACTGTTTGCTCTATCAGAGTTAGAGAGCCCAGACTGCCCGACTATTTTTACCCATACCTGGGAGCAGAAGAGTGAAGTGAAATGAAAACAGTTTCATCCAGGATTTGAATTTGGTTGAGTCCATTTTCTACAATGAAAACCATTTTCACTAAATAGTCTAAAACTAACCAAGCCCAGTCCGCAGGACTTAGAATATACTGACTGCACCTTCTGCAGTTTAAGATCTGGCTACGACATTGAATCGCGTTCAGTGGGGAGGCTACACTTCTGGAGCTCTGGGGAGAATGAAGTCACCCTTTCATTGCCATTACTCCCAGGCCTACTCTTTCCTGGAGTGGTAGTACCTGTTAGGATCTCATCTATGGGTCAGAGAGATCTTTTTAAAAATGAATTGTATTGGATAAGAATACTTGATACCATATATCTGTATGCAAATTATTTGTATTGAGAATAGTTAATTGAAGCTATTATTGCTTATTAAGTACTATCTTCATTAGTTACTTGAAATGAAATAAATACTTATTGTATGATTATTAGATTTAGATAAGAAGACATGCAACTATAACTAAATGATTATTTTCAAAAAGAAACAGTTTGTCTAAGCCATATAATTATATTGATCATTACTATTAGATCGAAATACTTGAAACTATGCAATTCTGTGAAAACTATTTGTATTAGATAGGAATACTTGATATCATATTATCTAACAAACAAATGATTATTGGTAAATAAAAAAGGGCAATTAAAAAAGGTAATGGAAAATATCAGTTTGATTACCATCCAACTTTTACAAACAAATAAAATTTTGGCATTAAATGAACTATAAGTAAAGTTGGCGACCGTAGTTGAGGGTGACCTAAAGGCTTCCTTTTCAATAGCTATTACACCAAGGTGTAAGGAGGGGTCCTACTCTTTTCCCTGGATTGCTCCACTTTACCCTTGATACATACCATATAATGCTGAGTGTTAAGCAAGGTGGCATCAAGTGTCATTTTTTTAATCTTTGGTATGATTCCATCTGGGATTGAACTCCGGTCTCCTGGATCATTGGTGAACAGTCTACCCACTAGATTTGATATTCCTTTAAACAAATAAACCAAACTGAACCTAAAGTTAATTACTTCTTTTTTTTTGCAAGTTGGTAGAGCAGTGTGTATTCAGTTACATTGGTACATTTAGTAGCAAAATTAAAAGCCTAATTTAGTAGTTTTCTCCAAAAATCAACTTTCCCCCGAAATATATTTCAAAAGGAAGGAGAATGATGGCAAACACAGCATTTGACATTTTTTAAAGAATATTTCCAGATTTGATGAGTTTTGTACACAAAAGAAAATGCTACTAATCATTTGATAAAAAAAGAAATATATAAATTAATGAAGGGTAAATAAGAAAGGATTTTTATTTGCATACATATATATATATATATATATGATAATGGATGTAGAGAATTATATACAAAAAACAATCATTTGAGAACGTAGGATAAATAAAGTGTTCGAATGTTAAGAAATTACTAAGTTGGCAACCGCAGTAGAGGGTGACCTGAAGGTTCCCTTTTCGATAGCTACTACACCAAGGTGTAGGGGAGGGCGCTACTCCTTTCTCTGGATTGCTCCACTTTACTCTTGATTTGTACCTTATAATGCTGAGTGTTAAGCAAGGAGGCATCAAGTACCATTTTTTGAGTCTTTGGTATGATTCGACCTAGGATTGAACCCAGGTCTCCTGGGCCATTGGCGAACACTCTTACCATTATGCCAATAGCTGGTAGAGCAGTAGAAAAACCAAAATAATTATAGTCATATCTTCTTAAGCTCATTTGTTAGTAAACTGATGCTAAAATCTCCTGATACTCTCCAAATGCTACTCAATGGATTTGCTTCCATGGCTTGGAGCATGGTCTCAAAATCCACAGTTTTTTGTCTACCTGATCTTGTCCCACCAATCAGGCTTTTGCAATTTTGCTTAATGCATTTTTATAAAAGAAAAAGAAAAGAATAAGACTATTTATGAATTCCAACAAATTCATCTTACCATTGTGTTTTTCGTTTTTTTGTTTTATAAATAATTCATTAAATCAATTGTAACAGATTAGCGAAGGAAGGTGAGATAATAATAATTATATATATATTCAACAGGCCAATTATAATGGCTAGTGTGTTCACCAATGGTCTGGGAGACCTGGGTTCAATCCAAGGTCGAGTGATACTAAAGACTTAAAAAATAGTTCTTGATGCCTTCTTGCTTAACACAGCATTATATGGTACAGTTCAAGAGTAATTGGTGCAATTCTGGGAAAGGTGTAGCACCCCCCCCTACATCTTGATGTTGAAGTTACTGAAAAGGAAGCCTTTGGGTTGCCCTTAACTACAGTCGGCAAACTTACTATATATATGTATATATATATGTATGTATGTATATATGTATGTATGTATGTATGTATTTACACAACTTCTCCACCATAAACAAGATGTGACACTAGGTCAATTTGTAAAAGGAAGTAGACTGGGTTTAAATTCAGAGCTTTCCTTCTCCTAGATGGGTTGCCTTACTAAGGTTAAAGAACTCAGTCTGCCTTACTATTTTCCCATAGTTGTGGGTAGAAGAAATGGATTCATGCCTTCCCCAAGAGCATAAGTGTAAAGTTGAATGCAAACTGCTTCATCTGGGATTTGAACTTGAGTCGCTGGTTCCATTTCCTATAATGAAAATCATGCTAATCATACCTCCTTGTATGTATGTATGTATGTGTATATATATGTATATATGTTGTAAGAAATAGGACTTGAAAACCTGAAGTTGGCGTAAAAGATGTTTATTTCTTGTGTAATATTTTCCACTTCATCATACAAACATTTTCAAACACTACTGAAGGCTTTTGAAACACTGAAAAAGACACTTATACTGTTGTTCTATTTATTATAGGTGCACCTGTGGGGATATTATGTGAATATTTTGAAATATTAAGAGTTTAAAAGAGATCTTTTGTAATGGAAATTTCTTAACTGAAAATTTTTGAATTTGTATCATTGTTAAATTTATTCAATTTTGTTGTCGTATTTATCATTCTCTGTGTATGTAACAATGTCAATAAAGTTTAATAGTCCAGGTTAAAATACGGTAAGGGATTTGGTAAAAAGTCTTGATCAGTGGGCCAAAGTTAAAACTTGAATTACCTGAGTTAAAATCTAAATTACCAACACACTTCCTCTTCCCACTAAGAGGATATTTTAATTTTATATATAGTCCAAATTAAGGGTCAACTGAGACCAAATTTTTTAGACCTAATTTTTCTAATGCAGATATCTCTGGGAAACAAAAAAGTTTCAGTAGATGAGACAAAGCCAAGTTCATATGAATTTGTCCTAATGTCTCCAGTGGCCCAACAATCGCTGTTTTGTCAAGTGCTGCTTCTAAGATTTGTTCAGAACAGTATGCAGCATCCTTGAGTAGTTCCCATCTTGCCTTTTCTACAAGCATTTTGTTAGAAACTAAGCGGTGCAACAATACAATAGTACTCACACAGCTTAAAGAAGCATTAATGGTGCAAGAGAGTTAAGAGAATCCATGCCATCATTATGACTTGATGATGATAATTTACTTACAAAAGTGAATTGGTTTACTTTGATTTTAAGGCATATCAACCATTGTTGATTATTTAATGTGAAATCTTATTTTTACATATAGATTAAATACATTTTTTTGATATGTGCAGTGAGATGATCAAATAGTTCTATTTCTAACAATTCAATTTACTATCAGTCAACAAAGTTAAATGGTTCAAAGTATTGCTATGTAGCACTAACAATTCAATTAAACATCAGTCATTTGTTTACACACTGTTAAATAATCAAGCAGTTTGATTTCAAATAATTCAATTTAGCAGAAGTCATTTGTTTGCACTCAATTTAAATGTTTAACAGTTCTATTAGACCCATAGAAAGGACCCTATTAGGTGCTATCACTCTGGGCTACAGTGGACCTGGAAGCAATGGCAAAGAAGGAGTACTCTGCATTCCCTAAAGCTCCAGCATTTCTGGAGCATCCCCATCATATTGTTTAATGTCATATCCAGGACACTTGTTGGGGATCTTTTACCCTACTGCAGAGATGCAGTCAGTATATTCTACAGCTACAGCTGACTGGGCTCTTACAAAGGTGAGCTATTTTACAAAATTAAATCTTCCCTTTTTCCATTCAATTTTTTTGTTGCTATTGTAAGATTATATTTCATTTATTTTTCAAGAGTTTTCCTTCACCTAGATTGGTTGCCATACTGAGGTTAAAGAGCCCAGTTTGCTCTACAATTTACTCATGACAGGAGGGAGGATAATTGGCTGCATACTTTTCCCAAGTATCAACATTATGGGAAATGTAAACAGCCTTATCCAGGATTTGAATTCAGGATGCTGTGTCCATTTCCTATGATGATAACCATTACAGCATGAACCCCTCATATATATATATATATATATATATATATATATATATATATATATATATAATCTCAACAGATTTTTAAATGTATTATACCTATATTTGTTTCTATTATATACCCTACATATGAACATTAATGGGTATGTCTCATACCTCATAAATACGTACATTATGAGGGGGTGAAAATATACTTAGTCACCATTAGCAGCAGTTACCTTCTTCTTGCCGCTGGCAAGTATTATATTTTGTTAAGATTTCCATTTCATTTCCAGCCACCATTTTGGTTATTTCTCATTTAGTAACCTTTTAATAGGTTACAGCAGTTTTGAATTTCTAAAATCAGTAATTTCTTTATTCTAACTGTTTGGTTTGGTTTGGTTTCTTTGTTTAATGGCATATCAACCTTTGTAGGTTATTTAATGCCAAAGCCATTCCCCTAAAACAGTAGTGGTACTATTCAACCCATAGCTGGGAGGATAAGGGGGTTCATACCTTTCCCAAGGGTATTTGCCTGAAAGTGAATGTAATTGCTCGGCTGGAGTATGGACTCGTTTACTACGATTCTGCAGTCCATCACTTTAACCATTACACCATGAGGACATCCCCTGTTCTAACTGTGTGCGTATCATATGTACAAACATCATACCATTGACAAATTTCTCACACCTTAAATTAACTTGTTTTGCCACTTTCCATCCTATTTGTGCCCGATGATTGTGAGATACCCATGAAACAGACTTTAAGAGTACATAATTTGAATATTTTACGTTTTATGGTTGGTTGGTTGGTTGGTTTTATGGCATATCAACCATTTTAGATTATTTAAGGCCAAATCCTCTTTGTACATATATCAAATATATATGATTTGTAAAAACATTTTTGTGATAACATTTTTAAACAAGCCTGAGCTCTTTTTTTTTAGCACACAGTTAAATGGTTGGTTGGTTGGTTATTTGGGTTATATGGCATATATATATACTTTGTAGGTGATTTAATGCCAAATCCATTTTTATACAAATAATCAATTCTATTTTAAAAAATCCAGTTAAGCATTAGTACACAGTTTAATTGTCAAAAACGTTTCTATTTCAAGCTATTCAGTTTATTCAAACAGTTCTAATCTAGCTAATTTAGTTTAGTATAAGTACAGATATTTTTTTTTACTCACAGTTAAATGTCAAAACAGTTGTATATTAAACAAATCAGTTAAGTGTAAGTACAGTTTCAATGTCAAAAACAGTTTCATTTCAAACAATTCAGTTTAGCATAAGCACATAGTTTAAATGTAAGTACAGTTTAATTGTCAAAAACATTTCTATTTCAAGCTATTTAGTCAAACAGTTCTAACTCAAACAATTCAGTCTAGCACAAGTATGCAGTTAGTTCTATTTAACCTATAGATAGGGCCCTATCAGGTGCTACCATTCCGAGCCAAAGTGGACCTGGGAGCAATGGCAATGAAGGGGTGCTCCATATTCTCAAAAGATCCAGCATCACTGAAACCTCACCATTAGATTGTTTAGTGTCATATCCAAGACACTCATAGGGGGATGGGTGTCTTACCCCTCTGCAGAGGTTCAGTAGAATACACTGGCTGCACCTCTGCAGAAGGGTAAGAACTTCCCCCATGAGTAATCACTAGAACCTTACCATCAGATTGTTTAGTGTCATATCAGGACACTCATTGGTGGTGGTGGGGGGTTATCCTTCTGTAGAGGTGTAGTCAGTGTATTCTACAGCCCCAGTTGACTAGGCAACACAGTTAAATAGTTTCAAGTATTGCGTATTTCTATATTAAAGTCACAATTAAACATTAGTCATAATTTATAGGTAAATTAATTTTTAAATGAGTTATAAGTAATTTGTTTGTACACTAGTATTGCTATTGTTTCTACAGTTAAATGGTTTCAATTATAGCTATCAAACACAAATAATTCTATTTGATATTAATCATTTGTTTGTAGACAATAATGTGGTTCCAAGTATTGCTATTTAACACTAATTATTCTATTCAACTCAATTCATTGATTATACATAGTCAAGTATTGTGATCTAATACCATTAATTCAATTTAGGTACATAGTTAAATAGTTTCAAGTACTGCTATTAACACTAGTAATTCTACTTAACATTACTTGTTTGTACACTGGTAAGTGATTCAAAGTATTGTTATGTATCATGAACAATTGAATTAAACATCAGTCATTTGTTTCCACACAGTTGAATGTTCAAACAGTACTATTGCAAACAATGAAATTTAGCATAAGTCATTTATTTGCACTCATTTTAAATCTCAAACAATTTAAGTTGACCCATAAATAAGACCCTATCAGGTGCCATAATGTTATATGACTAAAAGAGACCTCTTCAAATTTATTTTACGCACAAAACAATGATTGCATCTAGAGCCCACGAGAGCATTCACCGGATGTTATTGGTGCTGAGACTTTCTTCAAAATGGAAAAAGGTGTTTCTGCACATAGTATCAGCACATAGCGAAATGTCGATAAAATTTGTCAAAAAATAAAAATAAGTAAAAGTAATTTTTCAGCCAATCTGTGACCTTCATAGTAAAAAACAAAGAAAATCCAAATTGATCCGATCAGAAGAGAAAAACGATATAAAAGACACATTTCTCTACAGCAGCGCAGATCAAAAGAAAGCCAACAGACTAGAAACTCCAGCTCTGAGAAAGAGTGGCAAAACTTGAAACCATGAATCACCCACATTGACTTTCCTCTTCTCTGCTTTGAAGGAAGCGACTCAGCTGTAAATCACCAAACATCCCTCTCCTCTCAGCACTTGTAACATCTGATTGACTGCATGCACGTATGTCTAACAGACCTACCACTACTAAGCATAGGACATTTTCCCACTTTTTAATTCCATATCAACACGTTTATACAAAGCCAGTAATTTGAACTTTTTACTTATTTGTTTTCAATATAATTGTTTAAATTTTTACATGCCTTCAAGTTCTTTTTGCAACTGTGTTTTTGTTCTTTCCTTGCAACCATACGCTGATATAACACATAGAAATAGGAAAACTATTATTGTTTATGTAAAAATGATAAATATTCATATAAATTTATTTATTTCCAGAAAAATTCTTGGTATTGATTTAAATTATACTGTATTCATGTCATAAAGTAAAGAAATCCTTTTAGCCGTAAAAACTCTGAATATTTGGATAACAGTGAAGATATCGGAACATAGTTTAGAAATTAGCTGAAGGTTTGGTTTGGTTCTCAGTTTAATGGCATATCAACCTTTATGGATTATTTAATGCCAAAGACAACATTGGCATGATGGTTAGAGTGTTCGCCAGTGGCCCGGGAGACCTGGGTTCAATCTCAGGTCGAGTCACACCAAAGACTTAAAAATAGTACTTGATTCCTACTTGCTTAACACTCAGCATTATAAGGTACATATCAAGGTAAAGTGGATCAATACTGGGAAAGTAGTAGTGCCCTCCACTATGCCTCGGTGTAGTAGCTATCGAAAAGGGTTCCTTCAGGTCACTCTTGACTACGGTCGCCAACTTTACTTTTAATGTATAGCTAGAGGAACAAGGGGGGTTCATACCTTTCATAATGGTATTAGTCTGAAAGAGAACCTTATATTTTGACTGTAGTTTACTCCCTTACTATGTTGTCACAGTCCAGTAAGTTAGCCTCTTTGATTTAGGGACCCTCCATAAAGAATCTTAGGGCCTGCAAGTCAGGCAGTGAATGAAATGTTATTTCTAAATGAATTATCATTCCAAAATCAGTTGTTTGAAACATTATTCTAAAATTCAAGAAAGATAAGACTGTTCAAAATAAAACCTAAAAATTACATGCACACTGAATATAATGGTTATTGTCATAGGGATTGGAATTGGCAACTTGAATTCAAATCCTGGTTGAGGTTATTTGCTTTCTATATTATGTTAATGTTCTTGGGGAAGGTATTAATCCATCTGTTCTCCCTCTAGATATGGATAAATTGTAGAACAGACTGGGTTTTCTAGCTTTGGTTAGGCAATAAGGCTATAAGAAAGGGAAATTCTGAACTCAAACCAGTGGTGGAGGGTTTTCGTAAATATAAAGAGAATAATTTAAAAGCTGCTGTTGTGAAAGTAATAAGAAATACTATTACAAGAGTCCTTGCTGACCCCTTTTCTAAAACCTTGTTGTTAAAAAATTCATCTAGCATTTTCGACTTAGTATATTGATGAGCCAGTTTCATTCTGGTTGGTTGATTGTTTGGGTTTTATGGCATATCAACCTTTGTAGGTCATTTAACACCAAATTCATTTTTATGTAAATAATTAGTTCAATTTCAAAAAATTAAGTTTAGCCTGAGTATATAGTTTAATCGTCAAAAACATTTCTATTTCAAGCTATTCGGCTTTGTCAAACAGTTCTAATTCAGCTAATTAAGTTTAGTACAAGTACAGATTGTGTTTACACAGTTAAATGTCAAAACAGTTCTATATTAAACAATTCAGTTTATGAAATTAATCCTATTTCAAACAGTTCAGTTTAGGATAAGTATGCTGTTTAAATGTGCGTACAGCTTAATTGTGAAAAACATTTCTATTTCAAGTTGTTCAGTTTAGTCAAACAGTTCTAATTCAGCTAATTTAGTTTAGTATAAGTACAGAGTTTGTTTACTCACAGTTAAATATCAAAACAATTCTATATTAAACAAATCAGTTTAGTGTAAGTACAGTTTCAATGTCAAAAAATATAAATACAGATATTTTTTTACTCACAGTTAAATGTCAAAACGGTTGTATATTAAACAATTCAGTTAAGTGTAAGTACAGTTTCAATGTCAAAAAACAGTTCCATTTCAAATAATTCAGTTTAGCATAAGTACGCATTTTAAATGTCAGTACAATTTAATTGTCTAAAAAATTTCTATTTCAAGCTATTTAGCTTAGTCAAAGAATTCAGTTTAGCATAAGTCTGCTGTTAGTTCTATTCAACCCATAGATAGGGCCCTATCAGGTGCTACCATTCCTGACCAGAGTGGACCTGGGAGCAATGGCAATGATGGGATGCTCTGCATTCCCCAAAGCCCCAGCATCACTGGAACCTCACCATCAGATTGTTTAGTGTCATATACAGGACACTCGTTGGGGGGGGGATATTACCCCCTGCAGAGGTGCAATCGGTGTATTCTACAGTCCCAGCCAACTGGGCAAAGTTTCATTCTGGGAGAATACAATATTGTGACAATCTTTTGTTGTGACCTGTACAGTTTTGCTTACTAAATAACTCAACCCCATGTGATGTAGATTCTTTTAAGATAAAATTTGTGGGTTGCAGGCCTTGGCTGAAAACATACCTGCAATGAGTCAGGTTTGGTTTGGTTTTATGTCATATCAACCATTGTTGATTATTTAATGCCAAATCTTGTTTTTACATATATATTAGATATATAATTTGTAAACACAGCTCTATTTTTTACAATTCAATTTAGCATAAGTCAACAAAGTCAAATGGCTCTAAGCATTACCATTCATTACTTACAATTCAATTAAACATCAGTCATTTGTTTATACGCAGTAAAATGATCAAACAGCTCAATTTCCAACTACCCAATTCAGCATATATCATTTGTCTGCACTCAGTTTAAATGATTTATCCTAAGTCATTTGTTTGCACTCAGTTTAAATGTTCAACTGTTCTATTTGACCCATAGATAGGATCATATCAGGTGCAACCACTTTGGGTCAGAGTGGACCTGCGAGTGTTGGCAATAGAGGGGTAAACCACATTCCCCAAAGCTCCAGCATTTCTGGAGCCTAACCATCAGATTTTTTAGTGTCATAATCAGGACACTCATTGGGAGTGGGCCTTACCCCTCAGCAGAGATGCAGTCAGTGTATTCTACAGCCCCAGCTGACTAGACTAGTCATGAGTCAGTCCTACAAGGTAAAAAAAAAAAAAAATCAAATTTTAAAAGTTTGGCCGTCTTAATGATAATGTTTCTTGTTCCTCCTAGCCAAGAGATATGTGTGATACCATGCAATATGAATCTGAGTGCTTATCTTTCACCCGCAGGACACAATTTTTCTTCCTATTCTATCCATTAGTCAGCTCCAAACACTTCTATGTTCAACTGCTGATTGCACCCAGCTCAGTCGAATGGGACTATGCTAACTGCATTTCTGCAGAGGTATAAGACCCCTCCCTCAATGAGTGTCCTGTATATGACACTAAACCACCTGATGGTACGGCTCCAATCCTGGAGCTTTGGGGAATATGGTAACAGTTAGGGTCTTATCTATGGGTCAAATAGAAATGTGATTATTTTCTAAACTTGAAACCACTTAACTGCATGCAAACAAATTACTAATGTTCAATTGAATTATTTGTATTACATAGCAAGTCTTGAAATAATTAATCTATGTGTAAACGGATGAGCTCAAGTTCATTTAAAAACGTTACCATTGTTATAGTAAAATACATCAAATCCCTTCTGATTTAACCACTTAACTCTTCACACACCTAACTAGTAAAGCACACAAAACACAGACCCACAGACATCGACACTGTAGAAGAAAATAACAGCTACCGGATGTTGACCCAACAACGACCAGTCTATCCAAAATCCCCAGAAAATTCTCTGTTATAAAAAAAAAGGTTTATTTTCCAACCAATTATTTTTTTCCACTAGTAGTATTTCCTGGAGCCAGTGTTTGAAGTTGGGAAGTTGGGAAGATATAAATAGGCCAAGCAGGGGTCACACGCCAGTTGAATTGCTGGCCGTCTGAAGCAACCACTTGTCACCGAACAGACCCCCACCCCAATCAGCTGGCCAGGTATTTCATCTGCTTGTTTATTTTATTTATTCAATAAACAAAATAGACTAAATCTTCTTGTCAGTCTTATTTTTCTTGCAACCACATGCTTGTATATAACACCTTTGAACTATTTGTTTACAAATTATATATTTAATAAATATATATAAACAGGATTTGGTATTAAATAACCGACAAGAATTTATATGCCATAAAACAATCAATCAATCTAATTGTTCCCTTGAATAAATGGGCCCTGACATTTGAAAAGAAAACCATAGCTAATGGGAGGTGAAAGAGATTCTTGCCTTTCCCAAGGGAACTTGTGCGAAAGTGAAACCCACTCTGCAACATCCAGGATTTGAACTCAACTCACCGTGTCTATTTCATAAGATGATAATAGTTAAGCCACATGCCTCCATCTGAATGTGTGTGAGTACAAGCATATGTATACAAGAATCTATGTGCATATATTTACTTGACCCTTCTGCATGAGCAAAATGTAACTCCAAGTCAATTACTAAGTTTAACAGGTTTAGATTCAAAGTTTATCTTTTCCTAAACTGGTTGCCATTACAAGAATAAAAAAAAATAGTTTGCCCTACTATTTACCTATAGCTGGAGGGAAAATAGTTGGATTCATACCATTCCATAGAGTATTGAGAAATGCAAACAGCCTTGTCTAGGATTTGATCTTGGATCACTGCATTCCTTTCCTTCAACAGTAACCATTATTCCACAAATACCTCCAGCATGTATGTGCATAGGTATAGCATATATATATATATATATATATATATATATGCTCAGGTGCAATAATATATATGTATGAAGGTTTTAGTTAGGTTTTATGGCATATAGGTAATTTAAAAGCTCAATTCTCTTTATACATATATATCAAATATATAAAATTTGTAAACACATTTTGTTGATAATATTTTTAAATTAGCCTTCTTTTGCACACAATTAAGTAAGTAAAGTTGGCGACCATAGTCGAGGGTAACCCGAAGGCTCCCTTTTCGATAGCTACTACACCAATGTGTAGGGGAGGGCGCAAATCCTTTCCCTAGATTGCTCTACTTTACCCTTGATCCATACCTTATAATGCTGAGTGTTAAGCAAGGAGGCATCAAGTACCATTTTTTGTGTCTTTGGTATGACTCGACCTGGGATTGAACCCAGGTCTCCCGGGCCATTGGCGAACACTCTAACCCCTAAAATGGTTCCAAATATTATTATGTATCACAAACATTGCAATTAAATATCGGTCATTTGTTTATACACAGTTAAATGATCAAACAGTTCTATTTCAAACAATTCAATTTAGCATGTCATTTGTTTGCACACAGTTTAAATGTCAAACTGTTCAATTTGACCCCTAGATAGAACTCTATCAGGTGCTAGGTCAGAGTGGACTTGGGAGTGATGGCAATGAAGGTGTACTCTACATTTTCCAAAGCTCCAACATTACTGGAGCCTACCCATTATATTGTTTAATATCATATCAAGGCCAATCTTTAAGTGGAGTATAACTGTTTTTCTTTCTCCTAGATTGGTTAGCATACCAAGGTTAAATAGCCCTATTTGCTATACTATGTATTCATAGATGGAGGAGGGGGGAATAGTTGAATCCAGAACTGAATCCATTTGTGAACTTATGGATTAAATTGAAAAAAAAATGGCTCTAAGTATTTACCATACACCTTTATGAGTAGGATGTGATGCAAGGCCAATTTTTTAGTGGAGTGTAACTGTTTTTCTTTCTCCTAGATAGGTTAGCATACCAAGGTTAAATAGCCCTATTTGCTTTACTATGTATTCATAGATGGATCCAGGCCTTTCCTAAGAGTCTTAGCAAGTTGGAGAATGCAAACAGTCTTCTTCAGGTTTTGGAACTCACATTGCTCAGTCAATTTCTCGTCAAAATGTTATGCCACGAGCACCTCAGTGATTATCTCCACTATTCAAAACACCATTTCAAAGTTCAAGAAAGAAACAATAGTCACAAATAAAGCTGGACTTGCTCAAAAGAAGAACCTTTTGGTTGGATCAGGATGTAACATTCAGTGTAAGCCAAATATTACTGCCAACAATTACAGAAGTGCGTCGTATAATGGCTAACATCATAAAAAATAAAATTGGTGACCTGAGTTCAAATCATGGATGAGACTGTTTGGATTTCTAATCATGCTATTGTAATATAATGGCCGAGGGATTTTGTTTTATATATCTTGCCTTTGGGTTTAGTTAGACTGAGAACCTTTCGCTCAGTGCATGGGTTAGTTCGGTGCAAACATGAGCGCAGAGATGTCAAAATAAAAATCCCAGATAGGACTTGGGGATGTGAATGATGTCATGCACCGGAAGCGTGTGTGGAGGATTTTGGGGGATTTGAAAAAAGACAGTAGTTGAGAACTAGATTCCGAATGGGAAGGGTCGACTTTCGGGGCTCGCTGAGGCCAGATGAATTTATGCGCTACGGGTGCCACATGTGATGGGGGGTGAGATGGAAAAGTCATCATAGAAAGATTGTGCATCTCTCTTCCTCATGTTGAAACCTTTAACTCAAAGGTAATAAAAGGTTTCGTACCTGAACTAAGAAGTCGTAAGTGTTTTTCGTGGTTTGGGATTCCTATGTTCTATGTATATATGTTATGAACATTCTATGTACGTTTTGCATATCCATATCATGGGTATGGTACACTATTGCCTTTGAGAAAAGCATGAATTCATCTGTTTTTCCTTTTGCAGCTAAATGTGAATTGTTGGACAGACTAGGCTCTTTAACCTTGATATGGCAACAAGTCTAGGAGAAGGAAAACTCTGAACTCAAACCAAAAGCACTCTACATAAAAACTGACTTTGTGTCACATTCTTTCCATGCCATTGTGGTTGGGTGAATAAGTGCAAGAAAACCAACAAATCTTCTGCCATTAAATCATGTGCATAAGGTGAGGCAAAATATCTCTGCAGATGTTCGTATTTTTTACAGGTTATTGAAAAACATTAGAAAAAGAAATAGACTATTAATTTTCTCATACTATTCTTTTTTGGACAGAAATTATAAGTGGTTAGTATCTATATTGGTAAGTGAGTTATTATCCTTTCTTAAACATTTACAATTATTTTTTTCAATAAGTTTAAAGTTATATCTAAAAAAAAATATTACTTTTAGTCACTTTCACTTCTATATTTTTGGATGATTATTTTTCTTTATTTATATTTTTTCGCATTAAAAATTTTTACTAATTTTCTCCTGTTTACAAGAAAGATTAGAAAAGTAGTTTGTGTAAAAATTGTCCAGAAAATTACCAGACAAACTGGAACCTACATCCATAATCTTGTGAGAACAGGTGAAAATTGCAAAAAAATCGTTAAAAGAAACATTGTCTGTAGTGTTCAAGAAAACTTACTAATATTGCTGAAAAAAAAAACAAAACTTATATATATATATATATATATATAGATACATAAGAGAGAGAGAGAGAGAGAGAGAGAGAGAGAGAGAGAGTGTGTGTGTGTGTGTGTGTGTGTGTGTGATGTTACCTAAAAGTTTGGGGAATTTATATATGAATAAAGATTGTGATAACACTTAGTTTTTAACATCTTCAAGAATAATTTTTTGTGCTAATATCACTATCTCTTTTACATACACACACACACACACACACACACACACACACACACACACACACACACACACACACACATGCACTGACACACACACGCTGACACACACATATGTATATATATATATATATATATACACACTTGAGGGTCATTGAAAAAATTTGGGGAATTTTTTGTAAAAAGCAAAATTATATTCTTTACAAAATTTTTTCCATAAATGTGAACTTTGCATTATCAAAAATTGGTTTATAGCCAAAATTATTTTAATCTTGC
>OY757929.1:54694661-54742161 GCA_963585895.1 Sepioteuthis lessoniana | reverse complement strand
GAACAACTCAGAATCAAAAAGAATCAAAAGAGAACTTGCTGAATTGTGGACTTTGCTGTCTCTGTAGACCACAGAGTAAAATTGAAAGAAAGAGAAAAGAAGGATAAGAACCAGGACCTTGCTAGGGAATTGAAAAAACTGAGGAACATGAAAGTGACGATTATACCAATTGTAATTGGTGCTCTGTGCACAGTCACCAAAGGATGAGTACAGGGAATGGAAGATTTGGAAATAAGAGGATGAGTGGAGACTGTCCAAACTACAGCATTGCTGAAATTAGCCAGAATACTAAGAAGAGTCCTGGAGATTTGAGACTTGTTGTCACTCAGACTCAAGTAAAAGACCATCAGCTAAAACTCAAAAAGAATTAACAATAATAATAATAACAGAAAATAATAAATTAAACATTACAATAATAATAACAGAAAATAATAAATTAACAATAATAATAACAGAAAATAATAAAAGAAAATAATAAAAACAGAAAATAATAAATTAATAACAGAAAATAATAATAACAGAAAATAATAAATTAAACATAACAAATCCAAAAATTAATATTATAAAGCCATGTAAATAAGCATGCCATATAAACTAGATCACCCTTCCCATCATGTTACAAGTTGCAGTATGTAAAGAGATACCTGTTAAATGAAAATCATTTGGTCTGATAATTGCATGGGCAAGAAACTGTCAGTGCCACAGACTTTGTGTCTACACTCTCCTGAATTTGATATATATGCTCTATCACTAATATTGAGCATTCTTTATTTACAAATATAGCAAAGTATATTCCTAATATATATATATATATATATATATATATATATAAGTTGGCTGACTGTTGTCAAGGATGACCCAAAGGCTTCCTTTTCAATTGCTACTACACTGAGGTGTAGAGGAGGGCACTAATCCTTTCCCTGGATTGCTCCACTTACACTTGTTCCATACCTTATAATGTTAAGTGTTAAGCAAGGAAGCATTGAATACCATTTTTTGAGTCTTTGGTATGGCTCAATCTGCAATTGAACCCTGGTCTCCTGGACCTCTGGTGAACACTCAAACCATTATGTCAGTGGGCTGATATATATACATCATCATTATGTCGTACTGCACACACAGATTTCCTTAATTCTCTCTTGCCGTCCATCACTTTTTGCAGGTCTTACAGGCTACACCCTGTGTCCATAACTCAAATATATATATATATATATATATATATATATATATATATATATGTTCATTTGCACATAATATATATTGCTTGCTTGTGTAAGGTTTGTTTTTTTTTGTTTTTTTTTTAAATTTTGAAAGTTTTTTGTGTCTCCAAAGAAAATTGTGTGTATGTTGGTCTTACCACTACAAGTCTTTCCAGACGACTTACAATGCACCTTAACAACTCCAGATATATTGCCTTTCATCTTAAGAACCATTCTATTCGTAAATCCAAATTTTGAAAAATTCTTGAAAACACAACTATAACCGCACATGAAATTGATAACCTACAACCACAACAAATCCTAGAAGCCCTACATATAAAAACAAAAACACCTAAAATCCATAGAATTAATTTTGAAAATAGCGACAATGTTTTGAAATGCTTTTAGTTTTATTTATTTTTTAAAATCCCATATTCCTATAGTATTCTATTTCTGTTGATAGCGTTCCCTTTTTAAAATAGTGTTTTCTTTTTTAAATACATTAGTTACCCTGTTTTATCCAACTCAGTGTTCCCATATTTTTGTTATGGTATAAACTTTCAAAAACTTTCAAAATTTTTTTTAAACAAACACACCTTACACAAGCAAGCAACACATGATGATAACCTATGAAGGGTCCAAAAGTGCTCGGTACAATTTTAGGAAATTCATCTACCAATTCCAACTTGAAACTAAGACGCTTATCAGAAAACTTGAAAGGATCTTTAATAAATCATATAGAAAAAATTTGTCATTATTTAATGAAGCATATACATGGTGCCTTCAATAAGTTTCCAGACTGTTTTGTACAGGCATTTAAAATTGTCGTAGATTCTTGAAAATTCAGTATGTTATTGCTATATATCTTATGAGATGACTGACCAATTTTTAGGATTTCAGCTTCAAATGAACAGCTACAGCAGCAATTGGAAACCCCCCTACTAAAGCCTGATTGTCACAGCTGGGGAATTTCAAAAATGTAATCTGGATGTGAGGACACTTTACAAGAACGATCTGCAATAAAATTCTGTTTAAAACATGGAAAACATGCTACAGAAACGTATGGAATGCTTCAGACTGCTTTTGGAGCATCTTGCTAGAATCAAGCATCAGTTTTTGAGAGGCATTAGAGATTCAAGGAAGGCAGGGAGTCTGTAAGGAATGATAAGAGGTGTGGGAAGAGTAAAGAAGTCAATAGACCAGAGTTGATTGGCCAAACGGTTAGGGTTAGGGTTACTATGTTGAGGTTTTAAGGGAGTTCAGGAAGAGATTCCCAGGGAAGAGGCCAGCACTCTTGAAATCGGGTCAGTGGCATTTCCATCAGGACAATGCACCAGTCCACAACTCCATCCTTGTCACAGACTATTTGACCAAAATGGGTATCAAAACAGTTCCTCAACCTCTCTATAGTCCAGACCTTGCTCCCTGTGACTTTTGGTTATTCCTTAAACTCAGAGGCTGTCGTTATGAGACAATTGAGCCGATGAAAGAGTCTGTGATGAAGGTCATTGACACGCTCACACAAGAGGAGTACGATGGGGGCCTTCCACAAGTTGTTGGAATGGTACAAGTGCATTGCAGCCAAAGGAGATTACTTCGACGCAGACTAGAGTTTCATGTGTGTACTATCAATAAAAGTGCCCATACGAAAAAAGTCTGGAAACTTATTTAATGATCCTCGTATATATATGTATATATATGTATATAATGTAGTCACAGTGTCAATGGCATTTGGTCACTTTCTGATTATTGCTTGACAAAAAACTGACAATCACCAAATACCATTTTCTCTGTGTCTCCACTACCCTGACTTAAATATATGTGGTCTATCAGCGATATTGAACACTATATTTGTAAATATAGCCAACCATATTATTAATATATATATGCATATGAATGAATGTGAAGAGAGAGAGAGAGAGAGAGAGAGAGAAGAGAGAGAGAGAGAGAGAGTAAATCTTCATAAATGTCAAGTGGGTTGGTTGGTGTTTTATGGCATATTAACCTGGGTTATTTAATACCAAATCCTGTTTTTATATAAATGTCATTTTTATGCAAAAAGTTTGTAGGTAATTTTTTTTTATACAAATCATCAGAGCACATTTGTTTGCACACAGTTTAAATGTTTTCTAGTAATCTCATCTAACACAAATAATTCTATTTAATGTTAATTATTTGTTTGTATTGCTATTTAACAATAATTCTATTTATCAATTATTCCTGTGTAATATAAATAATTTGTGCACTGATGTATGGTTTCAAATAACTACTAATAATAATCCTTAGTAAATGATAGAATAGATATATTTGACCCATTGATGGGACCCTAAAAGGCACTACCAATCCGGATCAGAGTCCGTTGGTTGGTTGGTTGGATTTTATGGCATATCAACCTTTGTAGATTATTTAATGCCAAATCCATTTTTATGCAAATAGTCAGTTCTGTTTAAAAAATTCTGTTTAGCATGAGTACACAGTTTAATTGTCAAAAACATTTCTATAGTATAGATGTCAAAGCAGTTCCCTTTTGAGCTATTCAGTTTAGCATAAGTATACTGTTTGAATGTCAAAACAGTTCTATTTCAAACAATTCAGTTTAGCATAAATACGCGGTTTAAATGCAAAAAACAGTAAACTCAAACCATGGTTTAGTCCTGTTTAACCCATAGATAGCACCCTTATCAGGTGCCACCGCTGCGGGCCTAAGTGGACTTGGGTGTGATGACAATAAAGAGGTACTCCACATTCCCCAAAGGTCCCGCATTACTGGAGCCTCACCATCAGATAGTTTAGCGTCATATCCAGGACACTCATTGGGGAGGGGCGTCTTACCCCTCTGAAGAGAAGCAGTTGGTGTATTCTACAGCCCCAGCTAATTGGGTAACCAGATCAGAGTGGAAATGGTGTAATGTTTATGAAGTGGGTACCCTACATCTCTGAAAACTTCAGGACTGGAGTCTCTCCATTAAGTGCAGTTTAGTGTCATAATCATGATACTTAGAAATGTAAGTATATATATATATATATATATATATTTATCTTCTATCTCATCAAGTAGAACTGACAGCACAGAGTTTCATGACACTCTCATGTTATCCATCCCTATCATCCACAGAACACAGTGATACGAGTTCAAATCCTGGACGAGGCTGATTGCATTTCACATTGCACTAATACCCTTGGGAAAGGTATGAATCCAAATATTCTCCCTCCAGCTATGGGTAAATAGTAGGGCAGATTAGGTTCTTCAGCCTTGGTGAGGTAACTAGTATAGGAGAAAGAAGACTCTGAATTAAAACCCATTAAACTCTGCTTAAAAAGATTGAGCTTGTGTCATATCCTGCTCGAGCGGAGGGTTTGGTAAATATGATCATCCACAGAACTTATGTAAGTAAGTCTTTGCTTGTCAGCCAATACTGACACATACACGTGTAGGAGTTCATAAGAGAACATCACTCATGAGTTCTTCCTTGCTTTTACATGTCTCAAGATGTCCAAGATGGTTTATGAGATGGGAAGTAAGAGGCTGTACAGCTGCAGTATTGTGGACTGCTGCTTCCAGGAGTCAACATTCTTGCATGCAACATTCTCATGTAGTTTACATGTAGCTTTTTCTCTATGTGTTTTGTTAATGTCCATGTGGTGCATCCATATAGTAGTATGGATAGAGGTACCACATGGAAGAAATCGTATTATATTTTATTGGATAGATCAAATTTCCATGCGATTGATAACCTGTCAATAGCATTTTATGTTGCCATTGCTTTCAGTAGATGAGATGTTGCTGCCAAGCTTTGAGAACTGGTCTATTAATTTTACAAACTATGTATGCATATATGTATGTACTTATTACTTTTTATCTCTCTATCTAAAGCCGATATGATAAGAAATATGTATAGTATATTCAAACAATATGCACATATAAGTACAAACAAATCCCCTTTACACATGGTGCACCAGGTATTTGAGAACATACCATTAAATAAATAGAAAATAGCCTAATGAAACTGATTATGCAATATATACCAATTGTTGATATTCTCATTTTTCTTTCAGCCATATTGTGAGCAGATTCCAATATGGCACAGAAAAGAAAAAGGCATGCTGTGTTCTTGGCATGAGCCACCAACTAAAATGATTTGGAGATAGCCAGCTTCTTGAAAGGGAACTGGAACAAGCTGGAGGTCGTTGGTGGAAATATCAGCTATGGCCAAAAGAAAGAAACTTTTTTTTGAGGTTAGTCTTGTTCATTTGGCATGTCTAGAATATTATCACCCATGATCTCAGTCAGCCCAGTTGGTTTGGGCTGTAGAGTACTCATCTTTGCTGAGGGGGTAAGCCTACCCCAATGAGTGTCTTTACGTGTCACTAAACCACCTAATTGTGAAGCTTTACTTCTGGAGCTTTAAGAAATGTTGAGTATCTCTTCATTGTGTTAGAAATACTTGAAACCATTTGTTTGCAAAAGAAAAGTTCTGACTTATCTAAAAATGTTATATACCAAATGTTTTTTATAAATAAATCGACCAGTTCATTGGCCTAGTGGGTAGAGTGTTCGCCAATGGTCCAGGAGACCTGGATTCAATCTCAGCTCGGGTCATACCAAAGACTTTAAAAATGGTACTTGATACCTCCTTGCTTAACACTCAGCAGTATAAGGTACGTATCAAGGGTAAAGTGGAGCAATCCAGGGAAAGGAGTAGTGCCCTTCTCTACATCTTGGTGTAGTAGCTATGGAAAAGGGAGCTTTCAGGTCGCCCTTGACTATGGTCGCCAACTTTACTTTTTTTATAAATCATATATATTTGATATAAGTATAAAGAGGATAGGGCATTAACTTATCTACAATGGTTGTTATGCACTAAAATGTAAATTGCTGGACATCGAAATGTGGTGAAGTTCATGATCAAATATGCTTGAAGACTTCTGGTACAAATCTTACATGTTGAGGAGAGTGGAACGTTCATATTCAACCATGTGATTGATCATATAACTTCCCAAATGTGGGTTGACTCAACAACTACATCATCAAGAGAGAGACCAATTAGTAGTCAATAAATATCAAGGATGTCATCATGGATGTGATTGTCAACATGAATGATAACCACCAAATCTGAACATACAGTATGTTCTTATCTACTTTCATTTACATCTATCTCACTCTGTTCCTATCTATCTATCTATCTATCTATCTATCTATCTATCTATCTATCTATCTATCTATCTAAGTCTGTTATTATCTATCTCCATTTACATTTATCTTTGCATGTTCCTTTCTATCTATCTATCTATCTATCTATCTTAGTCTATTCATTATCTATCTATCTATCTATCTATCTATCTATATATTAGTCTATTCATTATCTATCTATCTATCTATCTATCTTAGTCTATTCATTATCTATCTATCTATCTATCTATCTATTAGTCTATTCATGATCTATCTATCTATCTATCTATCTTAGTCTATTCATTATCTATCTATCTATCTATCTATCTATCTATCTATCTATCTATTAGTCTATTCATGATCTATCTATCTATCTATCTTAGTCTATTCATTATCTATCTATCTATCTATCTATCTATCTATTAGTCTATTCATGATCTATCTATCTATCTATCTATCTTAGTCTATTCATTATCTATCTATCTATCTATCTATCTATCTATTAGTCTATTCATGATCTATCTATCTATCTATCTATCTTAGTCTATTCATTATCTATCTATCTATCTATCTATCTATCTATCTATCAGTCTATTCATGATCTATCTATCTATCTATCTATCTATCTATCTATCTATCTATTTGTCTATTCATTATCTATCTATCTATCTATCTATCTATCTATCTATTAGTCTATTCATGGTCTATCTATCTATCTATCTATCTATCTATCTATCTATCTTAGTCTATAAGGAGGTGCCTGTGGTGTTTTAGGAGGTGCCCATGGTGTAATTGTTATCGTCGTAGGAAATGAATTCGGCGACACGAGTTCAAATCCTGGACGAAACTCATTGCATTTCACATAGCACTAATACCCTTGGGAAAGGTATGAATCCAATTATTCTCCCTCCAGCTATGGGTAAATAGTAGGACAGACTAGGTTCTTCAGCCTTGGTGAGGCAACTAGTCTAGGAGAAGGAAAACTCTGAATTCAAACCTGTTAAACTCCGCTTAAAAATTGACCTTGTGTCATATCCTGCCCGAGCGGAGGGGTTGGTAAATAGGATCTTAGTCTATTCATTATCTATCTATCTATCTATCTATCTTTGTGCTGTGTTGTTTAGGGGTCAAAATGAAGACATGGAGACAAGAGAAGTAGGTTGAAACAAATATATCATAATAATAGAACAAATATACAGAATACAGGTGTTATACAACAGTGAGGAATGTCCTTCTGGTACTGTCAGGCAGCTTGGACGTTATCGGTATTTGTCTTCCGTCCCACCAACAGGACGAGTACAGCACAAGGCCTTTATTTAGGTTAGTCTGGGCACAGACACACCTGGAATTCCCCAAAATGCCTTGGGCCCCATTGACATTCCCCTAAAAAGGGGCACCTCAGGCACCAGGTGATGAACCTAGCCCCTCCAAGGAGGGTTAGAGCCTGGGGGACAGCCACCTGAGGCTCGAGGACACCAGTCAAGGCAAACCTTGACTGACTACCACAGGAACCTGAACACACCCAACCAGATCCGCACACCGATAAAACGCAGCCTACCGAAGTGTGTCCCAGCTCTGCGCTTCCCAGAGAGTAGTGCATACACTCCACTCTGCTTAGAGGTGATCTCACTGAGTGTCAAGTAGGGTCGGTATATATTGTGGAGGAATAGTCCATTATCAAATAGGTAGGTACCATAACACTTGGTAAGTCTGTTTTTATCAATTTATTTTCATTTACATCTTTGTAAGTCTCTTCCTATCTCTCTCTTTCTTTCTCTCTCTCTCTTTCTCTCTCTCTATCTTTGTGAATTTGTTTTTATATATTTTCATTTGCATCTCTTCCAATCTAACTATCTATCTATCTATCTATCCCTTTCTTAATGTTCCTATCTATCTATCTATCTATCTATCTATCTATCTATCTTAGTCTATTCATTATCTATCTATCTATCTATCTATCTATCTTAGTCTATTCATTATCTATCTATCTATCTATCTATCTATCTATCTTAGTATATTCATTATCTATCTATCTATCTATCTATCTATCTATCTATCTATCTATCTATCTATCTAAATTCATTTTGTTCTATCTATCTTCATTTATATCTATCATAGTTTGGTGTTTTATATGCATTGCTTCTCAGCCTTTTGGGTGAGAAGCCAATAAAAGCAAATGTCTCGATGCAGGGTGCCATCCCTCCAGGCAACACCTCTTCATCACAGGGTTTGAGTCAAGGTCAATCCTTGATGCCCGAGGCAGTCAAAAAGAGAAGTGCCAAGAGAACTAGACAATTTTTCATTTTTACTTATGTGTATATGAGGTCATTGGGGAGGGGGTTATACTCTTTAAACTTGACCTTGTGTTCTATTAGCTCTTGTCATGTGGGGAATAAAAATCATTTTATATGCAGTCCTGTGTGTAAGTCTTTGTTAAAACATATCAATAAACATAGAACTATCTATATATGTGTGTTTGTGTGTGTATGTGTGATTTTGTGCAAGTATATATTTCTGTGTATATATCTGTGTGTTTGCACCCACAAATATATATGCATACATTGTATGAGTATGTGCATATATATATATATATATATACATATATAAATGAAAATATGTACACACACACACACACACACACACACACACACACACACACACACACACACACACACATATATATATATGTATTTATTAGTATATATGTGCATGTACATGTATATATATATTGTGTATATATATATATACATATACATATATATATATATATATTCAGTTAAAGACATCGACACGTGACAAACGAAAGCATGGACGGCTGTCGATAGGCTCTCGATCATATGGAAATCAGACCTGACTGATAAAATGAAGCGAAGTTTCTTCCAGGCAGCGGTCGTATCGATATTGCTATATGGATGCACTACTTGGACGCTAACTAAATGGCTGAAGAAGAAGCTAGACGGCAATTACACAAGAATGTTGAGAGCAGTATTGAACAAGTCCTGGCGGCAACACCCCACAAGACACCAGCTGTACGGCCACTTGCCTCCCAGCACGAAAACTATGCAAGTTAGATGAGCCAGACACGCAGGACACTGCTGGAGAAGCAAGGACGAACTCATCAGTGATGTACTCCTATGGACCCCAGCATATGGCCAAGCAAAAGCAGGACGACCAGTTTGAACATACATACAGCAGCTATGTGAGGATACGGGATGTAGCCCTGAAGACCAGCCAGAAGCAATGAATGATAGAGAGAAGTGGCGAGAGAGGGTCAGGGATATCCGTGCTAGTGGCATGACATGATGATGATATATATATATATATATATATACACACATACATATACATATATGTATATATGTATATATAAATATATATACAAATATATACATATGAAAATATGTACATCAGTATATATATATATATATATATGTGTTATATATGACACTTAACTATATATATATATATATATATATATACATGTGTGTGTGTACATATTTATGTACATATTTTCATATATTTATATTTGTATATTTACTAACCTACTATCTACCAGCATTCACGGTTACCAGGAAAAAAGAAAGAACCCCACCAGGAACAAGAGATAAAAATATCTCGAATCACCACCTGGGGAAAAAAAGAAAAAATATCGTATGACAAACAAAAGAAAAGGCAAACTCCATCACACCAGTTGAAAAAAATCAAGAGATATGCAGTCAGTTGGTCAAAAGAAAAATAAAACCCACCCAAACGCTGCAATGCTACAATTACAAGAGTGCTCAACACGAGTGGAGCCAATTACAAAATTAACAGGGTTGGTGCGAGACTCCCTGATGATCCGTTGAGGTGAAACTTTTGTAGGAGAATTCCAACTCACAATTTAAGTTAATTTTATATATTTGTATATATATTTATATATATATTTAAGTGTTATATATATATATTTACTGGCCCATGGCATAGTGGATGAAGTGTTTGCCAATGTTCTATTTTTCATCATTACTCCCAGGTTAACTCTGGGTCAAATTATATCTATTTACTCATTTACTCATACAGGAAATCATTTAACTTGGCACAAACAAATGACTAATGTTATACTGAATTTTTGTATTTCATGGCAAGACTTGAAACCAATTAACTGTGTGCAAACAAATGATAACATTAAATTAGATAGGAATACTTGATGAATAGAATTATTAGTGTTAGATAACAATACTTGAAACCAATTAACTGTGTGCAAACAAATGATAACATTAAATTAGATAGGAATACTTGATGAATAGAATTATTAGTGTTAGATAACAATACTTGAAACCATTTAACTGTGTGCAAACAAATGAGCCCTGGTTCATTAAAATAATATTACATACAAACTATTTTGTTAAATCATATTTTTAATATATGTATATACAAGCATGAACTGGATTTGGGATTAAATAACCTACAAGTTTTGATATGCCATAAAACCAAAAGAAACCAATCCTATATGTTTGTATACATTTATGTTTATATATAGATATTTGTTGCCGCCTCCTACCTGACAGGACTTGACACAAGGTCAGTGACCTGAAGGTTGATTATAGCAGGTATTTAGGGGAGGGGAAGGTCGGGCATAAGCTGAGACTTGAGCCCTGCTGGACTTTGCTGGTCATCGACCCACTTAGTGCAATGTGGGCCTGATGAGCCTTGCTGGACTTGGACCCAAATCTGGATCCTGGCACGTATGCCTGATTATAGCTTAAACTGGACTACGAGGTCCAGTGCTATACAAGGTGGACAAAGGTATTAATGTTGCAGCTCGCCCACCCGAAGGTGGCCCAGCCAAAGCCAGGAGCCTTTCAGCCTCGAATCTGCCATTGGTTTCAATACCTGTCCAGCATGAATGCCAGATGGCTCTGCTAAGGCCAGGTAATTATGTTTATATATATATATATATATATATATATATATATATATACCTAAAAGAGCCAGAAACTACCTATCCAGGTTTCATCTAATGCATCTTCAGGATAATTCTGACTAAAGACTGTTGACCAAAATAACATTTTATTATTAAAGTGGCCACCAGAAAGAATAAAATTAGCATACCTCCCACCCCCCAACCCCCCCAAACCTCATAAGACCCCAAAACAAATCCACATTATATTTGCCAAGGAGCCAGGCATTTTTATGCCTGCATGCATTTAATATTTCAGATATCTGTTTGAGCAATTCATTGTTTTTTTTCCTGATATCAGTTTGTAATATATTTTTCTATTTACAAATTGCTTTATCCGTTTTTTTTTCATGCCATCAGTTATAGAAATAGTTAGAAAAATAAAATTATATATATATATATATATATAAAAGAGGTTTATGGTTCTTACTAGCTCACTTGCTGAGTTCATGAAAGACGAAATGTTGCACTATTGTTAGATAGTGCTCAATATCAATGATAGACAATTACCATATTGAAATATATATATATACGTGGATCATTAAATAAGTTTCCAGACATTTTTTGTATGGGCACTTTTATTGATAGTACACATGAAACTCTAGGCCCCTTTGAAGTAATCTCCTCTGGCTGCAATGCACTTGTTCTACCATTCCAGCAACTTCTGGAAGGCCCCATCGAAGTCCTCTTGTGTGTGCATGTCAATGACCTTCAGCACAGACTCTTTCATCTCCTCAATTGTCTCATAATGACAGCCTCTGAGCTTAGGGAATAAGCAGAAGTAACAGGGAGCACGGTCTGGACTATAGAGAGGCTGAGGAACTGTCTTGATGCCCATCTTGGTCAAATAGTCTGTGACAAGGACTGAGTTGTCAACTGGTGCATTTTCCTGGTGGAAATGCCACTGACCCGATTTCAAGAGTGCTGGCCTCTTCCCTGGGAATCTCTTCCTGAACTCCCTTAAAACCTCAACATAGTAACCCTAACCCTAACTGTTTGGCCAATCAACTCTGGTGTATTGACTTTCTTACTCTTCCCACACCTCTCATCATCCCTCACAGACTCCCTGCCTTCCTTGAAACTCTTATGCCACTCAAAAACTGATGCTCGATTCATGCAAGATGGTAAAAAAGCAGTCTGAAGCAATCCATACGTTTCTGTGGTATTTTTTCCAAGTTTAAAACAGAATTTTATTGCATATCATTCTTCTAAAGTGTCCTCACATCCAGATTGCATTTTTGAAATTCCCCAGCTGTGACAATCAGGCTTTAGTAGGGTGTATTCTAATACCTGCTGTATCTGGTCATTTAAACCTGATTTCAAACAATTCAATTTAGCATAAGCATGCAATTCAAATGTAAGTACACAGTTTATTTGTCAAAAAAATTTCTATTTCATGCAATTCAGTTTAGTCAAACAGTTCTAATTCAAACAATTCAGTTTAGCATCAGTATGCCATTATTTCTATTCAACCCATTGATAGGGCCCTATCAAGTGCTACCATTATGGGCCACAGTGGACCTGGGAGCAATGTCAATGAAGAGGTGCTTTGCATTCCCTAAAGCTCCAGCATCATTGGAGCCTCACCATCAGATTGTTTAGTATCATATGCAGGACACTCATTGGGTGGGGGGTTCTTACTCCTCTGCAGAGTTGCAGTCGGTGTATTTTACAGCCCCATCCGACTGGGCAATATATATATATATATATATATATATATAAGAAGGTAGCAGAAAAAAACAATTCAAATAGGTAAATTTATTATAATGCTTTCTTTGGGAAATCCAACATTTTCAAATATATTTCAACATGCCAGACACATTCTAATGACTTTTGAATTATGAATGCTATGTGCACGTTTATTTATCTTTTCGTTGTATATTTCTCATTTGCTCCTGTCATCTCAGCAAGCATCCATCAATATGTGAACTGTTTTGATATCCTGATGATGGTTACTGAAACTGAAATGTTTAATGTCGACTTTACGTCATAATATATTCATCTATTTGGATTATGTTTTTTCAGCTACCTTCATACGGTCAGATTTTATCCCTATTTACTTTCATATATATATATATATATATATATATATATATATATATATATATGTTTGTTTGTTTGTATGTATTTGTGTGTGTGTAGAAAGTGTCTAGCTATTTTGAATATCATAAGAACTGGTGGTGCAGCCTTGATATAACTTGGCAAATCCTGAGAAGAGACATTACTGCACATGCATAGTCAGACATTGATTTGGTTGGGTTTTATGTTATATCAACCATTGTTAGTTATTTATTGTCAGATCCTGTTTTTACATATATATTAAATATATGATTTGTAAACACTTTTTATAGATACACAATAAAATGATTAAACAGTTCTATTTGTAACAATCCAATAGAGCATAAGTCAAAGTTAAATGGTTCCAAGTATATGCATAATTAACAATATAATTAAACATCAGTCATTTGTTTACACTCAGTTAAATGATCAAACAGTTCTATTTCACACTCTGCAATTTATCAAAAGTCATTTGTTTGCACTGAGTTTAAATGTCAAACAGTGTTATATATTGACCCTCGACCAAGCCGTCAATCAAGAGATGCACCTGTGTAAATAAGTGGAAGAACAGTGGAAGCAGTTTGACGTTAAAATATAATATAACCAGGGCACAGATGGCTTGAGTCAGTTGGAGACAGGATGCCAGCGGAGTGAGAACCAGCTCCAGACAAAGGACTTGGGCCCTCAGTGACCCACGGCTGAGCAACCCAGCCAAGATGAGAAAGAAGTACTGCTGGGTCAATATAGCAGATCGTTCCCGTCTCCAGCTCATCTCTCACTTACAACCAACATAAACACTTTCAAGAATAAAGTGTGAGAAAAATATTTTTATAAAGAAGTGTGTTTGTTCGTTCATTGAAGTTCATCATTATGTTTGATTATGTTTCGCATGTAAGTGTATATTTGTAAATGTACACATGCAGTTGTATTATGAGTATACAACAACAGTTCTATTTGACCCATACATAAGATTGTATCAGGTACTACCACCTTGGGTTAGAGTGGACCTGGAAGTAATGGCAATGAAGGGGTATTCTGTATTCCCCAAAGCTCCAGCATTACTGGAACCTCACTATCTGATTGTTGAGTGTCATATCCAGGCCACTCGTTTTGGGGAGGGGGGTCTTATCCATCTGCAGAGATGTAGTCAGTGTATTTTACAGTCGCAGCTGAGTGGGCTTGGGTTTACTTGGGTTAGATGAACTTGTATATTGTGTGACTGAAATTCAAGCTGAATAAGGATTAAATTGTGCATTTAACTTTGACATTAATCCATAAAAAGATTAAGTAGGCAGTTTGGGATGATCCATCTGCATTGTGGAGATTTGATTTAGCATACCTGTAAATGAATGTTATATATGAAATATGTTTAAAAATGATTGCAACATGAAATTGAAATACAAGTTGCTCCATAAATATTTCCCACATTTTAAACTGTCACCTGTATTGAAATATTTTTAAAAGACTAGTGAATCTGTAATTGCTACACAGAGAGCTTTTCATGCTCATTTCATGATGCAGTGAAACAATGCTGTTCTGGATAGAGAATTGATACTGTTATAGGTTAAGCATTCTATCCAGAATAGCATCATTCTGATGTAATATGAAATGAGCATGCAAAGCTCTCTGAGTAGAAATCAAAATTCACTAGTCTTTAAAAATGTCTTGACAGCAAACACAGTGCACATCAATTCATTCTTGTTTGTAACTGATTTTATTTGGAAAAAAAAATGATTAGATATTAGTTGATGGAGCTAACATTGCCACTTGTGTAAGTTCACTCGTACCATGCAGGTGAAAGTTTAAAATGTGGAACGTATTTCTGTTGTACACTGTATTTTCCTAAAGAAATTTAGGATAATTAATTCAGATTCTCATTTATAATAGTTTAAAGAAAAAACAGAAGAAAGCAGGAATTGGATTTAAAAAAAAAAATTAAAAAATAAACTCCAAAGCATCTAAATGTAAGTAAGTAAAGTAGAGTTGGCCACTGTAGTTGAGGGTGACCTGAAGGCTCCCTTTTCGATAGCTACTACACCAAGGTGTAGAGGAGGGTGCTACTCCTTTCCCTGGATTGCTCCACTTTACCCTTGATCCCTACCTTATAATCCTGAGAGTTAAGCAAGGTAGCATCAAGAACCATTTTTGAGTCTTTGGTATGACGCAACCTGGGATTGAACCCGAAGCTCCCAGGCCATTGGCGAACACTCTGACCATTATGCCAATGTCCAGTTTAAATGTAAATTTTAAAAATTGAATTAATTTTCATTTACTATTCCAATTAAAATGGAAATAAAAATCTGACAATAGCAACAAAGAAAGTTTGATATTCAACTTTGTTTACATTCATAAAAAATCTTTAAAAAAACTTACTAAATACAGTGTAACCCGGATATAAGAGAGTTTTCAGGACAGGAGAATAAGTCTCTTATATCCAGGTTTGGTCTATTTTGTTTAGGTAACACAGGCTCTAATTTGGGACCAGATAAAATCACTCTTATATCAGGGTCTCTTATATCCGGGTTACAAAACAAACAAAAAAAAGAATAAAAGGAATTCAAGATTTCTGATTCTTAGAATGAATTCCTTTGTCTTGCAAAAAAAAACAAAAAACAATTAAATGTAATTTTAAAAAATCATTAAGAAATTAAGTGGGCATTTTTGGGAACTATCAGATGAATTTGATCTTTATATAGATATTTTATTGATATTGTATGAGTATAAAGCAGTTAAACATTTTACCCAGGAACAAAATTTGTGTTACATCGTGAAATCTTTTTCAATGTCCTGCTGGCAAAAATATGCCCCTTCTGAGGCCAAATATTTAAGTTTGAATGTAATTGAATATTTTATTAAGTTTGAAAGACTAACAAACCAAAATAAGAATACATATAAAAAGATTATACTAATTTTTATTTAATTTTAATTGATTTCCTCATAAAGTTATACACAAGATTAATTTTAAAACGTTTGAGAATAAAACAATAATATATGAAATCAATAAAACTAAGTTATTATTTGTTCAACTCGGTTTAGTTAAAACCATTATTATTATTATTCTTAAATGAGTGACTTATTCTTTACGTGCATGTGTAATGTCAAGAAATAGATAATATTGAATTATGCAAAGCAGAAAAAAAGCACATTCATGATTATTTAAAATCAAGTCATTACATAAACCTTATTTTCAACAGAATGGGTGTAATAGAACGGCTTGGATGCTAGCTCTTCCCATCACCCCCTGCTTTCATTACTAAATTTTACTAATTTGACTAAATTAGACAGTAAAGAATAAAATTACAGTTATTTCTTTTTGTTAATGGGTTTCTTTTAAGATTCATCATGAAGATTTTTGCTCATGAAACAATTAATAATATCAAGAAAATGAAATCTATTTTGTTGGTTATTTAATGCCAAATCCATTTTTATACAAATAGTCAGTTCTATTTCAAACAATTCAGTTTAGCATTAATACACAGTTTAATTGTCAAAAACATTTATATTTCAAGCTATTAAATTTAGTCAAACACTTCTAATTTAAGCAATTCAGTTTAGTATCAGATTAGTTTTTGTCCACATACAATTAAATGTCAAAACAATTCTATTTCAACCAGTTCAGTTTAGCATAAGTGTGCAGTTTAATTCTATATGACCCATACATAGGACCCTATCAGGTGCTACCACTCCAGGCCAGAGTGAACCAGAGAGCGATGGCAATGAAGGCACACTCCGCATTCGCTAAAGCTCTAGCATTCCTGGAACCTCACCATCAGATTGTTTAGTGTCATATCTAGGACACTCGTTAGAGGAAGATCTTACTCTTCTGCAGAGGTGCAGTTGGTCTATTCTACAGCCCCAGCTGACTGGGTAAGCCCTGTTCAGTATAGTATTTTACAGTTTTGTTCAAACATCACAACATTGGCCATTAGGCTTGTTCACTTTTAGGTGAGACATTCAAATCAGAGTGGGATTCATTTGTTGATTTCATATATTTGATAGAAGTTAAGACAAAGAAACAAAAAAAAAAAAAAAAAAGCAACTGTATTAAATTCTATTATAAACATATAACATAAGATTATATTAATTACTAGGTAACAGATGATTCCAGTAGGTTCTAGTTGAAATTGTGGTCCATGATGATACTGATGCTTCGATTTAGAAAGGAGTAAAGGGTTTTAGTTTAGTTTCTTTGTTTAATGGCATGTCAACCTTTGCAGGTTATTTAATGCCAAAGCCATTCTTCTAGAAGAACAGTAGTGGTATTATTTAACCCATAACTGGGAGGATAAGGAGGTTTACACCTTTCACAAGAGTATTTGTCCAAAAGTGAATGTAATAGCGCAACTGGAGTACAAACACACTTACTGCAATTCTGCAGTCCAGTGCTTTTAACCATTACATGAAGGGTTTTAATAAGTATTTAAAAGTTATCTTAATTATATAGAAAATTGAGATGGTTAAAAAATGATATTCATTGTAAATACAGACAGTATAAATTTATTATTCAATTACAGATTGGACTGGAAATTGCTTTATTCTCTGATTTTAACAGTAATACACTAAGAAAGGACTTCTCCTGGATATGCTGTTTTTGTTGTTTATGGCTACACACACACACACACACACACATACACACATACATACATACGAGGATTATTAAATAAGTTTCCAGACTTTTTTCGTATGGGCACTTTTATTGATAGTACATACATGAAACTTTAGTCCCCTTCCAAGTAGTCTCCTCTGGCTGCAATGCACTTGTTGTACCATTCCAACAACTTCTGGAAGGCCCTATAGAAGTTATCTTGTGTGAGCATGTCAATGACCTTCGTCACAGCCTCTTTCATCTCCTCAATTGTCTCATAATGACAATAGGGAATAAGTAAAAGTAACAGGGAGGACGGTCTGGACTATTGGGAGGGTGGGGTACTGTCTTGATGCCCATCTTGGTCAAATAGTCTGTGACAAGGATGGAGTTGTGGACTGGTGCATTTTCCTGGTGGAAATGCCATTGATCCAATTTGAAGAGTGCTAGCCTCTTCCTACAGAATCTCATCCTAAACTCCCTTAAAACCTCAACATAGTAACCCTAACCCTAACTCTAACCGTTTGGCCTATCAACTCTGGTGTTCTGACTTTCTAACTTTTCCCACACCTCTCATCATCTCTCACAGACTCCCTGCCTTCCTTGAATCTCTTATGCCACTCAAAAACTGATGGTCGATTCTGGCAAGATGCTTCAAAAGCAGTCTGAAGCATTCCATACGTTTCTGTGGCATTTTTTTCAAGTTTAAAACAGAATTTTATTGTATATCGTTCTTCTAAAGTGTCAGATTGCATTTTTGAAATTCCCCAGCTGTGACAATCAGGCTTTAGTAGGGTGTATTCTAATTGCTGTTGTATCTGTTCATTTAAACCTGAAATCATAAAAATTGGTCAGTCATCTCATAAGATGTATAGCAATAACATAGTGAATTTTCAAGAGTCTACGACAATTTTAAATGCTTGTACAAAAAAAGTCTGGAAGCTTATTGAATGTACCACGTATATATATATATATATATATATATATATATATATATATAAAATAAAGCACTATTTAATATATGAAAGGCTTTCATCAACTAGCTGAGTGTATTGACATTATATTTTTACTCCTTGCAAGTTTTTCACAACATTCTCTACTGGTGTGATTTCACAGGAGATTGAGTGACAGCAAATCTTCTCAAATGTCCAGGACTCTTCTCAGTATTCTAGCCAATCTCAGCAATGCTGTAGTCTGGAAGGTTTTGATTCTTTCTCTAATTTCCAATTCTGCTAGTCTATTTTCTAAGCCTTTGGAGACTGTTCCTAGCTTGCCATCTATTATTTACGTATATACCATTATAATCGTATTACATAATTTTTTTCAGCTCTGAGACAAGATCCAATTATTTGTTTATCTTTTTGTTTTCTTTTATATTAATATTATTTTACTCCTTGTGAGTTTTTTTACTCCAAAATTAGCTGGTGGGATTTCTCATGGGTCTGAGTGACAGTAAGTCTCTGCAGATCTCTATGATTCTTCTCAGTATTCCAGGTAATCTTAAAAATACGGTGGTCTGGATGATTTTGATTTTTTTTTTCTAATTTCCACTTCCTCCAATCTATTTTCCAAGCCTTTAGATTTTGTTCCAAGTGCTCCAATGACAATTGGTATCATTATCTCTCTCATATTCCTCAGTTTTTATAGTACTCTGGCAAGGTTCAACTATTGGTGTATCTTTTCCAAGTGCTCCAATGACAATTGGTATCATTATCTCTCTCATATTCCTCAGTTTTTATAGTACTCTGGCAAGGTTCAACTATTGGTGTATCTTTTCCAAGTGCTCCAATGACAATTGGTATCATTATCTCTCTCATATTCCTCAGTTTTTATAGTACTCTGGCAAGGTTCAACTATTGGTGTATCTTTTCGCTTTCTTAATGGCCTAATGAGTTGAGTGTTCGCCAATGGTCTAGAAGACCTGGGTTCAATCCCAGGTGAAGTCATACCAAAGACTCAAAAAATTATACTTGATGCCACCTTGCTTAGCACTCAGCAGTATAAGGTGAGGATCAAGGGTAAAGTGGAGCAATCCTGGGAATTGAGTAGTGCCCTCCCCGTTCACCTCAGTGCAATAGTTATTGAAAAGGGAGCCTTCGGGTGACCCTCGACTAAGGTCACCAACTTTTATTCTCATTTTGGGGTCTACCAGGACCATAAAATCCACTAAATGACAAGTTTTTTCTTTCTTGTTAATCTTCTGGTCGGGCTTAAGTGAATCCACTTGTATTTCAAAATCCTATTTTATGACCAAACTTTACAATACTGAATCTCTCACTTAAAATATGAATATGTTGTCATAGGTGACGGTGACCCAAAAGCTCCCTTTTCTATAGCTACTAAACCAAGATGTAGGGGAGGGTACTACTCATTTCCTTGGATTGCTCCTCTTTACTCTTGATCTATATTTTATAATGCTGTGTGTTAAGCAAGGAGGTATCAAGTATCAAGTGTTTGATATGACTCAATCTGGAATTGAACCCAGATTTCTTGGGCCATTGGTGAACACTCTATCCATAAGGCCAATGGGCTGGTAGTTGACCAAAAATAAGTACACTCTGTGTATACATTTTCTTTTGATTATAGAAGTTCAATGCTGAAGAGCTTGGTCATGAATAATATCTAATGATATTCTTTTTAATTGTATAATGTTTCTTTAGAAATTGTTAAATTCTGATATCTTTTGCTTAGAAGGAAATTAACTTTTTATAAAACATTGTTTTGGGTCGTATTAATTTATGGAAATTCTGTAAAGATACAAAAACATAATGAGGATTCTTGTAATTTATCAATAAATTAGAAACAAAATAATAACTGCTCAAAATGTGTAGTTACTTGAAAAGAATTGTACCATTGTGATGACACTGAACTGCATCCAATGATGAAGTTTCATTTCTGGAGGTCAGGGGAATGTGGAGCACCCCTTCATTACCATTACTCCCAGGTCCACTTTGACCCGGAGTAGTAGTACCTGTTAGGGTCCCTCGTAGGGGTCAAATAGGTCTATTTGAAAATTATTTGTATTTGGAATACTTGATACCATATAAATGTGTCCAATCAAATGATTATTATTGAATAGGAATAGTCCCTTGTTAATTCAATCAGAAAGGTTGGTTAGTTGGTTGATTGGGTTTTATGGCATATCAACCTTTGTAGGTTATTTAATGCTAAATCCATTTTTATACAAATATTCAGTTCTATTTCAGACAATTCAGTTTAGCATGAGTACACAGTTTAATTGTCAAAAACATTTCTATTTCAAGTTATTCAGTTTATTCAAATAGTTTTAATTCAGCTAATTTAGTTGAGTGTAAGCACAGAAGTTCCATACTAAACAATTCAGTTAGTACAGTTTCGATGTTAAAAACAGTTCCATTTCAAACAATTCAGTTTAGCATAAGAACGCAGTTTAAATGTAAGTACAGTTTAATCGTCAAAAACCTTTCTATTTCAAGCTATTCAGTTTAGTCAAACAGTTCTAACTCAAACAATTTAGTCTACCACAAGTATGCAGTTAATTCTATTATAGAGCCCTATAAGGTACTTCCATTCCGAGACAGAGTGAACCTGGGAGCAATGGCAATGAAGGAGTGCTCCGTATTCCCCAAAACTCCAGCATCACTGGAGCCTCACCATCAGATTGTTTAGTGTCATATCCAGAGTTGCAGTTGGTGTATTCTAAAGCCCCAGCCAACACGGCAAGGAAAGAAAGGGATTGTCAGCGAAAATTGACGTTTGAAATTATGCAAACCTTGCTGATAGAATAGATGTATTTATATATATTAAGTTTTATCATTGAAAGAAAGAAAATCTTTGTATGTGGTCAAGAATAAAGGTAAATATTACAGACAGAATAGAAATTCTAAATGGATAATGTAATTGCTTCTATGGCAATTCTGGTTGTATGAAATTAAATTAATAGTATGTGATTCGTTTATTAACATCACGTATTTGTTTGATAAAAACAAGGAGATCATTGAGGTCCATTAAATTTCAACTTAATCAATATTCCTGCTGTCTTACTTCATCTTAACCGGCTCACTGGCCTAGTGGGTAGAATGTTCGCTAATGGTCCTGGGTTCTATCCCAGGTCGCGTCATACCAAAGACTTTAAAAATGGTACTTGATACCTTCTTGTTTAACACTAAGGTACGTATCGAGGATAAAGTGGAGCAATCCCGGGAAAGGAGTAGCGCCCTCCCCTACACCTCAGTGTAGTAGCTACTGAAAAGGGAGCTTTCGGGTCGCCCTCGACTACGGTCGCCATTTTTACTTATTTTTTTACTTCATTTTGTCTCAAATGATTTTTACAGATTGTTACGTGACTATATTACAAAAATATCTTCCAAACCGAACAATAATTTAGTGTTTTTTTTTTTCTGTTTTTAAATACATTTGAGACCAAAACAAAACATTTCAAGGACACCTTAGCTGTGGCATTAAATTTCCCATCTGTGCAACTAGAGTATTCTGTTTTGTTGCTGGCATCCACATCTTTATATAAAATGAAACGCGGATGATTGAACATGCCACTGTGCTGTTGGATGCCTTTGAGTAAAAGAAAAAGTATTAACTGTATTTACTTCTTTAACAAAATTTAATGTAAAGATTTGAGCAACAATGAATAACGAATCAATGTTTTGCCTTTTCTGCTTCTCCGACTTTAAATGTCCTTGATGGAACAAAATGGCTGCCGGCAAAATTCTGAGCAAAATCAAAGAGAAAATATTTTGATTTAATAAATGACTGTGAGCAATAGAATTGGCTGTTATTAGTTCAATGGAGAAAGTGTGAGTCAGAACAAGAGCGAGAAATAAAAGCTGATCAAATCAGTTAACATTATTATTATTGTCATCTCAGTGTACACATGTTATTAAAATTCACCATACATATATACATATACATATATTTCTACGTATGTGTATGTGTATGTGTGTGTGTATAAGAGAGAGAGAGAGAGATAGAGAGAGAGAGAGAGAAAAGTGTATAAGAGAGAGAGAGAGAGAGAGAGAAAGAAAGAAAGTATGTGTGTGTGTGTGTGAGAGAGAGAGAGAGAGAGAGAGAGAGCATGTGTGAGTGTGTGTAATGGCACATCATAGCAAGATTTTTAATTGAACAACCATGCTTATAATGTTCTTAACCCTAACTCGACCTCTTCCGAGACGCGATTACAGTAAGTGCTATCGTTTTGTAGGAAATGGAATTGGCAGTCCAAGTTCGAATCCTCTTTGCGTTTCTCTGCACAAATGTCCTTAGAAAAGGGATGAATCCATCTGTCCTCCTTCAAGTTACCGGTAAATAGTAGGACAGAGAGACAGACAGACAGATGTGCTGTCAGCGCGACTTGATGACGACGATGATGATAATGATTATGATAATACTCTCAGAGAATGAAACCATTTCCAGTTCAATTTGCAACTGATTGATAATTTTGGGGGTTGGGGGAGTCCGTTTCTGAACTAAATGTCATTTTTAAAGCATCATAATGATCTCTGTAATAGAAATAACAATGAAATACTATCGTATATAAGATGCACCTTTTTTTAACTAAAAAATATCTTTAAAACTTCCCCGGCGTCTTATACGCCATATGTAGGATTTAAATTCGCAATAATCTGCTGAAATTAGTTACCTGGCAACTCCTATTAGCTTAGACTTTAGAGTAATTTTCATATACCTTTTGTCATTATTTAAAAGGCTATTATGCAGATTAAAAGTGTGTAGGGGTAACATGTATTTATGCTTCCCCTCGTGTTTAATGTTTTAGTTTAGAATTAAGGTAGAATATGCACGTGGATAAAACAAATGAATGAATAAAGCATATGCAACAAATGAGTAAAAGATATGAAACAAATAAAGGTTGTAAAACGGCGCGGACAAAATGAACATTTAAAACAAGGCGACGAACAAAAACAAAATTTATATTCTGCAACAATAAAATTTACATTGATACATAAAAGAAATTACTAACTCTACTATCAAAATGATGGTGTGTGTATATGTGTGAGTTTGTGTGTGTGTGTGTGTGTCTAACACGACTAAGCTATAAAATGAATTACATGTTTAAAATGTCCTTTTTTTTATGGTTAGAAACGGGCAGTTTCTCTGAGACTGGAAAGAGTCTCATAGTCATTGTATATGAATGTCTGCGAGGCCCATCCATAGTGTTACTTTTCTCTCCTGTTGATTCACGCTGAAGGGAGTGTGTTGCTGCTGCGAAGAAATTTGGTAAAAGAGAACAAGGGTGTTTGAAGACGACGTATTTATAGAAAATACGCGTCTTGTAGGTGGCTCAAAAACGCAGGACTTGAATTTACGCGCGGACGTAGTTTTAAACATGTCACGTGGTCCTCCTGGCCAATGGTCTCCCGAGACTGAATAAGTGAGCGTCCGCCATCTTTGTGGGAACAAGTGGCATACCGCCCAAAATAATTTATAGGAGTGTAAAGTCCTATAAGTGTTAGCATCGATAATATTCTTTATATTAATTTCATCACATTTAATATTAGTACTTGTTTTTTTTTTCTTGATTTGCTCAGTTGAAATTGAGATGCGTCTTATACACCCGTATGTCTGACTTATATGCTGTTAAATACGGCAATTAGAACCCTTCCCTCATTTTGAAATAAAAGTACCAATATCATCATGAACGGCTGTAACGATCGAACCCAGTTTCCGGGTCTCCCAAGTTATTAACTTTTTTTTATATTATCAACAGCTGTATCTGAGGAAATTCAACATCTTAGAATTTTTTTTTCTTATTTTAATGCATAAATTTATGAATCTTCATAACATCATTTCATTAACTCGACTGTGGATGAAGGTTATTTGAAAATTAGGATTTAGAAAATTTACATTATTAATGGAAAATATTAAAAAAATATTAAACACACAGCAGATCGAAGTTCGACCAAAAATATTTAAAAACCACTTAAAATCAGAATTTGATAATTTATTTATTTATTCATTTCTTTTGCTTTTTAATTAAATCTAATAAAATTTTCTTTTTGTTGTACTTGAATACAGAAAAATTAAGTAAGAAAAAAATAATGAAATAAAACGGTTTTTAAAATATTCTAAACACAGAATGTTTTGTACAATACAATTGATTGTTATTTTTTGTAAAGGATAATAAAAATATTAACGATTGCTTTCTTCACATTATGCACGATTGTATTATAATTTTTGTATGATTTATTTTATCATAGATTAGTTATTATCGATTACTAGTTTCATTACAAATGAACAAGTAAATAAATGAATGGAGTTGCAATGTAATTAAACAAACTCCTATGGATTTTCAAAGTAATGTTGTTGTTTGGTATCTGACTCCATTCTGGGTTATTCTATTCTCACCCCACGTTATCTTGCTGGTTTAACTTCTTAGATATGAAAGCCACAAAGGAATTATATGAAAGAAGACAGGAAGAGAAGATAGGAGGCCAAGATATCTTTTATATTTTGCCTTTATTCCTGTATTCAACCATTCAATGGGCGAAGAAATTCTTCCTGAATACAAATGAAATGGTTGTGTCTCCCAGTCAAAGTTTTAAAAATGTGTTAGTCGTTTTTGGGTATATATGTCAAAATTTGGTGTTCAAGGGGTTCACAACGTGTTAGACGCCTTTGGGGGATATGTCTAAATCCGGTGTTTTCAGTTGTAGTTGTTAAGCCCCTTATATGGTGTCTTAATTGTGATTCTGACGAGTCCATTATTTGGTGATTTTAGTCGTGGGTCGTTGGTAAAAGAGACGGCTGCTACTAGTGGAAAGGTTATCCAACGTGTCGTCTAAAAACGGCTGCATGACGCCTTCCACCAGTAGCAAGAAAGATTTAGGCGTTGTCATTTTGCTGGTCACTGCTGAAAAGGGAACGGGCTTATTTCTTTTGCCGAGAGGATTCTTTCTTTGAGCATACGCCACCCCTTTTTTCTATCAGGGGCGTCTTGGAGCTTCTGCATTTTTTGAATTTATTTTGAATTTAATTTTGTTTTATAATCGTTTTATTTATCTTTATTAATTCCTACACTCCAACAATCTTTTAATTCAAAGTTAGTTTTATTTGTACAACTACTAAAAATACGCTATGCAGTTGAATATTTTTGAATATACATATGAAAATACAATTGAAAAAAATTGTTTCTATTATAAGGCATGGAAATATTCATGCTAGAATTGGAAAATGAATAGAAATGAAAATGTTGGATATGGACTTGAAGATCCTTTTTGCCATGTCGATGCAACTGCCGAAGTCGGACACTGGGAACGAAAATAACGGGAAATGCACCCGGTACCTAAAGTAAATAGAACGCAGGTGACCCCGACGGAAATGCCACGTAAATTGTGTGGATGGTAAAGTGGGTGAGGCATGTCCACGTGCAACTTGTAAGTTGGAGGTTAGAAGAGATGTGCCCCCCACCTCGGGAATTTGCGTGGCCGTCCGGAATATCATAAAACTAGCGAGAAATCATCACGAACTGCTGAAAGGTAGAGAAGTTTCACAGAAGGTCCGTACCGTCCGTCCGTGTGTGAGTAGCGCAGCCGTCTTCAACTCTCTTTCATTTTTACATTTCATATATTTTGGGTACTTAAAGGAAAAGAAAAGAAGCTGATTATATTCTTATACATCAGTGTTTGTGTCTTTCTCTAATATACAATAAAAGGATTAATAAGTCTTACTTAAAAAAATGATACATGTGAAAGACATACACACAGTTTGTGTGTGTGTGAGAGAGAGACACACACACACAGAGAGGGAGAGAGAGAGAGAGAGAGAGAGAGAGAGAAAAGAGAGGGAAAGAGAGGGAGAGAGAGAGATTACTGGAAGAAACAACCTCCTCTAACCTAAGAAAAATGTATGCTTACGATGTCTCGGTAATATTGCAGTCTGTTTCTGTGAAATGAAAGAAAAGAGAAAGAAAGAAAGAAAGAAGCAGAATACACCACTCTACGGATTATACAGCTTCTTCCATGCGCGAGAAAAATATTATCTTCCTGAAAATAGTTTTAGTCCAGTGGAATAAAAATTGAGTTTAAAATTTCCTCTGTTTTGGTTATATGTTATTTTCATATTCTGAAGAACATTCCCATCCACAAAATACTTGTAGATCTGTGGAATAAAAATTGAGTTTAAGATTTCCACTGTTTTGGTTATATGTTAATTTCATATTCTGAAGAACATTCCCCTCCACGAAATATTTGTAAATCTCTAGGTATGAAAAACGAGTTTAAAATTTCTTCTGTTTTAGTTATATGTTAATTTCATATTCTGAAGAAAATACCCCTCCATGAAATAGTTGTAGATCTGTGGAATAAAAATTGAGTTTTAAATTTCCTCTGTTTTGGTTATATGTTAATTTCATATTCTGAAGAACATTCCCCTCCACAAAATAGTTGTAAATCACTAGGTATGAAAATTGACTTAAAAATTTCCTCTGTTTTGGTTATATGTTAATTTCATATTCTGAAGAACATTCCCCTCCACGAAATATTTGTAGATATCCAGGTATAAAAATTTAGTTAAAAATGTCCTCTGTTTTGGTTATATGTTCATTTCATATTCTGAAGAACATTCCCCTCCATGAAATAATTGTAGATCTGAGGTATGAAAATTGATTTTAAATTGTCCTCTGTTTTGGTTATATGTTAATTTCATATTCTGAAGAACATTCCCCTCCACAAAAAAGTTGTCGATCTGTGGAATAAAAATTGATTTTAAAATTTCCTCTGTTTTGGTTATATGTTAATTTCATATTCTGAAGAACATTCCCCTCCACGAAATATTTGTAGATATCCAGGTATAAAAATTTAGTTAAAAATGTCCTCTGTTTTGGTTATATGTTCATTTCATATTCTGAAGAACATTCCCCTCCATGAAATAATTGTAGATCTGAGGTATGAAAATTGATTTTAAATTGTCCTCTGTTTTGGTTATATGTTAATTTCATATTCTGAAGAACATTCCCCTCCACAAAAAAGTTGTCGATCTGTGGAATAAAAATTGATTTTAAAATTTCCTCTGTTTTGGTTATATGTTAATTTCATATTCTGAAGAACATTCCCCTCCACGAAATAGTTGTAGATCTCTAGGTATGAAAATTGACTTTAAAATTATCTCGGTTTTGGTTATATGTTAATTTCATATTCTGAAGACCATTCCCCACCACAAAATAGTTGTCGATCTGAGGTATGAAAATTGATTTTAAAATTTCTTCTGTTTTGGGTATATGTTAATTTCATATTCAGAAGAACATTCCCCTCCAAGAAACAGTTGTAGATCTGGGGAATAAAATTGTGTTTAAAATTACTTCTGTTTTGGTTATATGTTAATTTCATATTCTGAAGAACATTCCCTTGCACAAAATAGTTGTCGATCTGAGGTATGAAAAATGATTTTAAAATGTCCTCTGTTTTGGTTGTATGTTAATTTCATATTCTGAAGAACATTCCCCTCCATAAAATAATTGTAAATCTCTAGGTTTGAAAATTGACTTTAAAATTTCCTCTGTTTTGGTTATATGTTAATTTCCTCTTCTGAAGAACATTCCCCTCCACGAAATAGTTGTAGAGCTCCAGGTATGGAAATTGAGTTTAAAATTTCTTCTGTCCTGGTTATATGTTAATTTCATATTCTGAAGAACATACCCCTCCATGAAATAATTGTAGATCTGAGGTATAAAAATTGAGTTTAAAATGTCCTCTGTTTTGGTTATATGTTAATTTCATATTCTGAAGAACATACCCCTCCACAAAATAGTTGTAAATCTCTAGGTATGAAAATTGATTTTAAAATTTCTTCTGTTTTGGTTATATGTTAATTTCATATTCTGAAGAACATTACCCTCCACAAAATAGTTGTAGATCTGAGGTATGAAAATTGATTTTAAAATTTCCTCTGTTTTGGTTATATGTTAATTTCCTATTCTGAAGAACTTTCCACTCAACGAAATACTTTTAGATCTGAGGTATGAAAACTGATTTTAAAATTTCCTCTGTTTTGGTTATATGTTAATTTCATCTTCTGAAGAACATTTCCCTCCACAAAATAGTTGTCGATCTGAGGTATGAAAATTGATTTTCAAATGTCCTCTGTTTTGGTTATATGTTAATTTCATATTCTGAAGAACATTCCCCTCCACGAAATAGTTGTAAATCTCTAGGTATTTAAATTGAGTTTTAATTGTCCTCTGTTTTGGTTATATGTTAATTTCATATTCTGAAGAACATACCGCTCCATGAAATAGTTGTAGATCTGTGGAATAAAAATTGAGTTTTAAATTGTCCTCTGTTTTGGTTATATGTTAATTTCATATTCTGAAGAACATTCCCCTCCACAAAATAGTTGTAAATCTCTACGTATGAAAATTGATTTTAAAATTTCTTCGGTTTTGGTTATATGTTAATTTCATATTCTGAAGAACATTCCCCTCCACGAAGTCGTTGTAGATCTCTAGGTATGTAAATTGAGTTTAAAATGTCCTCTGTTTTGGTTATATATTAATTTCATGTTCTGAAGAACATTCCCCTCCACGAAATAGTTGTAGAGCTCAAGGTATGGAAATTGATTTTAAAATTTCCTTTGTTTTGGGTATATGTTAATTTCATATTTTGAAGAACATTCCACTCCACGAAATACTTTTAGATCTGTGGAATAAAAATTGAGTTTAAAATTTCCTCTGTTTTGGTTATATGCTAATTTTATATTCTGAAGAATATTCCACTCTGCGAAATAGTTGCACATCTGTGGAATAAAAATTGAGTTTAAAACTATCCCTGTCTTTTTCCTTTCCGGCCTTAATTCATTTACAGCTTCAACAAACAAAAAAGATACCAGGTAAATGGGGGAAATGAAGGAAAGACTAGTGACAATCGTCAGAATTTCCCAACAACAATTCAACACAACTAAATCATCCTCTTATACCCATAGTATCACATATTATCATTAATATTATAATTTTGGCATAAGTAACATTAGAAGGAAAAATAGAACATTATAGCTCATTTTACTTGTTACTATCATCATCACCATCGTCTTTTTCTCTCTTATCTTCGACTTTTATTCATAACATTGTAACTATTTCAATTATCTAGGAGGAAATTCATAATCTTTATCGCAACAATAATCTTTATTACAACAAACACTATTTTTATTGCCGTCTTTCTTAATGGTATTATCGGCATTTAGAATGTAACGGACATTTTTCTTGTCTCTCTTCTGTCTTATCATTTTTTCTCATTTAATTATAATTGATTTTGTGGTTTCTTCTCAAAGTCTTCATTATCAAAAGTTTCTTCGTCTTCATAGTCTTTTTATAATAATAATAATAATAATAATAATAATAATAATAATAAGGAGACTTGCTCTCACTCAAACTCCAGTGGAAAACCTTCAGCTTACGCTAGTGTAAAAAGCACTTTCAACAGAGTAAAAATAAAAAATACGTCGTAGAAAATAAGACGCATAAAATTTTCTGAGATTTTGAGAAACAAACAGATCCCTTAACTTTGGTTAGTAGACCAAACCTAGTGCTAATAAACAAACAGACCCCCCCCCAAAAAAAAAACTAACTGTCCAGTGGATTTTGACGTTCCAGCTAAACCCCGAGAAAAAAAAGCTATACAAAAAGAGATACAGATACTTGGACCTGGTCAGGGAGGTAAAAAATATGTGGAATATCAGAAGACGGTAATACCAATTGTAGTTGGTGCACTTAGAACCGTTTTTCAAAGGCTTGGAAAGGGTACTGGAACAGTTGGAAATCAGACGAAGAATCGAGACCATCCAGTGTTGAGATCGGTTAAAATATTAAACATCAGTGTTGAGAACGGCTGAAAATACTGAGAAGAGTCCTGGAGACCTGAGGAGTCTTGCTGTCACTGAGACTCCAGTGAAAGCTCACCTGCTAACGCTGGTGTGAAAAACTCACAAGGAGTAAAATAATAATAATAATGATAATAATGTGCTCTTGGTACAATTACCAGGGACAGGAGGACTGGAAAATAAGAGGACGAGTGGAGACCATCCAAACTTCAGCATTCTTAAGATCGGTAAGAATACTGAGAAAAATCCTGGATTCGGATTTAAAATATTCACGTCCATTCACGATAGAGTTTTTCAGCTCCTGAATAAATGCCTACCCGAATGGACGACGAAGGTAAAACTACTTGGATCCAGAAAGACTCGAAGAGTAACTATCCCAGCAACAATACACTTATAACATGTTTATGTCATGGAAATAATAACTGCACAGATTACAGAAGAAATGTATATAACTTGCTTGTATATCACGGACTATTTCTGGAAGAACAGAAGGGATTCTGCTTGGAAGCAAGAGGAACAGATGGTCGACTATTTATAGATCAGCACATCTTCAAGAAGGCCAAAACTAGGAGGAAAATGTGGCTATAGCATGGATTGACTACCAAAAGACCAATTATATGGTTCCGCAAACATGGATAATAGAATATCTGAAAATGAACAAATATCTGAAAAAGTCATAAACTTGATTACGAAAGCCATAAAAAACTAGAAAGTGAAATCAACAAGAGGAAAGCCCCGGAGAGATAAAAAAAAAAAACTTCAGGGGTATTTTACCGGAAAACTTACTCTCACCACTGTTGTTTGTTATAGCAATGATATCGCCCAACTATATTTTTAGGAAATGCACAGTGGGCAACGAATTTACAAAATCACCGGAAAATATTAACTACTTTATGTATTTTGATGATATCAGAAATGAAAACGAACAAGAAACACTGATACAAGCTATCAGAACACACAACCAAGATATAGGAATAGCTTTTGGGCTTGAAAAATGCGTCATGCTGATATTAAAAATTTGAGAAAGAGAAACAATGGAAGGAATGGAACTGCCAGATCAGGAAAGTATCAGTTAGCTTGGAGAAAAAGAAAACTTCAAGAATTTGGTGATATTGGAAGTGGACATAATAAAACAAACAGAAATGAAAGAAAAAGTAAGAATGTGACATTATGTAGGTGGTCCGCTAAGCAGATGATCCCGTTGTCTGTCTTAGCGCGAAACCAAACAAAGGGCTTAGAATCGAGATCTCCCCGAGACCGGAAGTAGGCAAGGGAACGCGAGTCGAAGAGTTGGAAGAAGGAACCCAGAGGAAGGAGATGGCGACGGGCGACGGAGAGGGGCAGTTGGCAGTCGACACCGGACAGCAGAAGAGACCAGTCGGCATGAGATAGGGTCCAGCAGCAGTGAGGGAAGACCAGTCAAGATGAGTCAGCACTCATCGTTGTTTGTAGAATTTTCGCCCGAAATATACGCAAACATTAGTCTACTGGGAATGCAGTGTCACAACTTAACCTTCTTGCACTTGAGTTGACCCAAGCCTTATTGTTCGTTTGTTCTTTGTTCTTTCCTCCCACTCCCTTGATTGTATTTTTTGTGCCGTAAAGAAATGTGTGATACCCCTATCGGAACCACTAGAAGATCACCGGCCAAGAAGTGAAATGGTGAAGAAGTTGATGTATTCGAGGGGCTGAAGGGGTATGGTCACAAGAAAATACAACCTCAGAAGAACAAGAAAACTTCCCTAAACCAAGATCTACAGCTGAAATCTCATCAAAAGGATAAATACCTTGTAAGATACTCTGGACTCTTCTTAATATGGACCAGGGAGGAATTCAGATAAATGGATCAAAGTACATAGAAAATAATGTCATAGGACAAGAAAAATGCCTTAAGACCAATTATATTAAAGCGAAAATTGATTATCTGCAACCAAATAGCAAAAGGTGGGTTATGTCGAGAAAAAGATAAAACAGTTAATAAAAAAATAAGTGAGTGCAGCAAACTGACACAAAAGAAGCACCAGACTATGCATAGCTGGGCAGGAAAGGTAATCTACTGGTAATTATGCAAAAGGTTGAAATTTGATCTTGCAAACAAATGACATATACACAAACCTAAAAATGACGTCCTCGAAAATGAGACTAATAAAATTCTCTGGGGCTTTGAGCTATAAACGGATAGCCATATCTAAGCAAGAAGACTAGACGTTATGTTGATTAGCTAGAAAAAATAACTTGTCACTTAGTGGATACTGCCGTTCCAGCGGACCATAGAGTGAAAATAAAAGAAAACGAAAAAAATTGATGAATACTTAAACCTTGCTAGAGAACTAAAGAATCTGTAGACCATGTGGGTGTTGGTAATACCAATTGTTGGTGCGCTTGGAACGGTACCCAAAGGCTTGGGAAAAGACGAGAAGAATTAGAAATCAGAAGAAGAATCAATGCAATCCTGACCAATGCATTGTTAAAATCAGCTAGAATACTGAGAAAAGTCTTGGAGACTTTAGAAGTCTTGCTGTCACTCAGATTCTAGTGAAAGACCACCCAGTAACGCTGTTCTGAATACTCGGAAAGAGTGAATTTGTAAAATTGTCGACTTTGCCGTCCCGGTGGACCACAAAATAATTCTGAAGGAAAGTGAAAAGAAAGATAAGTACCTCGACCTTGCTAGAAAATTGAAAAAGCTGTGGAACATGAAAGTAACGATTGTGCTAATTGTGATTGGTGCGTTAGGCACAATAACTAAAGGGTTATTAAAAGGCCTGGAAGACTTGGAAGTTGGCGGACGGGTAGGGACTATCCAAACGACAGCATTGCTAAGAACGGCCAGAATCCTGAGACAAGTCCTGGAGACTTGAGAAGACTTGCTGTCACTCAAACTCCAGTGTAAAACCATCAGTTAACGCTGATGTGAAAAACTCTAAAAGAGTATATAACAATAATTACAGCAGCCAAAAAACACCATAGGTAACGTAAGTACAAAATAAAAAACGACACAAACTAGGAAACAGAATTGGAAAGAACAACTGTATGGTTATTTTATGCGACATACTGGCAAGATTGAACACGAGAAAACTTGGACAGAGCTAAGAAAGGGAAATCTTAAGAAAGAAAATGAATCTCTTCTAAAAAAACCCAGCTCAAAACAACGCCATAAGGACCAACTATGTTAAAGCGAAAATTGATAATACGTTACAGAATCGCAAGTGTAGGTTATGCGGACAAAGAGACGAAACGATTTATTACATTGTACGTGAATTCAAGAAATTGGTTTAGGCACGACTGGGTAGGATAGGTGATCCACTGGGAATTGTGCTAAAGATTGATTTTCGACCATACTATCAATTGGCATAGCACAAACCAGAATCTGCCCAAGAAAACGAGACGTAAAAAATTCTTTGGGATTTTAAGATGCCAACCAATCAACCCTGAGTTAATTAACGAAAAAAAAAAAGCAAAAAAAAAAAAAAGAGAACCCGTCGTCTAATGGATTTTGCCGTTCCAGCGGACCACAAAGTGAAAATAAAACAAAATGAAAAGATAAATAAATATTTGAACCTTGCCAGAGAACTAAAAAAACTGTGGAACACGAAGATGACAGTGATACCAATAGTTGTTGGTGCACTTGGAACGGTTCTCAAAATCTCGGAAAGGGTATTTGAACAGTTCGAAATCAGATGAAGAATCGAGACCATCTAGACTACATCATTATTGAGATCGGCTAGAATACTGAGAAGAGTCCTGAAGAATTAAGGAAACTAGTTGTCACTTAGACTTCAGTGAAAGCCCATCAGCTAATGTTATGGTGAAAAACTCGCCAGGATCACATCCTCTAGGACAGCAAAACGAGACGGAAAAAACTAACTATGGTGTGGATTGGCTATAAAAAAGCATATGATATGATCTCGCAAACCTGGATAATAAACTGTTTCAAAATAAACAAGATATCCGGCGAAGTCATAAAGTTTATCAAAAATACCATAGAAAACTGGAGAGTCTGAGAGTAAGAGGAAAAAGCCTAACTGAGGACAAAATCCAGCGAGGAATCTTCCAGGGAGATGCGCTCTTACCATTACTATTTGTAATATCAGTGATGCTACTGAATCACATACTTAGGAAATGCAGAGACGAATACAAATTTCATAAATCGCAAGAAAAAAATCAACCATCTAATGTACATGGATGACACTTAGAGAACAGAAAACATGGGAATATTGGAAGCGGACACTATCAAATATGGGGAGATGAAAGAAAAAATAAAAAAGAATACGACAGGAGAACGAAAAAAACTACTCGAAACCAAAGTACATAACAGAAATCTCATCAAATGGATAAATACCTGGGATGTCACCCTCGTAGGATGCTTGAGGTCATTCTTAAAGTGAATGAGAGAACTCGAACAAATAGACTAAAGAACAAGAAAACTCATGACGATGCATAAGGCCTTACAACGGAGAGATTACGTAGACAGACTGTCAAGAAAAGAAGGAGGAAGAGGACTTACCAGCATTCAAGATACCATAGATGTATCGATACAATAACTAGAAGACGTAGAGGACGACTAATTACAGTCACAAGAGACAATACAGAAAACACAAGCATCAATAGAACAAAAATAACCTGAAAACAAAAACGGGAAGAAAAACAAATATATGGACACTTCAAGCAACAAACAAACGAAATCTCACACAAGAAAACTTGCACATGGCCAAGAAAGGGAAAACTTGAGAAACTGAATCTCTTCTTCAGCAGCAGAAAACAACGCCATAAGGAATAACTGTGACAAAGTAAGAATAGACAAGACGCAATAAAATAGCATAAGTAGGTTATGACAACATAATGACAGAAACGAAACGATCAATCGCATAATAAGCGAATGCAGTAAATTAAAGGAAGACGGAGTATTAGACCTGACACGACTGGATGGGCAAGGCGATCCACTGGGAATTGTGCAAGATATTTAAATTTGCCCATATGAACAAATGGTATATGCTCAACTCGGATTCCATCCTAGAAAATGAGATTCACAAAATTCTTTGGGATTTTAAGATACAAACGGATCATCTAATCTCGGCCAGACGACCAGACCAAGTGGTTTTCAAAAAAGAAAAAAAAGAAAAAGAAAAAAGAGAACCTGGTGAATAGTGGACTTTGCTATCCCAGCTGACCATGGGGTAAGACTGAAGGAAAGCGAAAAAAAGAGATAAGTACCTAGACCTTGCTAAAGAACGAAAAAATCTATGGAACATGAAAGTGACGATGATACCAGTTATAACATGTATTCTCAGTACAGTCTCCAAAGGATTGGTATAGGGACTGGAGGACTTGAAAATAAGAGAACGAGTGGAGACCATCCAACCAAGGGCATTGTTGAGATCGGCAAGAACACTGAGAAGAGTCTTAGAGACTTGAGGAGACTTGCTGTTACTCAGGCTCTAGTAGAAAACCATTAGCTAATGCTGGTGTGAAAACCTCTCAATTGAGAAAAAAAATAATGAGAGTACTATTAATGTGACTGAAATATATCACCCAAAGGAGGCAATAAAAAACATTAACACATAAAATATATATATTTACTACCTTCCTTGGTCTTGAGTAAATACCCAATAAGGGATTATTAGAAACAGTAAGCTAAAACTTAAATAATAATCTTTGGTTTAAATAAAGAAGAAAATTAAAGGAGAGCAAAAATCTGGAGCATGAAGTTATAGTTGGAGCCATTGAAACAATCCCAAAGTACATAGAAAAGAGATGGGCGCCTCGGGTAGTGTAATGGTTAACAAGCTAGACTAGGAAGCCTTCACGAGCGAGTTCGAGTCTCATTGGGTGACCCGTTCATTCGGCTTTGTGCCATATTTAAGCAAAGCGCTAAGTAAATCGTTACTACTTTATTCCGTCATGGGCACCTCGGGTAGTGTGATAGTTAACAAGCTAGACTAGCAAGCCTTCACGAGTGAGTTCGAGTCTCATTGGGTGTCCCTTTCATTCGGCTTTGTGACACATCTAAGCAAAGCGCTTAGAAAATTACAACAGCTTTATTTCGTCATGGGCGCCTTGTATGGTGTGATGGTGAACAAGCTAGACTAGCAAGCCTTCACGAGTGAGGTCGAGTCTCATTGGGTGCCCCATTCATTCGGCCTTGAGCGACATCTAAGCAAAGCGCTTAGTAAATTACTACTCGAAAAGAGATTAAAGGAATTGGAAATCTCTGGGAAAAGATTGAGTCCGTCCAGACCACAGCGCAGTTGATATCGACTAGAATACTGAAAAGGATCCTAAAGATCCGAAGAGACTTGCTGTCACTCTGTTTTCACTAAAGCCCACCAGTTACTATTGGTGTAAGAACTCGCCGTGAGTAAAATAACATTGGTTGAAAAATGACTAGAATGTTGATTAAGAAAGTGAGTCAAGCTCTTAATCATTAGTGCTGCTCCATAGACCTTCATATGAGGAACTACTGATGAAAAATTATAGAGAAACTACTCAGTCCAAATCCTTTTTTGAATTATCAAGATACTGAGAAAAATGCTATCACTTGAACCGTTACTACTAATGTCAGAAATTGGAAAGAATAAAATAATATTGGCTGAGAAATGACTAAATTGTGGACCTGAAAAGTCAAGCTCTTAATCAGTGGAGCTCTTGAAAAAGTTCCAAAGATCTTATAAAAAACTACAGATAAAGACTCATAGAGAAACAGTTCAGTCCAAAGCATTTTTTAAATTAACAACATACCGAGGAAAATGCAAAAGAATTGAGGAAAATAGCTGTCTCTTGATCCCTTGTACTTGTTCCACGTGAATAGATAGTCAATAGTTTTACTTGAAGTCCTGAGGCATTTTTTTTTTCAGAAATGTCTTACGAAAGAAAAGATCTGAGATATTGGTAAATAAAGACTGTCTGCTGTTCAACGACAACACGTCTGCTCACAGGTCACTCCTAATTCGTGAATTTTCGGCAAAGCACAACTTCCGATCCGCAACAGACTTACCCTCCGGATATGGTTCCTGCAGCATTTAAATTACCAAAGCTGAAATCCATCCTGCGAGGCATTTTTCATCGCTGCCTTCCAAGTCTCACCGACTAGCCGATATCACCCCCACCACACACCGTGTGATAGTTTCCAAAAGATCTATCGGCCACCAGGGTTTTGTCAAAACTGTGCAAGCCACAAATCAGTTCTACGAAGAAAAAAGGTACAAAAACTAATTTCAAAATACACGCGTATGTCCGTTCTTCATTGATAAGAATTTCTCTTCTAGTTTATCCTGGCCGAGGGGCGCGCATGACACTTCGCAATAAAGAGTTGAACGCTGATTCCTCACTATCATGATATGGACAGCAAACGAAGACTTGGTCAATTTCCTACCCCATTCTGTCTAAAGGCCAACTTTTAATGGAAGAGTTCCTGTGGCGTAATGGCTAACATGCCGGACTGCGACATAGTATTTAGTAAGACCGATATTCAGTCATGTTATTACGTTTATTTTCGGACTAATACCCTTGGAAAAGGTATGAACCCACTAATCTTCCACCAGCTACAGGTTAAATAGCACCACATTTGTTCTTTTAAAAGGATGGTTTTGGAATTGAATAACCTACGAAGGTTGATATGCTATTAAACAAAGAAGAAACCCACTTCTGACTTTGCTGTTCTTGTTACCAATTAAGGTAAGACCCAATCACTATTCGCATTGGCACTCGTCTGTATCCCGAGAGAAGAGAGAATTTATTTTCGCCAATTTTTCCTTATATGCCCGAATGTCTGCCAAACAGGCAAGGGCAGATAATTCAACCCTTGGTTTGTAAAAATATTTTCCAATTCAATAAAAAAAAAGAAGAAAAAAGCTCAAAAATAATCTTTTGATATATTGGAAAAGTCTGAGTACAGTCAATATTGAAGCATCAATATTTTTATGTTGATTTCTCCAGAATCAGATCATTGGGAAATGTCAGGATTTGGAACAAGTAGAGATAAATGGAAAAACTTAAAGGAATATTTTGTTTACACCGTGAATATTGCTTTTCAGGAAGTTGTTTAAAGTTAACGACTTTACGTTATTTTTGAAGTCTAAGATGAAATATTTTCATTATTCATTTTTTATTAACTTTCATCTTATTGATTTTTTATCTCAACCTTTCTTGGTGGAAAAGATTTTGAGTAGAGAACTAAATAATAATAATATTCCTAAACTATTTTTAATTCATAATTAAAGAGTTAAAGTAAATACATATATTGGAAGTCTCAGAGGCTTGGGTAAATATTAGTCAATTAGATTTTACGAGTTCACATATAAGACCAGGGTGATATTTCTGGATCATTTTTTAAAAATTCTTTCACGTCCGCATTGTTGATAAGTCTTCACGTGTTCATTTTTCTTTTTTTTTTTTTTGTCATTGATATTTAAAAAAAAAAAGAGGCTCTTCTCTTTATCATCTGTCTAGACTACGTGCTTAGAACATCAGTTGATAAAATCAAAGAAAACGGCTTCGAGCTGACAAAGAAAAGAAGCTGAAGGTACCCTCGCAAAAACAATTACCGACGCTGACTACGCCGATGACATAGCGATACTGGCAAATACACCCAACCAAGCCGAAACACTATTGTATAGTTTGGAACGAGCTGCCACAGGCATTGGCCTCCATGTCAATGCACACAAAACGGAATATATGTGCTATAATCAAACAGGCGACATCTCCACACTAGATGGAACCTCTCTGAAACTGGTAGACATATTCACCTACCTAGGAAGCAGTGTCTCATCAACCGAAAAAGACATCGACACACGGCTAACGAAGGCATGGACAGCTATTGATAGGCTATCGATCATATGGAAATCAGACCTTACCTATAAAATGAAATGCAGTTTCTTCCAGGCAGCGGTCGTATCGATACTGCTGTATGGATGCACTACTTGGACGCTAACTAAACGGATGGAGAAGAAGCTAGACGGCAATTACACAAGAATGTTGCGAGCAATATTGCACAAGTCCTGGCGGCAATACCCCACAAGGCACCAACTATATGGCCACCTGCTCCCCATCACGAAAACTATCCAAGTTAGACGAACCAGACATGCAGGACACTGCTGGAGAAGCAAGGATGCGCTCATAAGTGATGTACTCTTATGGGCCCCCACTTATGGCCGGGCAAAAGCAGGACGACCAGCTCGAACATACATACAGCAGCTACGTGAGGATACGGGATGTAGCCCAAAAGACCTGCCAGAGGCGATGAACGATAGGGAGAAGTGGCGAGAGAGGGTCAGGGATATCCGTGCTGGCGACACGACATGATGATGATGATGATGATGACGATACGTCCATGGTCGGTACAGTTTACCTACGTCCTCCGCACCCCGCCAAAAAACAAAAAAAACAAAAAAACTCGAATATTTTTGTCTATTTTCTGATCATGTGTTCTGCTGCAGCAAAAGGATATATTTTCTAGGGATACACAATTATTTTCATAGGAATTGCTGATTCTAGATTGCAAGAAATTTTTTTTAAAATGTAAAAATAAGAATTTTCAGAAAAATGGGCTTGTTCAGTCGGCTAGGGCAGTAGAATACACCGACAGCTTCTCTGAAGAGGGGTAAGACCCCCCCCCAACGAGGTTAGGTTCCAGTGATGCTAGAGCTTTGGGGAATGCGGAGTACTCCTTCATTGCCATCGCTCCCAGGTCCACTCTGGCTCGGAGTGGTAGCACCTGAGCACTATCTCTGGGTCTAATAGGACTAAACTGTATACTTATGCTAAACTGAATTTCTTGAAATAGAGCTGTTTCGATACTTAAACTGCTTACTTATGCTAACCTGAATTGTTTGAAATGGAACTTTTAGAATAAACTGAATAGCTTGAAACAGAAATGTATTTGACAATTAAACCGTATACTTATGCTAAACTGAATTATTTGAAATTGAATTGTTTATTTGTATAAAATAGATTTGGCATTAAATAACCGACAATGGTAGATATACCATAAAACCAAACCAAACCAGACCAAAAATTGGCTTGTTAACAACAACAACAACAACATTATCAAGTCTAAAACCATACACTAATGATACCAACAATACTATTAATACAACCACATTAATAATACCAACCCACTCTGCTGACGCTGTTGAATCGCCGACTTCCTTCTGAAGATGAGTAAGACTCTCGCACCCCAAGGAGGATCATGGCTATTACACTAAGCTGTATTTGATGGTGAGGTTCCAGTCCTAGAGCTTTGGAGAATTTGGAGTACCTCTTCATTACCATAACTCTCAGTTCCACTGACCCGGAGTGGTACTACCCGTTATGTTCCTATCTATGGGTCAAATAGAACTATTCAATCATTTACGATACTTGAAACTACCTTTATGCAAACAATTGTTTAATGCTAAACAGAATTATTAGTATAAGGTAGGAATTCTTGGAACCATTTAACTGTAAACAAAGGAATAGAATTATCAATGTTGAATGGTTTTAAGTATTTAACGATGTGCGAACAGATGATTAGTTGTTAATTAGATTGCAATACTTGATAAATAGAATTACTTATGTTAAATAGCAATATTTCAAGTCATTTGTGTACTAATAGAAGTATTAGTATTTTATAGCAATTCTTGAAATCCTTTAACTGTGTTCAAACAAATGAACACGGACTCATTTAAAAAATAATCTTACCAACAAAATATGCGTTTACAAATTATACATACATATATATAATTTAAAAAAACAAAAAAAAAAAAACAATATTCGGTCAAATTAGGATTATAGATTTATTTCCATCCTGTCAAGAGCATTGATATGAATCAAAAACTCAAAAAAAATTTTAACAGGACTTCTTCAGATCCAACATGAAAATAAAAATAAAAATCAAGAAATAAAAAAGATAATTTGTTTTTTATTTTCCTGTCAGATCTGAAGAAGTCCTGTTAGATTTAAAAAAAAAAGATTTTGCTTCATATCAATGCTCTTAACAGGATGTAAATACATTTAAAATATTAATGTGACCGAATATTGTTTTTTTCTTGAAATAATATTTTCTCTGTGAAATTATCTACATTGAGCTCTTTACCAGGAATATATAAATATTCGAATTTTGAATAATTGTCCTGACGGAATTGTTACCTAATCCGGATTTACTGGATTAAGGAATACCTTTTACACACACACACACACACACACACACACACACACACACACACACACACACACACATATATATATATATATATATATATATATATATTGGATTTGATATCAAGTAACCTACCAGGGTTGATATACTATAAAACACAACACACTAAACAACATTAAGTGAATATTAAGGATAGATATACCTTTAAACCAAATTACCTAACCGAACCTAATTAATAATACATCTACTTATGTCTTTTGAAAACTATATACAGTATTTTATGATATATAAGACCCTCCTCACTTTACATTGTTTAATATCATAGAGTCAGTCAAGGTACAATAATTGGTAGTTTGTGGTGTCTGAACAAATTTTCGTCACATCAGATATCTCAATTGCATTAAGACTTGAGCCATTTTTAGGAGAAAAAAAATGGAGTTGTATGTTTGGTTTGGTTTCTTTGCTTAATAGCCTTCCAAACTCTGTGGGGTATTTGATGCCAAAGTTATCCTTGTAGAAGAACGGCAGTGATACTATTAAACTATTTAGCTATGGGGGAGATAAGGGGATTTGTCTGAAAGTGAACGTAATAGCGCGACGAGAGTTTGAACTCACTTATTACAATGTTGCAGTTCAGTACGTTAGCCACTACACCACGGGGACTCTCTCTCTCTCTCTCTCTCTCTCTCTCTCTCTCTCTCTCTCTCTCTCTCTCTCTGGAGTTATATGTCAAATTCAGCAGTTGGAGACTTGCTAAGGGGTAATGATTTGTAAGTAAATTTTACAAAATTCTTCTTACAGAACAGTGAGTGTCTCATGCTTTTAGCCTTCAGTCAAACTAAAACTAAGGTTTGACTAAACCTGTAGTCAAACTAAAGGAAGGTTAGTAAACATCTATAAAATATATATTTTGTTGATATAATTTGAATCAATTACCGAATTAACTTTGTTAAACTGAAATGTTATCTTTATTTATGATATTTTTAAGTTCTGTTGCAGTGAAACATACAACAATTTCGTATGACACTATTCTGCATCTGATGGTGAGCTATAATTTTCTTACAAAGGATTATTATCATCAATTACTTGAAACCATATAACTGTGTGCAAATAAATGATTATTATTAAATCAAGATAATGACTTGAAAACTTATTAGTACCGGCCTATTGGCCAAGTCGGTAGAATGGTTGCCTAATGGCCTTCGAGAACAGAGTTCAATTTCAAGTCGAGTCATTCCAAAACTCAAAAATGGTAATTGATGCCACCTTGCATTATAAGGTACGGATCAAAGGTAAAGTGGAGCAACCCAGGGAAAGGAGTAGTGCTTTTCCTTTCACCTCGGTGTAGTAGTTAATGAAAAAGGAGCCTTCTGGTCGCCAACTTTACCATTATTATTAGTAATTGGTAGAAATACTTGAAACCATAAAACTGTCTGTTGATTATTTGTATTAGATAAGAAAGTGCAATAGAATATAATTGCGTGCAAGAAACTCTAAAGAAACTGGAGGGAGACTCCATGACGTAATACTGAAAGTGCAGGACAGCAGCCTCGATGTGAACAAGTTCGAACTGCTGCCGCACAATTACGTTCTCTTTCGAACTAATACTCTTGGGAATGGTATGAAGCCCCTTATCCTTCTAGCTAAAGGTTAAATAGTATCACTGCTGTTCTTCTATAAAGATGGCTTTGGCATGAAATAACCCACAGAGGATGATATGCCATGAAACAAAAATAAACAAACAAACAAACAAAAAAAAAACACAACAACTTTAAGAAATTATTACACAAAAATGTAAGCACAAATGTACAATGAACACAATTCCCTAACCTCTTGTAAGAGACAGGATTGTACCAAAAAATATGGTGAATTGAAATCATTTAATCCTCAGCAAACAAATGAGATCTTGCTTATCTAAAACGTTATCTATAAAGTATTCATTTTGAAATCTTTGGTTAAACACACACACACACACTGACACACACACACACACACACACACACACACACACACACACACACACACACACACACACACATATATATATATATATATATATATATAGAGAGAGAGAGAGACAGAATTTGGCATTATATAACCTGTGAAGGTTGATATGCCATAAAACCCAAACAACCATCCCTAATCTCTAGGCATAAAATAACCAAATCAAACAATCAACACACACACATATAAATGTGTGTGTGTTAATTGTTTGATTATATATATATATGCTTCTATGTGTGTGTGTGTATCTGTGTCTGGGTGCGTTGATTTTTTGATTCGATTAATGACTACCTATATAGATATATATTTGTGTTGCTAAACACAAGAAATCATTTGGTGTACTGTTAGAATCGAAGTACTTAGTGTGTGATATTAAAGCACAGACCATTTGATGTTTTTTTTTTGTAATTTTTTTTCCCACCGCATTGGCTTTCACTCCCTGTTTGCAAGTATATAGCATATAGTCCATTCGTCGCCTCTTACAAATCAGTTGGGTAGACACAGGAGTTGTTGTTTGACCCACAGCCTCGGGTATATGAAAGTAGAGAAGATAATGATACTGGAAGGAAGCCGTCAAAATGTTTCAAGTCTTCAATGGAGACGACGCCTTGTGCAGTAATTTAAAAAAAAAATCTTTTTTGAATATTTTTTATTGTTGGTGTTACGCGGGGGAGTCGTATGGGGTGACTGTGAAATCGACTTCGCCCAAATCGAATTTCTGCGCGTTTAATCGAATTTGCCGTTTAATTAAGTTCATTTCCCGTTTCTTTTCCTTTTCCTTTTTCTTTTTTTTTCTTTTGCATTCAACATTTCGAAAAATACGAAACGACGATTTATTGGCCCAAACTAATATTTATATAAATATATAAGGCATAAACGACGCACTCGATTAAAAAGGCAAACGTACTCGGTGGAGACAGAAGGCAGCGAAAATACACCAACCCTATATATATATATATATATATATATATATATATTGGGTCAGGGCATTTATATATATATATATATGGATGCTCTGAACTACTCAACTTGCCCAGTTAGCTGGGGCTGCTTCTCTGCAAGATTTCCCCCATGAGTGTCTTGGATATGACACTAAACAATCAGATGGTGAGGTTCCAGTAATGATGGAACTTTGGGGAATGTGGATTACCCCTTTATTGTCATTGCTTTCAGGTCCACACTGGCTCGGTGTGGTAGCACCTGATAGGGTCCTATCTATGGGTCAAATGGAACTAATCTGTGTACTTATGCTAAACTGAATTGGTTGAAATGGAACTGTTTTTGACATTGAAACTGTGTACTTAAGCTAAACTGAATTGTTTGAAATAGAACTGTCTTGACATTTAACTGTGTGTAAACAAAACACTATACATATACTAAACTGAATTGTTTGAAATAGAACTGTTTATATGTATAAAATGGATTTGGCATTTATAACATACAATAGTTGATGTGCGATAAAACCAAACCAAAGTAAACCAAACCAAAACCCACCCAACATACATACACAAAGAGAGAGAGAGAGAGAGAGAGAGAGAGAGAGAGAGAGGTATGTAGTTGGTTGGTTGGTTGGTTTGGTTTTATGGCATATCAGTCTTTGTAGGTTATTTAATGCCAAATCCATTTTTTTACAAACAATCAGTTCTATTTCAAATAATTCAGTTTAGCATAAGTACACAGTTTTATTGTCAAAAACATTTCTATTTCAAGCTATTCAATTTATTTAAACAGTTCTAATTCAGCTAATTCTGTTTAGTATAAGCACGGATTTTGTTTACACACAGTTGAATATCAAAACATTTCTATATCGAACAATTCAGTTTAGTGTAAGTATAGTTTCAATGTCAAAAAACAGTTCCATTTCAAGCAATTCAGTTTGGCATAAGCACGCAGTTTAAATGTAAGTACAGTTTTATTGTCAAAAATATTTATATTTCAAGCTATTCAATTTCAATGTCAAACAGTTCTAATTCAAACAATTCAGTTTATCATAAGTATGCACTTCGTTCTATTTAACCCACTGATAGGGCCCTATCAGGTTCTACCATACTGGGCCAGAGTAGACCTGGGAACAATGGTAATGAAAGGGTTCTCTGCATTCCCCAAAGCTCCAGCATCACTGGAACCTCACCATCAGATTTTTTAGTGTCATATACAGGGCTCTCATTGGGGAGGGGTTACTCCCCTGCAGAAGTGCAGTCGGTGTATTCTACAGCCACAGCCGACTGGACAGGAGAAAGGTATGTATGTACACATGATATTTAGAGACAATAGTGACAAAAGACTATACTATTTTAAACTTAAGGATTACGACTTATATTCCATCTCATCCCGACAGACAATTATTAAAATTTCTGAACAGAATTGAGTTTTTCTTTCTCTCTCGATATATATATATATTGTCATCCACAGACAGACTGTTTCGTTCTATCAGAACTCTTCAGTGTGGCTAGACCCGCAGGACGCTCGAAGCCGGGATCGAAACCCGTCTAACTTTACGATAGACTAAGGTTTCAGACCACACGGCGACAAGCGGACTACGTTGGCTAAGGGAATTTTAAGGTATTTTATTTTTAGCAACAGCAGCAGCAGCCTTTGTTTACATTTTTTTAATACCCTATCGGCTACCAGAGTGCTCAATTCTTACGAAGAGCTTTGCATTACGCTAGGGGCGGCCGACAATTCCTTCGCCAGAGTGGATGAAATCAAATATAAAAAGTTAACAAGAAAAGTGCTCGTTGCTTCTACAGCAGAGCAGGTATGTAGTCCGGAAAGAAAATCAACCAATTATGAAAATCCAGAGAAATGTCCAGTTACATATATCGAAGTAATTGGCGACCGTAGTCGAGGGCGACCAGAAGGCTCCCTTTTCAATAGCTACTACACCGAGGTGTAGGGGAGGGCGCTACTCCCTTCCCTGGATTGCTCCACTTTACCCTTGATACGTACCTTATATTACTGAGTGTTAAGCAAGGATGTATCAAGTACCTTTTTTAAAGTCTTGGTATGACGCGAGCTGTAAAGTAATACCAGCTGAACATTTTTGCTCAAATGGTAATGACTTTAACAGAAATACATGGTAAAAGGAATCGAACCATAACGCGTAAAAAACCCAAAAAAGAAAAAACAAAAAACAACGAAAAAAAAAACAAACTATAAAAACAAAACAAAAACTCATTGGTCAATGTTAGAGAGATAATAGAAATACACAAGGATAAATGGTTAAAACGTCTGCAAACACTGACCCCAAATAGATTTAACATCAAACTGAATGGCGCTTCCTTGAAATTTGATGGACAGATTTGGGGTGACACATCAACCCCTTAATAGCCAAATAGACAAGAAATCATTGCTAATTTGAAACACACCTTACACATGCTTAATAAATACCTTGCGAATGAAAAGCTCATTGTTAGGAGTCCTGATTGCAGATATATAAAGGGCAGTTGAAGATACTTTGACACCAAAAAAAAAAAATCTTCATTCAACAAATTGATATGGGACATACGAAGTTCATTGTTCGTCGCTCCTCCTACAGTATATCAATTCTTTAAAAGCTTTTGAAAAAAACTTTCAAAAACTTCTTTACCAAAAC
>OY757929.1:54622161-54692161 GCA_963585895.1 Sepioteuthis lessoniana | reverse complement strand
ATTTTTTAAGCGGAGTTTAACAGGTTTGAATTCAGAGTTTTTCCTTCTCCTAGACTAGTTGCCTCACCAAGGCTGAAGAACCTAGTCTGCCCTACTATTTACCCAGGGAGAACAATTGGATTCATACCTATCCCAAGGGTATTAGTGCTATGTGAAATGCAATCAGTCCAGGATTTGAACTCGTGTCGCCGTGTCCAATTCCTGCGACGATAACCATTACACCACGGGCACTTCCTAGGCGTTCTTGGTGTGATGTTTATCGTTGAAGAAAATGGGCTCGGCAATCCGAGATCAAATCTGGGACGTGTCTGTTTGAATTTCACAATGCCCTAATACTCATGGGAAAGGTATGTATCCAACTAATTCTCTCTCTGTGATATGAGTAAATAGTAGAGCAAAGTGGGCTCTTTAACCTTAGCATGACAACCGGTCTAGTAGAAGGAAATTTCTGAATTTAATCCTGTTAAATTTCGCTTAAAAACTGACCTTGTCCGTATCCTGTTTATACAGAGGCGTTATATATACATATATATAAATATATATATCTATACATATATATATATATATATATATATATATATATACATATATATATATATATATATATATATATATATATATATACTCCCTACCCCCGTATTGTTGAGTTCTCTAGCGAATGAAGTAATCGTGTTGCCATTAGCGTTTATTGCAAGTCTCTTCATATATGAATTGAGGTCTCGGTAGCCTTTAAACGGATGTATGTAAACAATAGTAATTGTGATTCATAACCGTTTAAAAGTTACTTCGCTCCTACTGGTTCCTCGTGGCTGAAGGGTTAGAGGCTTGGACTGGCGTTTCAGTTTATCGGGTTTCGGTCCCAGCTACGGGAAGCTAATAAGTGTAGCCACACTGATGAGTTCTGATAGAGCGAAACATATGTCTGTGGATGACGATATATATATATATATATATATATATATATGGGAACTCAACTGAATTCTGTGCCAAAAATAAAAAAGAGTGTAAATTTTTGGTCCAAAAGGGTTAATTTTTATTAAAAGAACAAATCCCTTCAGGAAAAATAAAACCACTTTGAAAAAAAAAAAAAAAAAAAAAAAAGGAAAAATGAAAAAACAAACGTACCTCGTGCGTAAAACTAAGAACTATTTATTACCATGTAAATAAAATAAATAAAATTGAATAAAAAGGAGATACAAAGTTTTGAAGAAAAACACTAGTTGCTAAAATTAATAGCTATTTTAGCAACCAGTCAAAAAAACTGAATCAAGTAACAATGATACAAATTGTTTCGAAAAAACACTAGGTCACTCATGAATTACAATGAATTACGTCTTCAAAGCTGCTGGTACTTACAACTCAAAAAAGGGGCGATAAATATCTCTTGGGAAGACCTATTCACTTTCCCGTCAAGAATATAGCGAACAATACAGACAGATGGGGGTTCATTCAGCAATTCTTTCAGCACTTATTGAGGACAGCAAATTCAATTGTACACCTCATGTCTGAGTCGAGACAGCACAAATTTTCAGATATAGGCAACAGCATATTTCTTTAAGAAGAATCCTGCACAGCATGGCAGTTCTAATGGACACCTCGTTGTTAAAGTCGAGACAGCACTAATTCACAGATATTAGCAACAGCATATTTCTCTTGGAGAGGTCCAGCACAGCAGCAAAATTCTTTGAGGGAATTACTATTTCCCCTTAACTGAAGGGAACAGCAAAGGTTAAAATCCAGCACATCCTGCCAAAATTTACAGGACTACTGAAATAACGTATTCACTGTGTCGTGGCTTCAGCCGAAAAGGGTTATTCACTCAGCTGGCGGTGTCAGTTCCAGAAAAATCCCGTCATTTCCTACAAGAGGTGACAACCATAAAAGAACCTTCTAAGAATATGTTCCCATTACAATGAAATAATTCCAACACATTCGTGCTTGTTTTTAAATTCCACAGATGACAATATTTGACTTGCCACGAAAGATTCTAAGGACCAAAACCCATAATAATTTTAGAAATGTTTTCCACCCCAAAATATTAGAAATGCAATTTCTTAGCCAATTAGAATCAATATTTTTTAGCCAATTAGAATCATCATTTTTTAGCCAATTAGAATCATTATTCTTTTTAGCTAATTTCGAGCATACCTAAGATTTATAAACAAGCCAAGAAATAAAATTTCTACAGTATGGATTTTTCTGTATTTAGTTAACAAATAGTAAGTTATGAATTTTTACTTACTCGAATACTACTCGGTTAATTTCTTTTATGTAAAAATTCTGCATTCTTTTCTTTCAAAAATGCATCTCATTTCAACTCGTTTAATTTTTCTTAAATTAAACGAATGTTGTTAATATTTATATTTGCGTTATCAGCAGCAGTTCATTTACATGTTCTTTAAAGCATAATTACATTTTCTCTCTCACGTAATGATATACTTAAACAAAAAGACTTTTACACACAAAATATCTCTCTTTATTTCAAACTAACAATTACTACTATTTCTATTTAAAAAATATCTACACTCGGGCAAACGTTGTTTTTGCTTACAAGAAAAGATTTTCTACTTTGTTTTTCAGCCAACATTTTACTTAGTTTAAAAGAAATAAAGACTATAGATTTGTTGATCGGATTTTTATTCATTCATTTCCTACCTTTTTCTACCACACACACACACACACACACAAACACACATATAGAAATATATATATTAGTATATCTTTGAATTGAGCGTACATCATAAGTTCTGAAAAGGAATATTTTAGATCACATGGTAAGATGCAATTAACACAGAGGGATAAGGAGAGCTCGTCAGTGGGTGGCGAACCCCCCGCCCCCCCAAAAACCCAACAAAAAACAAAACAAAGCAAAACAAAAAAAAAGACAAAACAAAACAAAACAAAACAAAAACTACGATGGAGAACAACGCAAACAAACAAACAAACAAAAATAACTGTTTGCTCCTGTTTTTTTTTCCACTTTAGCCTGATTTAGTTGAAATATTATTAGTTGAAGGTCCCTTTTCAAAACGCACACACACACACACACACACATATATATATATACGTGAGGTTTTTGAAAAAGTTACTCTGGTTAACGAACTAGGGAACGTATATCCAGATCACATGACTGGAGATAAAGTCCGAAAGTTTAAGTGCTTTCGGTTGTTTCTTCAGCCATTTTCAGGAATATGAACATTTTTATAGAGTTTGACTGGTTAATTCATTTTCTTTCAAGCCATTTGAATAATGGTGTAAACTGGCTTTTTGTCATATTTGTTTTCATACGAAGCATTGGTTGACGTCGTGTAGCGGTCACGCTTCAAACAAGAATGGTGTTCGCCAATGAGGGACATGTTAAAGTATTACAATTATGTGACAGAGTGGAATTTTATTTCTCAAACACATTTAGAACCGCCTCTCACAGGTTTTCCGGAGTTCACCTGACGCAAACTTGGTCCCACGTTTAGAACATCCGGTTCTTAGCCACAATGGCTATTATCAACTTTTATTAAAAAGCAAATATATATATATATATATATAAAATGAAAAAAAAAATAGTTCGCACTATACTTTATACGGCTTGAGACAATAAAAAATGCACTTGTTTTAATTCTATAAACAAACTGTATTATCCTAGAAAATGATCGAAACCCTGAATTTTTTCGGTTGATTTTTATATTTATTTCACTTGGATGTTCGTAAAAAAGAAAAACTTTTTTTCAAAGACAAAGTCAAATATTCTTGTCTTTTTCTTTTAACCAAACATTGCTTTTTTTTTTTTTTTTTTTTTTACAAATTCTTAAAGCTTGCTATATAAAGATAAACAAACTTTCCTTAAACAAGATTAACTTCGAATATAGCAGCCATATTCTAAAATGTCTTGAACACTTTAATAATTTTTTCTCTTACCTCTAGTAAAATTCTTTTCTCTCGTATATTCTCCTCCCACTTGTTCTGCTTCCTACTCTTCGTATAAATGTATATGAATCGTTAGTGGGTTTGTCACTTCATTGTTTGTTCCCCTGAAAGTGAATCCAGTTAGAGCTGAAAGTACTTGGGAGAATTCATTCCATCCAGAAATCAAACGACTCGTTCGAAGACTTGAACGGATCAAAGATAAAATTGGTAGCCATGAGATGTTTGACTATTTTAATCAAACATGTTTCTCATCATAATCACCATCAAGTCACGCTGACAGCACGGATTTCCTTGACTCTATCTTTCTCCATCGGTTGCTGTCATCCATCAATCCCAATAGGTCCGGCAAACTACAGCCAGTGTCCACACAGAGCTGATCTGAATAAGTACCTGCTGGTCGGCCAACACTTCCGAATTCATATGTAGGGGTCGATACAAGAATGTCACTTATGAGTTCATTTTTGCTTCTCAAGTAATGTCCCATATGTCTTGTTTGCCTTACTTCGATGGTTTTTGAGATGGTCGGTAAGTGGCCGTACAGCTGTTGTTTTGTGAAGTGTTGCTGCCAGCATTTGTTCAAAACAGCATGAAGTATTCTTGTGAAGTTCTCATTAAACTTTTTCTCTGTGTGCTTTTTTCGTGTCCATGTGGTGCATCCATTTCGTAGTATTGACACAGCCACCGCTTGGAAGAAATCCCGTTTTATTTTATCGGATAGATCAGACTTCCATATAATCGATAACCTCTCTATAGCAGTCCACGCCTTCCTTATGTGTATATTAACATCACTTTCAGAAGACGAATTATTCTTGCCAATGTATATGAAGTTGTGTACTTATTTTAGAGGATATGACCCCTCGTTTAATACACTTAGAATGAACGCTGTTTTATTTACATTCACATGGAGGCTAATGCCCCCGGCTGCTTACTCTAAGCTATGCAGTAGTATCGGAATAGGGCAGGTATATTTGCAAGAAACGCTAGATCATCTGCGTAATCTGCGTCTGTTATAGTTTTTGCAGTCTCTTTCTACTTTTTGTCAGTGTAAAGGCATTTTTTATTAGATATCTTTAATATATGTATATAAGTATACATACATACTTACATACACACACACAGACACACACACACACACACACACACACATATATATATATATATATAAAGTAAGGACTCTTATTCATTTCCACAAAAATACATTAGATACAGGAAACACTATAACACATTTAAACAGCCCGTTTAAATTCTAAACGAGATTGTTGACACTCACTTCGTAATAATGCCTTTGGGTAACCTTTTCCTCCTGCTTCCTGCTAAGGGTTAATACCAGGAACAATTGGGCTCTATTCATATATATATATATATATATATATATATATAGAGAGAGAGAGAGATTAACAGGCTGACAGAAAGACAAAGGGGCGCATGTAGCGTAATGGTTATCGTCAAGAAAAATGGATTCGTCGTGTCCAGTTCAAATTCAAGCCAAAGTTGTTTGTGTGTGACTACTAGGGAAATAAATCTATTTCCCCTTGAACTCATAACTTAGTAGATGTTAGTCAGCCAGATTAAACGTAACCCTTTCAAAAATTCAAACAAAACAAACAAACAACAAAAAGCGAACAAAAAATGAAAAATCCCTAAATACTAACAATTAGACACAAGGTCAGAAGTATGGAGTTTCTAGTAAAGATTAAACTCACTATTATTGGTTTGCTATTCAAGCTAGTTAACATCGACTGAGACTCTTACTAAAAGAAAAAAAAAGGCTTAAGCAAAGTGTGACGGCAAATTGACTAAAATCCCCAAAACGGGACTTTATTTTTGCACGTGTGAAGACGGGGCAGGTTGGCACTAGATCCCTTGTAGAATAAGTCCTCGTTCAGAGTTTTTTTCTCAGGCATATAAGAACTGGCATATTACGTGAGGGATTAATTTAGGGCTAGACTGACCGCCGCTGGCAAGGGGTACAAAATTTCACACTATCCACACACCCACCAGGTCGCTTTCCTTCCTCCCCTAGACAATGGAAGATATGGACCTATAGGTTTAGTCGTAATAATATTATATTGTAGTAGTCGGCAACTCCAGTTTCCCGTGTGATATTTTAAAGGAATTAATAGGACAATTCTAAGCAAGATAACATAAGGCGAATAGAAGCTGAAAAGGAAGCATGAAGTAACAAACTCGTAGAAGACACTGCAAATAACAACTTAGACCACGTGGTAACATTAAAATACATGAATCTTTTACTACAACTATATACACCTTCAAAGTGTCAAAATATATAATAATTGAACAGTCCATGAACATAAATGTCTTTCTTCTTTTCTGTTCTTTCGTTTTTCTTCAAATTGAGAGAGAGAGAGAGAGAGAGAGAGAGAGAGAGAGAGAGAGAGAGGTATATAAAATTGGGTATAAGGAGAAATAGTCCCAAAGTTACTTATCTTATTTTTCGACGGGGTTCCAATGGAGAATCTTTCTTCTTTTACGGGCTAATAGACTTTATGCTATTTTTAACACTGGCTTGAAGAAAATGGCTTCTTCGTGTCTCGCAGATATTTTTTTTCGTCTTCTTCACCCGGAGTACTTGGCTTTTGGTTCTTTCTCCTACAAACCATGTCCAAAAACTAGCCTTTTCTTTTCGTTTTTTCGCTGACGGGAAGAAGGTGCCACTTCCGTTTTAGGGTCCCAGCCAATCACTTGGCTTCTCTCTTCCTCCCCCTGGTCGGGCGATTTCTTAGGGCTACTAGATGTCACCCAAGTCAGGTTACTCAGTACAGATAGCTTGCCCTAATTTACTATCATGCCTTAACAGTCATTCTCTGACGGCTTGCTACTGTTAATTCAAACGAGAGGATAGCAGTCATCCCACTTCCATCGTCTCAGTGGGATATCACGTGACAAAAGTTTAGAATCGGTACAAAATCGTGAGAATCGATTTCCTTGCGAGCATCGAACTCACCAATGATTGGTTTGGCTTCCTTTTTTAATGGTATATCAACCTTTGTGTGGTTTTCACTGCCAAAGCCATCGTTGTAGAAGTTGTGGTACTATTCAACCCATAGCTAGGAAAGATAAGAAGGTTCATACAATTTTCAACTATATTAGTCCGAAAGTGAACGTAATTGGAATTCGAACTCGTTTACTTCGATCTCGCAGTCAAGCTCGTTAGCCGCTACACCACAGGGACTCTCCTGATTAGTTTGCTAGACAAGTTTATTAACCACAGCATCACAACAAGGTACTCTCTTTCTTTATATCCCCCCTGCCAGAGGCACTTAGAATATGCTAAATGTATCACCTATCGAAGGGTAAGGCTTCCTTCCCTCAAAAGAGTATGATACTAAACTGCATCTGATGGTGAGGTTCCACTTCTGGATATATGAGGAATTAGAAGTACCCCTTCATTGTCATTATTTCTTGATCTATTTTGTCTCAGAGTGGTATTATCCATTAGAGTCTCATCTATGGGTCAAATAGATCTGTTTAAAAATTATTCGTAATTGATAGGACCGGGTGCAAAATGAATAAAAAAAAAACAAAAAAAAAACAACCCAAAAATCTTAATTTGGTTTGGTTCGATTGAATGGATTTTAACGGCATATCGACCCGTCTGAGGTTTTTTCATGCCTGGAAGTTATGGATTAAGGTACGTTGTATATCTACAATTACATTTTTGCAGTTAACTATTTTGACGATGTTAGCATCGTCGGGAATCGTGTTGCTGGGTTACTTTGTATGGTATTGATTTGATTAACGTTAATATTCTTTACAAAAAATCTTAAACATCAACTACAAAGAAAATGAAAATAAGAACGTACGACGAATGCGGTTCTCTAACCACTAGGCATAAAATAACTCTCGACGGGTTGACATGCTGGTAAATTAAATCAATTTGTCATCTCTCTGTACACAGCAGTAATGGTATTCTCGACTACATTGTTAGGTATTCCTTCTCGGTAAGGCCCTCCAAAACGATTAAGTCACAAAGGAAATAGAAATATTTAAAGAACTTGAACAATTGCTTTCTATGAAGAACAAAGACCTGTGTAAGATAAATAATATCGTTTGCCATTGTTTTCTACGTCCTCTCTCATCAAAGACAAGAAAAACAAATTCTTGTGTCTTTAAAAAATATACGCAAAAGAAATCTTTTTAAACTAGAAATGGCGAATGTTTTCATGAATTATGCGTTCATATCGGGGAAAATAAGATAAAGAAAAAAGAAAAGTATAAAAGATCTGTGTGTATTTGAGTGCAGAGAAACTTTGTTGTCAGTGTTGATCCGTACAAGCTTATGATGTTCAAGTATTCAAACCTTATATCAAGATAACTTTCCCGCTTTTAGTGTTTATTGTCAAACAAGTTCAAGTCATAATAATAAAAATTTATAGATATTAACAAAGGCTTTGATGTTTTGGTTTGGTTTTATGGCATATCAACCATCGTTGGTTGTTTAATGCCAAATCTTGTTTTTACTTATATATGAAATATATGATTTGTAAACACATTTTTACATACACACAGTTCTATTTCTGACAATTCAATTTAGCATAAGTAAACAAAGTTAAATAGTTCAATTTATTGCTATGTATTTTTAACAATCCAAATAAGCATCAACCCCTCCGCTCGGGCAGGATATGACACAAGGTCAATTTTTAAGCGGAGTTTAACAGGTTTGAATTCAGAGTTTTCCTTCTCCTAGACTAGTTGCCTAACCAAGGCTGAAGAACCTAGTCTGTCCTACTATTTACCCATAGCTGGAGGGAGAATAATTGGATTCATACCTTTCCCAAGGGTATTAGTGCTATGTGAAATGCAATCAGTCTCGTCCAGGATTTGAACTCGGGTCGTCGAGTTCATTTCCTACGACGATAACAATTACACCACGGGCACCTCCAAAATCAATCATTTGTTTATACACAGTTAAGGGATCAAACAATTCTATTTCTAACTATTCAATTGACCATGTCATTAGCTTACACACCGTTTAAATGGGAAAGAGTTCAATTTGACCCATAAAAAGGACCCTCTCGAGTGCTACCATTTCGGGTTATAGTGGGTCTGGGAGTGATGGCAATGAAGAAGTACTCCCTATTTCCCAAAGCTCCAGTATTATTGGATGTTCACCATTAGATTGTTTAGTGTCATATTCAGGACACTCGTTGGGGGAGTCTTAACCCTCTGCAGAGGTGCAGTCGGTATCTTCTACTGCCCCAGCCGACATCACTTCTCGTGGTCCACTGAGTAAAGGGATGATACTTTTCTTACTGCGTTCTGTGCTAATGAGATCGTTTACTACTGTTCTGGTAATTGTAGCAAGTTTACATGAGTGGTTCACCGTATTAAGCGATCTGTTACGCTATACCAATTCATTCAATATATATATATATATATATATATATATATATATATATATATATATATATCAGTGATGAAACTGAATCAAGAGGGACCTGCATTCTAATAATTAAAAAAGAATTAATAAATCAAGTCTCGTAACCATGACGAATTTAATGTTTTGATTACAGACAAGAGGGTCTCATTTAACTTCTGCCTTAGTATAAAACGTTTATACTCACTCCGAGACTAAACTCACAACCCTTGGAAACCAGATGCACAACCCGATAATTCGTTCGTTCGTTCGTTCGTTCGTTCGTTCGTTTCTTTCTTTCTTTCTTTCTTTCTTTCTTTCTTTCTATCTATCTATCTATCTATCTATCTATCTATCTATCTCACTCACTTTCATAACAATATATTTATGTACTGTTTGCTTTCTTTCTCTCTCCTTCTCTTTCCCCAACCTCTTTCTCTCTCTCTCTGTCACACACACACACACACACACACACACACACACACACACACACACACACACACACACACACACACACACACACACACACACACACACACACACACAATCTATCTCAATGGGCTAACCGTTCTATCCTTCTATATTCATCCATCTTGAGCTGTTCATTATCTATCTATCTATCTATCTATCTATCTATCTATCTATCTATCTATCTATCCTCTTGTATTATAACGCAAAAGTAATCACGTTATGCAAATAGGGTTATTTATTTCAAGTGGCGTAAGATGAAACGAAATTTTTTTTTATATCACCATTTAAGCCCAGTTTATTTTTCAAAAGTTCTAGCTTCTAAAGTCGAAAATGTGTATTTGGTTGAGGTGGGGGTGAAGAATTCAGCTTAAGGGTAAGCTGATCGGTAATCACATTGGCTCATCAAAGGTTGAGCAATGAACAAGCTGACATGGTAATTAGTATGGAAGCTCGAACTCGCTAAAAAACCCTGAGTGCCTCTTTCGACGGCTCTATGTCAAAGCAAGCGTAATCAAGGACGTAGTTCAGCTGCGTGCGCTTCTTGGTTCAGTGCGCAGATAACGGAAGTCGGTAACACTTGAGCCGGCCGATCAGATCTTGAAGCAGGGATCAGAGTATTATGATGACTTCGAAGGTTTTCGATTTCTGTCAGAAAGAGTGGATGTCTATCTCCCTGTCTTCTTGCTTGGCTTGTTCATTCATTGTATCCGATACAGGAGTCACACACACACACACACACACACACACACACACACACACACACACACACACACACACACACACACACACACAGATATTTTAGACATATATCTTCATAAGTGCATGCGTTTGAGTGTGAATGTATTTACAGGGTGTTTAAGAAATGTGTTATCATTTAAGATGTATGGAGTGTTTCAGAAAAATCAATATCATTTTATTATCTAATTACTTGACCAATTCTCGATCAATTATCTCAAATTTTAACAGAATGAGTAGAAATAACTAAAAATTCTAGTTTTAATATTTAAGTATCTTTTTTTCCCCAGTGAATGGCATTTCTATACCGGAAAAAAGCTAAAACAGTCAACATAGAATTTTGAGTTGTTTCTACACAAGCTTTTAAAATGTGAGTTTGTTCGTTTGTTTGGGTTTTATGGCATATCAACCTTTCTAGGTTATTTAATCCCGAATACATTTTTATACAAATAAACAGTTCTATTTAAAACAATTCAGTTTAGCGTAAGTAAGTAAGTAAAGTTAGCGACCATAGTCGAGGGTGACCCGAAGGCTCCCTTTTCGATAGCTACTACACCAAGGTGTAGGGGAGGGCGCTACTAAGTACACAGTTTAATTGTCAAAAACATTTCTATTTTAAGCTATTCAGTTTAGTCAAACAATTCTATTTCAAACAATTCTGTTTGATATAAGTATAGGTTTTGGTTTACACACAGTTAAATATCCAAACAGTTCTATTTCAAACAATTCATTTTAGCGTTAGTACAGCTTCAATGTCAAAAACAATTCTATTTAAAACAATTCAATTTAGCATACAAAAACAGTTCCATTTCAAACAATTCAGTTTAGTATCAGTACACAGTTTAAATGTTAAAACAGTCCTATTTGAAGCAATTCAGTTTAACATAAGTACACAGCTTAGTTCTATTTGACCCAAAGATAGTACTCTATCAGGTAATACCACTCCGGGCCAGAGTAGACCTAGGAGCGATGGCAATGAAGGGGTACTTTGCATTCCTCAAAGCTCCAGCATTACTGGAATTTTACCATCAGATTGTTAAGTATCATATCCAGAACACTCGTTGGAGTGGGGTGATCTTATATCACTGCAGAGAAGCAGTCGGTGAATTCTACAGCCCAGCCGACTGACCAATTTAAAATGTGTGATCATTTGAACGGAAATTAATCAAGTTACAAGTTATAAGTTTTGCAATATTTTGGTAACATGGGCCACAATTCAGCAGATGCTTTTGCTGAGGTCGTGAAATTGACGACCCATATTGGACTGAGAGATGTTGTGCTTACCAGATACTCTCCCGGTGCAACTTATCAGATTTGTCTTCATGGCTTGGAACACAGCCTCAGAATTCCCGGTTTTAGGCCGACCTGACTTTGTCAGATCGTTGTGGGTCTTGCAACTTGAGCGAAATTTCTTCAACCATCTATTTACAGGACTTTGATCAACTGCCCAATTGCACTTCGGCGGTGTTATGGCCGACTGATTTGGTTTGGTTTCTTTCTTTTAATGACATATCAACTTTCGTAGGTTATTAAATGCCAAAGCCACCTGCTAGAAGAACAGTAGTGGTGATATTTAACTCATAGCAAGAGGTTCATACCTTTTCCAAGGGCATTTGTCAAAAAGTGAACGTAATCATATTTACCAACCCCTCCGCTCGGGCAGGATATGACACACGGTCAATTTTGAAGCGGAGTTTAACAGGTTTGAATTCAGAGTTTTCCTTCTCCTAGACTAGTTTCCTCACCAAGGCTAAAGAACTCAGTCTGCCCTACTATTTATCTATAGCTGGAGGGAGAATAATTGGATTCATACCTTTCCCAAGGGTATTAGTGCGATGTGAAATGCAATCGGTCTCGTCCAGGATTTGAACTCGTATCAAAAAGTGAACGTAATAGCACGACTGGAGTTCGAACTCGTTTACTACGATTCCGCGATTCAGCGCTTTAACCATTACACCACGAGGACCCCCCTCTCTCCGTTATGCCCGAGTTCGAACTCGTAAAGCGTAAGTTCGCATGTTCATTTATTACGCCTTTCAAATCACACTCAAAATGAAGCAAAGCTGAACGTATCAGTGCACCAACTAACATGATACTAGCAATCACAGTGGGTAGCTACCACGGTTTGAGCTGCTTTGGTTAATTGGTATATGTGTCACAAACGTGTGCTTCTTACTAAAATATAACATTGCCCAGTCGGCTGAGGTTGTAAAATACACTGACTGCATCTCTGGAGAGGGGTAAGACACCCCACCAATTAGTGTCCTGGATATGACATTAACCAATCTGATGGTGAGGTTCCAGTGATGTTGGAGCTTTGGGGAATGCGGAGTACCCCTTCATTGCGATTGCTCCCAGATCCACTCTGGCCCGGAATGGTAGCACCTGATAGGACCCTATCTATGGGTTAAATAGAACTAACTGTGTACTTATGCTAAACCTAATTGTTTGAATTAGAACTGTTTAAATAAACTGAATATCTTGATATAGAAATGTTTTTGACAATTAAACTGTACTTCCATTTAAACTGCGTGCTTACGCTAAACTGAATTGTTTGAAATTCAATTGTTTTTTTACATTGAAACTGTACTTACGCTAAACTGAACTGTTTAATATAGAACTGTTTTGACATTTAACTGTGTGGATACAAAACCTGTACAGAATTAGTTGAATTAGAATTGTTTGAATAAACTGAATAGCTTGGGTTAGCTGAATAGCTTGAAATAGAAATGTTTCTGACAATCAAACTGTGTACTCATACTAAACTGAATTGTTTGAAATAGAACTGACTATTTGTATAAAAATGGATTTGGCATTAAATAACCCAGAAAGGTTGATATGCCATAAAACCCAACCAACCAACCAACCAAAATATTACAAAACTTTTGATTCACCTTGAGTAAAGATAAAAAATGAGACGATTACTGTTTATGAAGAATTTAGAAGGTAAGATAAAATAAGTAATTTTGAAAAAGTGAACATCACAATAATTTTGAGGTTGATGGATGGGTTTTGGAAAGAATGGACATTGATGGTTGTTTTGTGATTCATTCAGATTTTTACTTGAACATCTCACTGATCGGAATTTTAAAACAATATCGTTCATAAATAAATACACTAATAGCATTTTGTGTAAAAAGTTGTTGTTTTTTCTAAATCTAAAATACTATAATCTTGCTATTTCTTGTGGAACATTATACAATCCGAACGGATATTATTAGGCATTATTTATAACTAATCTCTAAGGCATTGAAACTGTAACCAAAAATATGAACACTCCTTATATATATCTATGCAATTTTATTTTTGATTAAAGAGTCTCCATTTTGTTTTTTTGGTTACAGAGAATGAATACAATAAAGTTTATTAATAAATGTTATCTTCATCATTTATTGTCCAGTCGGCTGGGGCTGTAGAATATAGCAACTACTTCTCTGCAGATGAGTAGCCCCCCCACAAGTGTCCTGGATATGACACTAAACAATCTAATGGTGAGGTTTTAGTAATGTTGGAGTTTTAGGGAATGCTGAGTACCCCTTCATTGCCATCGCTTCTAGGTGTACTCTAGCCCGGAGTGGTAGTACCTGATAGGGTCCTATCTATGGGTTAAATAGAACTAAACTGTGTACCTATGCTGAACTGAGTTATTTGAAATAGAACTGTTTATATGTATAAAAATGGATTTGGCATAAATAACTTACGATGGTTGATGTGCTATAAAACCAAACCAAATAAAACCTTTATCATTTAGAGTATTGGGGCAATTGTCTTCACTTGTTATATTCACAACGTTTCTGCCGATGGGACCTTGTTTAGATGTTTCTTATCGATCTCGAAAGTGTAGGCGGAACTTTGAACCGAAAAGTTGATTTAACCCACGAAGATAGATTGATCTCATTCTGTAAACCATTGTTATTTTCTGGTCAACATGAAACAGATGAATACAGTGACTAATTTTATCAATTCGTCTAAATTATCGAAACTTTTGGCAGCTCCTTATATATATATATATATAGTATGAATGGAAAAATAGACACATTAACGTTGATAGATGAGCGCTCTGCATGTGGGGACTAGAATACGTCTTCCGCATCCCCTGTAGAGAGGTAAGATCCCCACAAAAGAGGTCTCCAGTGTATGACACTAAATTGTATCTGATGGTGTGCCTCTAGCTCTGGAGCTTTGGGAAGTGTGGATTACCTCTTCATTGCCATTACTCCTAGATCCACTTTGACTTGGATTACTAGTACGTGTTAGGGTACTATCTATGGATAAAAAAATCAGCTTGATATTTTTTTTCTATTTAATAGGATTTCTTAATACCATATAGCTATGTCAATTTTTTATATTGATAATAGTTGACGCTATAATTGTTTACTAAGGATTATTATTATTTACTTGAACTATATAACTGTGCAAGCAAATGACTATTATCAAACACAAATAATTACCTGGAATTATATGATGATAAGAATTAGATATGAATACTTGAAACCATACAATTGTATGTAAATAACCACTAATTAAAAACAACTCCAGACGATGATGACGTATTGTCAAAACGAAATAAACCCTAAAGAAACAATTACACAGAAATGTAAATAAAAACGGTTAATGTATACTATTCCCTTACCACTAGGCTTAAAATAAGCCCAGGTGGGTTGACATGCCGTTAAAATTAATCGATCGATGGTGAATAAACTTTATGAATTCAATTCTGAACGGTTTTAGTCTTTGGCCACGATTAAAGGGTGTTTCAAAACTGACAGTAAATGGTAAATAGTTTACATATTATAAATCTTATCGAAATATGGAAGAATTTAAAAAAAACTATCGTTCAAATGCTAAAGGCTAACTTGGATCAGCAACAAAAATTCGAAGAAAAACAGAAAAAATAGGTAATGGAATCACATAAACAACAATTAGAATTCCAACAATTTACACTGCAGAAAACTGAACTACAGCAAAAACAACTTGAAGAATTACTCGTAAATTCATTAAATGGCTAAAAAAAAAAACCCCAAAAAAACTCTGAAAAAGACAATATATTTTCCCAGAGTACAATCTATTATCGATTGATACATTCGAATACGTACCAGAGAACGACAAAACGTTTGAGGCCTTTTACAGACGCTATGAAGATATTTTCAATGTAGACTGTGAATAATGGCCTTGTAAAAAAGGTAGTCTTCTATTAAGAAAACTAGGAACAACCGAACATAATAGGTTCGTAGACTTCATATTACCCAAGAAAACCAGAGACTTGGATTTTTCAGAGACTATTAAGCTCTTATCGGAACTATTCGGGCCTAACACAACCTTGTTCCACAAACGTTGGAAATGCCTAAACACAGTCAAAGACAACCAGCAAGATTTTCTAACGTTTGCAGCATCGGTGAACAAACTCTGCCGATGATTTCAAGTGCTTAATATTTGCACAGGGTCTAGTATCAGCAGAACACGCCGAAATCAGACGAATGGTACTGACCAAGCTTGAAAACGAACAAGGACTGGCTCTCCAAAAATTGACAGAGGACTGTCAAAGAGTAATTTCTGTCAAGTGTGACTCAAAAACGATCGAGGAATAACGTGTGGTTCAAATTAGAAAAATCAGAAGCAAGTCAACCGCCTATTCCCCTCAAAAAGACAAAAGGAAAATCTCATGTTCTAAATCCTGCAATAAACAAAACACAAATAGGTTAAAGAAACCGCCTGGACCATGTTACAATTGTGGTAAATGGCACTGGATGAAATTCTGTCCAGTCAAGAAGAAAAAATATTGCAAAAATTGCAATAAAAATGGTCATAACTTTACTCAGTGCTGGTACGCCAACATAACGCTCCATAAAATTTCAGCTTGACTCGGGTTCTGATATCTCAATCATCAGTTGGTGTACTTGGCGAATATTAAACAAGCCGACCTTACCAAAGACGGATAAAACAGCAAAATCCGTAACTGGCGAGATTATTAACATCTTAGGCGGGGTAATCCTTACAGTAACACGAAATGGAGTTACCAAAAAGCTGAAAGCCTACGTACTAAAAAATTCGGACAACTCGTTCGGAACAGAGTGGACTGAAAATTTCTATATATGGGATTGCCCAATGAGTACATTTTGTTGCAAAATAGAAAGTACAACGTCCAATTCGGTAAATCTCAAAAAGGAACTCAAACAACGATTTCCCCAGGTTTTTTTCTGGCGGCCTTGGGAAATGTTCTAAATTAAAAGCTAAGCTCAAAGTGAAGGACGGTGCATAACCGGTATTCAAGAAGAAACGGAATGTCCCTTTCGCTGCTCTAGAGCAAATCAACAAAGAATTATATAGACTTGAACAAACTGGTATTCTGTCATAAACAAACTTTAGAGAATGGGTAGCACCTACGGTCTATGTAAAAAAGAAGTCCAACCAAATACGAATCTGTACCGATTTCTCCTCAGAGTTAAACGATGCCTTGCAGGATTACCACTATCCTCTACCAAGCCCTGAGGAAATTTTCAACAAACTAAACATTAAGAATATGCAGAATTTGAGAGGGCCTCTCAACGAACTCTTAAAAATGGACAAACCATGGTATGGACACCTGAATGCCAAGAGTCATTCGAGACGATCAAGAAAACCCTTACTTCGGATCTCTCCCTCATCCACTACGACCCTACCCTCGACACCATAGTCGCAAGTGATGAAAGCTCATACGGCATCGGTGCTTGCATTCTCCATAAACTGTCAGATGGTTCGCGAAAAGCTGTGGCACACGCATCTACATCCCTGCTACCGGCTGAGAAGTAATATTCCCAAATTGAGAAAGAGACTCTAGCGATAATATTCGCCGTCCCAAAGTTCCACAGATACCTACATGGATGACGGATCATACTACAAACGGACCATAAACCCCTAGTAACAATCTTTGGGTCCAAAAAAGGTCTGTCAGTCTATACTGCAAATAGACTACTTCGTTGGGGAACGATTCTCTTAAACTACAACTTCAAGATCGAGTTCCTAACATCTAAAAATATTTGCCACGCTGACAGCTTATTGCGACTCATTCCCCAAAATACGGACGTTTTTGAAGACTCCATTATTGCTACTCTAAGAACGGATTGGGAAATCAAAAACATGATCGCAAATACAGTCAAAGAGTTCCCAGTGACTTTGGCAGACAGAAAAAGGGAGTCTCAAGAAGATGGATACATACAATCCATCAAAAACAAAATAAAGACCCCAATGTACCTGAAGTTTTCTCCCTCTGTGATGATGACCGTGAAATGATTCCAAACAGCCTACAAAGAAAAATCCTTAGGTATTTTCACATGGGACATCCGAGGAAGAACCGTACGAAAAGCCTCATGCGCTGCTATGTATATTGGCAAAACATGGACAAGGACATAGCAGACATGATAGAATCTTTTCAAGGGATGCGCCTTTGCAGCAAAATCTCCAACTACGACGTGCAAACCATGGCCACAAACAGACCTTCCATGGCAGAGAGTCCATGAGGATTTTACAGGGCCCATAGACAACATTTACTACCTCATTGTTGTGGATAGCCACTCAAAATGGCCTGAGGTCTTACAATGCAAAAGACCAACTACCAACAGCACGACTGGATTTTTACACGACCTATTCGCGCGCTTTTGTGTGGTTGATTGTATAGTGACTGACAACGCCACATAATTCACATCAAGTGAATTTAGAGACTTTTGCAAGACATATCAAGTGGACCACATTACAACGCCTCAGTATCACCCCAGGTCGAATGGGCAGGCCGAGAGGTTTGTGGACACCTTAAAAAGGGCTTTAAAAAGGCACTAGGGACACCGATGGATCGAGCATTACAACGGTTTCTGCAGGTGTATAGGATAACCCCTGATCCTTACACGCCTATGGGACGCTCACCTGCAGAAACAATGTTCGCAAGAAAAGTCAAGTCCGTCTTCGATAAACTCATTCCACGGCAAAGTTCAAGAAAACCGACTCGCCCCATAAGAAACATTTCTATCCTGGCGATAAAGTTCTTTTCAAGGCCTACAAAAACAACATGACATTCTGGGAAGTAGGCACCATCAAATAAAGGATTGGCGAACTGGTCTATATTGTCCAGGGACCAAAAAACACCCACAAACGCCATATGAACCAAGTCAGGAAATGCCGTTTGAATGAATCTGAGGAATCACCACAAAATACCCGCGAAGAGCCGATCGACGCAATATTCGAGCATTTCGATCTCGACACGCCTCAAGTCTCTCCGGAAGTACGACGCTCGGGAAGAAAAAGAAAATTTACGCAACCACTCGACGGAGACAGAAGTATTAATTGTTTTATTTTTTTTGCTTTTTTTTCCAAGAAAAAAAAAGAAAACTCTTGGAAGGGGGGTATTGTGAGACCGAAACTTACCTGCATCATGGACTCTTCCAGCACTATATTACTAGTGTAGTAATATCCTAATACGGGAGTAGTCTCGGAGCATACGGTAGCAGCAGTAGTACAAGAGTACTAGAAGTATAACTACCAATATTGGACACTATCCTTTGTAACTTTTGTTAAGATATCTTTCTTACCTCTAAACCGTGTTCCGTGTTTGCTTTCTATGTACCGACTTTGGGTCCACATCAGTATAATTTTTGTTTACACTCAGTTAAATGTCCAAACAGTTCTATTTCAAACAAATCATTTTCCCTTCCAAGCAATTCAATTTAGCATAAGTATGCATTTTAGTTCTATTTGACATGTAGATAGGACCTATCAGGTGTTACGACTCCAGGCTAGAGTGGTTCTTGGAGCGATGGCAATGAAGGAGATCTCTGCATTCTCCGGATCTTCATTTCTGGAGCCTCATTATCAGATTGTCTCCTGTCAATTCCAGGACAATCGTTGCGGTGGCGGCGGGGGGGGGTGTCTTGCTCCTCTGCAGAGGTGCAGTCGGTGTATCCTACAGCCTCAGCCGACAGAGCAAAGTAAATGTTAGAGTATCATTGTTCATATGTGTACAAAAATAGAAAATTTTCATTAAAAAATGAGAAGCTTAGTTGTTGCATTGAAATATTTTCAAATTTGAAAATACTCATAATTCTTTTTTTTTTTTAGAAATATCATTAAATTGGAAAATCAGTAAATTAATAATAAACAGACATTTTTTAAACAATGGATTAAAAAAAAAACATTTTAATATCTTTTGTAAAAGTTATGACGATTTACTTTGTTGTTAAGATGATTTATTTTATTAAGATTTAATTTGTTGTTTAGATTATTCAATTTGCTGGTAAAATGATTTGATTTGTTAAGATTGTTTTTATAATCTTTGAATTAATTGTAAAGATGATTTGATTTGTTGGTAAGATAATTTAATTTATTGGTAAGATGATTTGAGTTTTTGGTTTTTAGTCATTGTATCCATTTATTTTCATAGGAGGTGCCCGTGGTGTAATGGTTATCGTCGTAGGAAATGGACTCGGCGACACGAGTTCAAATCCTGGACGAGACTGATTGCATTTTACATAGCACTAATACCCTTGGGAAAGGTATGAATCCAATTATTCTCCCTCTAGCTATGGGCTCTTTAGCCTTGGTGAGGCAACTAGGCTAGGAGAAAAAAACCCTCTGAATTCAACCCTGTTAAACTCCGCTTAAAAATTGACCTTGTGTCATATCCTGCCCGAGCAGAGGGGTTGGGTAAAAAGGATCCATCTATTTTCATAGATGTTTAGTATTAGTGTAAAGTTAGGTATTTCTTAAATCTTCTCTATCATAGAAAATTTCGACGTCTCAGTCAAAATCGATGTCTTTATGGCGTAAATATGGTTCTATTGAGAGAAATTTACAATTTAGCATTTTAATTCTGTTGCAAGATTAGTTTATTCTAAAATTGAACGGCCAATCTGATTTCCTTATATATTTAGAAAATATACTCTATATATAATAAATATGCTCTAACGGGTAGAGTGTTCACCAATGGCCCAGGAGACTGGGATTCAATCCCAGGTCGAATCCTACCACAGAGTCAAAAAATGGTACTCAATCTTGCCTTGCTTAACACTCAGCATTATTAGGTACGGATAAAGGTAAAGTGGAGCAATCCAGCGAATGAAGTAGAACCCTCCTTTACACCTCTGTGCAGTAGCTTTTGAAAGGGGAGCCTTCGGGTCACCCTCGATTACAGTCGCCAACTTTACTTACTTTTAATTATATATATATATATACAAAAAATATATAAATTTCTTGTTTTTTAAACAAAAAATATTACACACACACACACACACACAAACACATATATATATGTATATATATATAAGTATGAAATAAGATAACACTGGTTTACAAAGAAATTGAGGCAAGCACAAAAATACCCGTTTTACCTAATTTGAGGGTGCTGAATTCAAATTTGAAATCTGTTTTTACTCGTCACCTCAAGTTTTTAGATATGCACAGTGTGCATTTTGTGCATATACGGTACATATAGGCGTATATGAATTCAGGGTTAATTCTAATATTGTGAGACTTATGGCTTATTTTTTAGTTATGCACTAAATGTAAGTGATAGCATTACATTATATATATATATATATATATATATATATATATATAGTTATTATATCAAGACGGATTTTGACAGTTAAGGCAGCATGTCTCAATCCACACTCTGGCAGTCATTGGAAGAGATTATCTCGCAGGCGGCGCAGGAGGTTGGTGTCCCTCAACTATCGTGTTACACATCTTTTGGGTTACTAAATATTAGTATTACATTTTTAAATGCACATTTAGTTTTACTTTGTTATATTTTCAGATTCTCCAATGGCACGTCAAAATGTCGAGGATGCCTCAACAAGGCCAATTCTTTCTGCTACGTGTGTGGGGACTTCACAACAGTTGCACAGCGTCGAACCATCACTTCCCTCCTCAGAACCGCCTACTTTGACTATTTTGACTGTAAAATTGGTGATCCGGACAAGTCTTGGGCTCCACACATCTGTTGTAAACCCTGCTACAATGGACTAACTGCATGACTTAATGGCAAGAAAGCGGCTTTCAACTTTGCAGTCCCGATGGTTTGGAGAGAGCCAAGAAACCACGCAGATGATTGTTATTTTTGTTTAACTAATATAACTGGTTTCAATGCATAAAAAAATGCATAGGAAAAAGATCAAATATCCCAACCTTCGATCTGCTATGAGACCCGTTCCCCATTCAGATGATCTTCCTGTACCCATACCTTCAGTAAATAAGGATCTTCTTTCCTCATCAGATGAAGAAATGCCTTAAGGGGAGGATTCTGCCGAGTCAATATCTTTGGAAGATATTGAGTCTACATATTCAGGAACAAGTGGCAATGAGCCACACTGGATCACGCAAGAAGACCTTAATGATCTTGCTCGTGTTTTGTATCTGTCAAAACAGCAGTCAGAACTCTTGGCTTCTCGGCTTAAACAGTGGAACCTAGTCCAGGAAGATGTAAGGATCACTAGTTTCAGGAATCGGAACAAATAAGGTCATTGGTCTTCTTATGGGTATGCAAACGGGCTTCACAAAGTACTGTTGTTTTCTCTGTCTCTGGGATAGTCGAGCTGTATCCCAGTATTACAAGCAGAAAGACTGGGGGTCTAGAAGCACCTTTGTTCATGGCGAACACAGCCTCAAGGAGAATCCTCCGGTGGACATGAATAAGGTGCTTCTTCCTCCTCTTCACATCAAGCTTGGTTTGATGAAGAATTTCGTGAAGGCGTTGCACAAAAATGGTGCTGCCTTCCAACATTTGTCTACTGTGTTCCCAGGTCTTAGTGCTGCTAAGCTCAAAGGGGGCATCTTTGTCGGACCTCAGATGGGAGAAGTGCTGAAGGATACTGATTTTGAGGAGCTTCTTAACTTAAAGGAACTGAGAGCATGGGAAGCATTCAAATCAGTCTGTAGTGGCTTCCTTGGTAACACACGCGTACCAGATTCCCAAGCCTGTATTGAGAAGTTGCTAAAGTCTTACGAGGATATGGGGTGCCGAATGTCGTCACTCAAGATTCATTTTCTCCATTCCCACCTCAACTTCTTCCCGCCAAACCTTAGAGCAGTGAGTGATGAACATGGAGAAAGATTCCACCAAGACATTAAGAAGATGGAGAGCAGCTATCAAGGAAAATCGAATCTCGGCATGACATCCCGGAGGCAAAATACACCAGATCTTCTAAGAAAACACACTTTTGACTGTCTGTGGTACTATGAATTGTGTAATTGTGTCATCCAAATATATTGATTTAATTAGTTTTCTTTATCTATCCTGTTTTATCTGTTATAAGCTGCTGCAACTCTTGAAATATGCACATATATTCTCTGTTTATACTAAAATGAGACTATTTAAAAGCCAGAAAACTAGAGGTGATATAGCAAAACTATTTATAAATTTGAATTCAGCACACCCAAATTAACAAAAAAACACGTATCTCCATTCTTGAATCAGATCAAAAATTTATTTTTGTAAACCAGTGTAATTAGAAAGCAGGATAAAAACTCATGACTCAAAGTTTCATGTTGATCCTTCGGTGACCTACTATTTAACACATGTTGGGATTAAAAAGACTTATAGAGTTAAATCACACACACACACACACACACACACACACACACACACATATATATATATATATATATATATATGTGAAGGATCTATCAAAAGTATCTTGTTTTTTTACAGAACTTTAGGTCACATCTTTTTTCGGATAGTCATCAAGAGATTATCTAATGAGTGGTTGATCGATTGATTTTAATCATATTTACCTACCCCTCCGCTCGGGCAGGATATGACACAAGGTCAATTTTTAAGCGGAGTTTAACAGGTTTGAATTCAGAGTTTTCCTTCTCCTAGACTAGTTGCCTAACCAAGGCTGAAGAACCTAATCTGTCCTACTATTTACCCATAGCTGGAGGGAGAATAATCGGATTCATACCTTTCCCAAGGGTATTAGTGCTATGTGAAATGCAATCAGTCTTGTCCAGGATTTGAACTCGTATCGTCGTGTTCAATTCCTACGACGATAACCATTACACCATGGGCACCTCCAATCGATTGATTTTAATGGCATGTCAACCCATCTATGGTTATTTTATGCCTATAGGTTAAGGAATCGCGTTCATTTTTGTATTTGGATTTTTTTTTTCAGTTTTTTTCATAAGTGTTTTTTTTAACACAATTTAGTGATATCAAGTATTCCTATGCAATACAAATAGTTCCTATTTGATACAAATAATTTGTATGGTTTCACGAATTCTCATCCAATACAAATAATCTTTAAACAGATTAATTTGACCCATTGACTGGACCCTTACTCCGAGCCAGTGTGAATCTGGGAGTAATGACAATGAACGTGTACTCCAAACTCCCAGGAGCCTAGAACTGAAGGCTCGCCACCAGGTGCCATTTTGTGTCATACAAGGACACCCTTTTTTATATGAGTCTTACTCCTCTGCTGAGGATACTGTCCGTGTATTCTAAGCCCAGCCATAAAGCTTTAAAAATTATCTATGACTGTTACCGATTATTAATTTCATACATTTCATATTGTCAGACGAGCTTGCTACGATGAGCGTCCATCGTTTGTTAGTTTGTTTGTTTGTTTGGGTTTTATGGCATATCAACCTTTTTAGGTTATTTAATGCCAAATACATTTTTATACAAAAAACCAGTCCTATTTCAAACAATTTAGTTTAGTAAAAATACACAGTTTAATTGTCAAAAATATTTCTATTTCAAGCTATTCAGTTTAGTCAAACAGTTCTATTTCAATGTCAAAAACAGTTCTATTTAAAGCAAATCAGTTTAGCACTCAAAAACAGTTTATTTTCTAAAAATTCAGTTCAGTATAAGTACGCAGCTTAAATGCCAAAACAGTCCTATTTCAAGCAATTCAGTTTAGCATAAGTACACAGTTTAGTTCTATTGACCCATAGATAGGACCCTATTAGGGGCTACGACCTAAAGGACCTGGAAGCGATGGCAATAAATGGGTACTCTGTATTCTCTCAAACTCCTGCATTACTGGAACCTCACCATCAGATTGTTGAGTGGAATATCCAGGATATTCGTTTGGGTGGAGTCTTACCCTTTGCAGAGAACCAGTCGATGTATTCTACACCCCAGCCGACTGGGCAAGCGTCCATCGTTATTTAGTCAATTGGGTTTCGGGTGGCACCATGTTACAGTAGTGTGAAACTTCGCAAAAATCAAAATTCTTACGCTAGTTGATTTATAAAAAAGGGGATTACGTTATTCATTGCGTTACGGTAGGTCCCCTAATCTAGGCAGGTATAGAAAATTATTTCTCTTTTTAAAATATTTTCTAACTATTTCTTTTTTGTATTTAAATTTTTTTTTGTGCATTTTATCATTTCTTTTTTTCTTATATGTTTTTTTCTTTCTTATTTTGTGTATTTTTTCTTGTTCATTTTTACAGGCGTTTCAAGAAAATCAGAAGAAATCGTTAGAGGAAAGTTTTTGGAAAAAGAAATTTTGGAAGTAGTGACATATAAAATGGTAATACAGAAAATAAACAAGTGAAAAGGGTTTTAATTCCAGTTAACTTACAAATAATTAGTATCAGGTTCTGACTAAATAAGGATTAAACAATTCAGTTCAGTATTAAATCCAGAAAAGGGCAAAGTTTCAACTAGGCAAATCCAAATAGTAATACCAACATCAGTAAAATGTCTTTTTTCGTATAGGAGACGTCACATTAAATAGTTTACTTGAATTAGGCATTTTATAGTAATTAGAAGACGGCCAAAAAGAGAGAGAGAAAATAAATTAAATGAAAATAAAAGAACACATTTTTGGAATAAAGTTGCCAACTGATATAAATCTTTTGGATCGTTCCTTGGAAAACTGACGTTTTTACACGGCCGACTACCAACTCTTCCTATTACAGCTTACTTCTATTTTTCTTCTTTATAACCTTCTGTAAAAGAATTCCGATTTTTGACTCTTCTTTTGATGAACATCTTCCGAATTGATCAGGGATTGCTCGATGAACGGAAAGAAACCGAAAATAAAAGTGAAAGTAGACACAAATCAATTGCAAAATAGAAGAAAGGAAGGAAGAAAGAAATTAAAAAAGATGGAATTCTATTTTGGTTGCATGTAGCTGAGTTAAGGCTATTGTTTCTGTTGACGACTTACTTTTTCTTTCATTTCTAGTACGAATCACATTTAAAATTTTGTATTTCATTGCTTCATATAATTTTTTAAATGTTTTCTTATACCTAACCAGTACATTTCGCTTTGATTTATTGGAAAAAAAATTCTTTCTTTCTTTCTTTTTTTCCCTTTCTTTCTTTCTTTCTTTCTTTCTTTCTTTCTTTCTTTCTTCTGATTTATTTAAAAAATATGCACTGTAAAAACTATTTTTATTTTACAATAATCAATAGTTTTTGGCATCTTTCTTTCTTTTTTTCTTTCTTTCTTTCTTTCTTTCTTTCTTTCTTTCTTTCTTTCTTTCTTTCTTTCTTCAGCTTTATCTTTAAAATATTCTTTGTAAAAAGCATTTTTTATTACAACTATTTATATTCTTTCTTTCTTTCTTTCTTTCTTTTGATTCGTTCAAAAAATATTCTCCGTAAATCATTTTTTTATTTAAAGTATTCGTAGTTTTTACTAAGATATTTTTAGAAGAATGTTTTTATATTAGCACTTCCTATTTTTCTTTATTTTCTTTTTCCTCACTGTTTTTTTTTTGTCATATAAAAGCTTTTTAACCCCCCCACCCCCATTTGTTAGATTTATTCTTGGCATTATAATCATCTTATTTTCTTTCTTTCTTCTTCCTATCTCTTCCCTTCCTTTTCTCCTTCCTTCTATGTCTTTCTTTCTTTCTTCATCTGATTTATCAAAAAAATATTATCGGTATAAAGCCTTTTATATCAAATTTATAGATTTTTTTTGACATAATCATCTTATTTTCTTTCTTTCTATCTTTTTTCTCTTTTCTCTATCTCTTCCTTCCTTCCTTCCTTCCTTCCTTCCTTTCTTTCTTTCTTTCTTTCTTTCTTTCTTTCTTTCTTTCTTTCTTTCTGAATGAAAATATTATCTGTAAAAACATCTTTTTATGCTAAAATCATTTCTTGTTTTTCGGCATCATAGTTATCTTTTTTCTTTCCTTCTCTTCTTTAGTTAATTTTTATCTATCTATCTATCTATCTATCTATCTATCTATCTATCTATCTATCTATCTATCTATCACACGAAACTATTTATTTAAATTTCTCGTTCATTTTCCTTTATTTCTATTTTGTCTCATGTATTTTCTTTTATTTTTCCATTTCAAATCTCTTTTTTGTTTTTCGTTACACGAACATTTTCTTTGATCTTTCTTTTGTTTTTCTTCTTAATTATCACAAAAACAAACAAAGATACAAAAAAAAAAAAAAAGAAAAAGAAAAGAAAAGAAAACGCAACAAAACAAAAATGAATAAAGAAAAAAAAACATTCGGCTTGCGACGTCTCCAGAAAATTCAGTTCGCTTAAAAGTGCATTGGCGTTCCGAACAGGCATGCCGACAAAGCAAATAAATAAAGAAAGAAAGAAAAGAAAAGAAAAGAAAAAAATATAGAAAAAATATAGAGAAAGAAAGAAAGTAAAGAAAAAAAAAGAAAAGAAAGAATGAAAAGAAGGGAAAGAAAAGAAAATGAATTAATAAAAAAATAAATTGATGAATAAATAAATAAAGAAAAGAAAAGAAAAAAAAAGAAAAAAATATGAATAGAGAAAGAAAGAAAGTAAAGAAAAAAAAGAAAATAAAGAATGAAAAGAAGGAAAATAAAAGAAAATGAATTAATAAAAAAATAAATTGATGTATAAATAAATAAAAAAATAAGAAAAAAGAAAAAAAAAAGAAAAAAATATGAATAGAGAAAGAAAGAAAGTAAAGAAAAAAAAGAAAATAAAGAATGAAAAGAAGGAAAATAAAAGAAAATGAATTAATAAAAAAATAAATTGATGTATAAATAAATAAAAAAATAAGAAAAAAGAAAAAAGAAGAAGAAAAGAATAAGAAAAAAATGAATAAAAGAAAAATAAATCAACAAATGAATGAATGAATAAAAAGATGAAATAATTGGAAAGAAAAAATCGAACACCAATAACTACGATACGAAAGCCAACAACAACAAATTAATCAACCAACCAACCAACCAACCAACCAACCAACCAATAAAAAAGCAGCAACAACAATAATTCCAATCGAATCCTTCCCAGTTCCCCCTATTTAAAACACTTTAAATGCCGCAGAGGCGGAAACTAGGTGACACTAGATTTGTGGTTGGCCCAAGGCCGCAACCTCTTGTAAGTTCACAAACCTAGAAGTTACTTTAGAAATTGAACAAACGCTTCGAGATGTTCTTTTTTTTTAAATCTTTATTTTTTTGCGGTTTTTTTTCCCTTTGATACATTAATTCACAGAAGGTAAAAGAAAACAAGAGGTTTTAGCAAAGAAAAATAAAAAAAATAAAGGAAAAAAAAAAAAGAAATTCAAAACACTCATGAGGAATTTTAAAGTTAGAAATGTGCGATCAAGTGTTTCTAAATCTGGATATCTACCGGGGCGTGTCAAATACGCACTGCGCTACGTTGAGCCGGTCTTCGCGTCTCTTATAATTGGCTTTGTTACGAGTTCAAAATTGATCCTCGATTGCTTTAATCTGAATTGAAACGTTGTCTTCATTTGTCATTTCTGTATCTTCTTCGTTTTGCTCTCTCTCTCTCTCTCTCTCTCTCTCTCTCTCTCTCTCTCTCTCTCTCTCTCTCAATCATGTCTTTAATGCTCCTCTTTTTCTCTTTTTATTTTTTTTCTCTCTTTCTACCCCTTGCTCTTTGTTTCTCTGATTTCCTTTCCTTTTCTTTTTCTTTCTCTTTATTTCCTTTCATCCTCTTTCTCTGTCTTTGTTCTCTCTGTTATCTTTCTTTCTTGTTTCATTTGTTTCTTCCGCTACTTACTTACGCTCTTTCTCTCTTCTCTCCCTTTTCTTCTGTTCTTTCCTCTTCTGCGGCCTCAAAGTAAGTGAGTTCGAACTACAGTCGCGCTATTACATTTACTTTTGAGCCAATACCCACGGGAAAAGCATAAACCACCACATTCCCATCCCGCTATAAGTTAAATAGTACCACCACAATTCTTCTGCTAGGATGACTTTGGCATTAAATAACCCAGGAAGGTTGACATGCCATTAAACAACGAAAGAAAGATTCTTTCTTTGCGTTGTGTCTCTTTTTCTTTTTTTTTTTTCCCTTCATTTATCTTTCTTTTTCTCTTCTTTTCTCCATTTAGTCCTCGTGGTGTAATGGTTAAAGCGATGGACTACGGAATCGTAGTACGCGAGTTCGTACTCCAGTCGCGCTATTACATTCACTTTCGGGCAAATACCCTTGGGAAAGGTATGAACCCCCTTATCCTCCCAAATTATCAAATCGAGTTAATCAGAAAAACAAAAAAAGCTTATCAGCTCGTGGACTACGCTCTTTCAGCAGCCCTCTGCGTGGGAAACATGATAGATTCCAAGATATTTCCATAGTACATAAAAAAATACTTGTAGAGAACAATAGTGCCAATCCTTTTTACAGAACTTTGGACTATCTTGAAGAAATTAGAAAAAGATTATTGGAAATAGAGGTCCTAAGAAAGATTCAGTCCAACCCTGCAATAGCAGTGCTGAGATTAAAAAGATTTGTATGTAAAGGAAATTTAGACAACTAAGCTTAAATTTTGTGTTCTCTATATAATCAAATAATTCTGCCGATAAAAATATATCCGGGTTCCGATTGACAACAATGCCTCCAAGTCAATCAGGCACATCACTAGAGACATGGAGTGTCTAAGTTTCTAATCAGGCAAGTAGTACATGAAGACATTCGTTATTTCTCATTAGAGATAAGAAATGGTCGATTTTTATTACAAGCCATAACGAACAAAAAGAAAAACCGTGCATCAAAATCTTGGGGCAAACTCATTTATCCCCTCCCACCGAATATGTTTTAGTTTTTCTCAGATGAGAACCTTTTTTCCCAGCTATGGGTTAAATAGTTCAATCACTGTTCTTCTAGGAGAATGGCTTTGGCATTAAATAACCTACAAAGGTTGATATGCCATTAAACAAAGAAACCAAACCATCCATTTCCCCGCCGCTTTCTCTCAGTTTCTTTCTTTTCCTCCTCTTTCCATCCTTTACAAATTTTCATTTCCTCTCCTCTATCTTTCACTCTCTTTATATTTTCCTCTCTCACTCTCTTTTTTCTACAACTACAGCTCTACCGCTTCTTTTCCCTCTTCTCTTTACTCGTTATCTTTTTCTTTCTTTCCATCTTTCTCTCTTTCTTAATATTTATTCTCTTTCTTCCTCTTTCTTTCCACAATTTTTTCTTTTTTCCTCCCGTCTCTATCTTAATCTTTCTTGTTCTTTTCTTTCTCTCTCTCTCTTTTTCTTTCTTTCTTCCTATCCTTTTTTTCTCTTTCTCTTTCTCTCACTCCATCTCTATCCTTCTCCTCTTTCTCAACCCATTTCTTTCTCTCTAATTTTCTATTTTTTGGCAATCACAGTCATGTCTCGCGGAAATATTTTTTTCAAAGCATTGCATCACACATGTCTGTCATTCAAGTCCGACACTCGAAATTTCAGACCGTAGTCGAGATTAAGGAGAACACGACCAAGCAGCTCATGGTAATCTCGACAAAGCATGTGCTAAGGTTCAGGCGCAGATTTATAGCCTCTCAAGATTGATGAATGCCATGTTTCAGACTATTTTGAAAAGTGGAAATGGTGCTAAATGTGGGGATCTTGAGGGAGGTACTTTGAAAAGAACGAAAACGTCATTGCCATGGGTAGGCCTTTTTTTTTCATTATTATTAAATTTCTGTATAATTTCTGCTCAAACCTAGTAATGTCTCAGTCTAGATAAAAGGTATTACGAATTGCGATATTCAAGAAGAGTTGTGTTTTTTTCACTTGAAAGACTCACTACTAAGTAGTACTAAATATAAAAACTTCACATTGGACATTGAAATTTTCACTCTGCTCGTTAAAATACTTCTTTTCTGTCGTTGAGATGATAATAAAATGCATATTCTAAAATATTCGATATAAAATCGACTTGAATTATTTTATTCCAGTCATAAAATAGTTGTATACGTAAAGGAATTAACGGTTGTCAATATTTAAAAAAGAAAGTTGAAAATTTCATTTTTAAACGTCAACGGATGATTTAATTGCGTTTTGATTTATAGTAAATAAAATATCTTTAATTCAGTTTTTACTTTTTCTTGTTTCTATCCACCACATTAGAAATGACACGTGAAAAGCGTTTGAGACATTAAACAGTTCAAAGGTTAATTTGATCCTCCGAATTTTGTCAGAGGCGTATTCAACTGTATCGATGTATAATAATAACTGAAATAAGTCTAAGGAAAATAATTCAAGAGTGTATTTTTGGGAACCATCGGATGAATTGCTGAACAAAATTTGAGCTTAGTTGTCTAAATTTCTGAGACGAAGCTTGTTGATTTTTATCATTAAGGGTTTTCGGACTATTGTCTTCATCTTTATTGTTATTTCCACAACGTTTCGGCCGATATATCCTCTGGCCTTCTTCAGGTGTTTGTCGAACTCGGGAACCTTCGCAGGAATACTTAACACTTGTACCCGGTTATGGCTAACGGAATCAAAACAGGCGACCCCCGTGGATTCAATAAAGGACGTAGTTCGAAGTTCCGGGAAGGTTCCCGAGTTCGACAAACACCTGAAAAGGCCGGAGGACATATCGGCCGAAACGTTGTTGAAATAACAATAAAGACGAAGACAATAGTCCGAAAATCCTTATGATAAAAAATTGAGCTTTATATAGATATTGTATTAATGGTGTATATGTTCCTTCTTCTAATTGCCCAGTCGGCTTAGGCGGTAGAATATACCGACTGCCTCTCGGTAGAGGGGTAAGACTTCCCCCAAAGAGTTCCCTGGACATGACACTAAACAATCTGATGGGGAGGTTCCAGTAATGCCGGAGCTTTGGGAAATACGGAGTATCCCTTCATTGCTATCGCTCCCAGGTCCACTCTAGCCTGGAGTGGTAGCACCTGATAGGGTCCTATCTATGGGTCAAATAGAACTAAACTGAATTGTTTGAGATAAGACTGTTTTGACATTTAAACTGCATACTTCTGCTTAACTGAATTGTTTGAAATGGAACTGTTTTTTGACATTGAAACTGTGTACTGATATTAAACTGAATAGCTTGAAACAGGACTGTTTTGACATTTAACTGTGTGTAAACAAAAAAAACCTCTGCTTATACTAAACTGAATTGTTTGAATTAGAACTGGATTGATATGCCATAAAACCAAACCAAACCAAATCAAACCAAATCCTTCTTTCTAAGGTTCATTTGAGAAGATAGTAAAAAAAGCCATTGGTGAAAGTGGTAGGACATGTGCAAGACATTAAAATTTGACCATACTACAAAATAGTATATGAACAAACTTGAATTCGTTCTAGAAAACGAAACGTATACAATTCTGAGATTTTGAGAATCAAACGGATCACCTAATCCCGACCAGAAGACCAGATTTTGGAATCTTGCAGATGTTGCCGTTCAAGCAGACCACAATGTGAGAATAAAAGAAAGCGAAAAGATAGACAAATACTTGGATCTTGCTAGATAACAGTGATACTAATTATAGTTGATGTATTTGGAACGGTCCTCAAAGGCCGGTAAAAGAGTGGAGTAGTTTGAAATCAGAGGAAGAATCGAGACTATCTAGACAATAGCATTGTTAAGATCGGCTAGAATACTTAGAATAGTCCTCCAGACCTGAGGAGATTTGCTGTCACTCAGACTCCAGCGAAAAACTCCCTAGCGTTAGCTGCTGTGAAAAACTCGCAAGGGGTAAATTAATAACGTCTCATCTCCAAGCCCATCAGGTAGATATTCTTGTATGAACAATTCATAGTTTTGTGATAAAGCCTTAGAATTTTAGACAATTCTATACAGCTCGTGAGTCTGTTGGATTGCCGTTGTAGCAGAAGTACATAATTGATGCCTTTATCTGAAAAGGATTGAAATGTTCGAATTAGCATTTCATAGTTATCTCGACTATATTAAGGATTCGCATGATTAAAAGTGACGTTCAGCGCAAGTGCAAATCCCACAAAATGATTATTAACTTGCAAATTGGGCTGAAAATTGCTGTATTTTCTACATCGGAGCATTTTAAATGAACTGATCGATTTTTTCTGTCGGGTTACAATTATACATACGGGCATAATGAGAATTTTTATTGATGTAGTTTCGCCCATAAATAAGTACACCATAAATAATTTCTTTAAGGAAAAGTTTATTTCCTTCTAAACCAAGGATTGCATTTTTTTTAAAAAATTGTTTGTTATCGAATATTATTCAATCCAAATGGATAGCATTAGGTAGTATCTATTATCAACCTCTACAGCATTAAAACTCAGTTACTAAAAATATATGTTGCAGTCCAAAAATAAGTACACCCCTTATATATATTTTTTGCAATTTTGTTTTTGGTTGAATAAGTATTGTATTTTATTTTTGGCTTAAGAATTTAGATATTGTTGAGTTTGGTCATAAACAATGCCTAATAATATCTGTTTTGATCGTATTTGACTAGAAATGATAAAAATCCAAGTATATTCGGTTGAGAAGAAAATCAACTTTTGTTTTCTGATAAAGACACGGAATTTTAGACAATGCTATATGACCCATGAACATGTTAGATTTCCGCATCAACAGTAGTCCATGATGATACTGAGGCGTCTATTTAGGAAGGAGTGAAGGGTTCTAATTAGTATTTCATTATATCGAGAATTTGATCCTTTAAAAGTTTTAGCCGAAGGTTTACCGTCAAAATATCTCGTGGCTAAACCAAATTCTTATTAGAAAATCTCTCTGAAGACAATTGTTTCATTCTCTGAATACCTCTGAGACCATCCGACTTAACATTTGTATCTAAAAAGACTTCTGGTTCCTCTCAGGCTTAGCTTTACCTTGACCGTCAATAAATCTCAAGAGCAATCACTAAGTGTTTGGGACTGAATTTTGTTCATCTTACTTAAATAGTTTTTAAAATGGGAGGTAGGTGGCTGTACAGCTGTTGTTTTGAGGAATGTTGCTTCCGGCATTTGTTCAAGACAGCATGTAACATTTTTGTGCAGTTCTCATTAAGCTTCATGTTGGTATTTTCAGAGCTGGGAACTCAAAAGGGTGCCAACATCCTGGTACCAGAGGGCAAAAACAAGAATATTATTTATCCTGAAACTTTAACTTAACGGAATGGTTGTACTTATAAAGATCTTATCTATGGGTCAAGTTGATCTGTTTAAAAATTATTCGTCTTTTTAAGAGTTTTTGGTTTCCCGGTCGGTTGGGACTGTAGAATAGACCGACTGCTTCTCTGCAGAGGGGTAAGACTCCCCTCCTTCAATGAGTGTTCTGAATATGACGCTAGACAATCTGAAGGTGAGGTTTCAGTAATTCTGGAGCTTTGAGGAATGCAGAGTACCTCTTCATTGCCATCTCTCCCAGGTCCACTCTGGCCCAGAGTGGTTGCATCTGACAGGGTCCTGTCTATGGGTGAAATAGAACTAAACCATTGTTTCGAGAGTTTACTGTTTTGCATTTAAACTGAGTACTTGTGGTAAACTGAATTGTTTGAAATGGAACTGTTTTTGTATGCTAAACTGAATTGTTTTAAATAAAACCGTTTTTCACATTGAAACTGTACTTACGCTAAACTGAATTGTTTGAAATAGAACTGTTATGACATTTAACTGTTTGTAAACAAAAACTATACTTATACTAAACTGAATTGTTTGAATTAGAATTGTTTGACTAAACTGAATAGCTTAAAATAGAAATGTTTTTGACAATTAAACTGTGTACTCATGCTAGATTGAATTGTTTGAAATAGAACTGTTTATTTGTATAAAAATTTATTTGGTATTAAATAACCTAGAAAGGTTGATATGCCATAAAATGCAAACAAACAAACAAACAAACAAGCAAATAAACAAACAAACAAGAGTTTTTTTGTGCAAATAAAACAAACCAAAAACAAAGCAAAAGCAAAAACAAAAAGAAACTTAAGCAGCAACTACACAAAAAATACAAATATAAATGTTCAAAAAGTGAGTCAATTCTCTTAACTTTGAGAATAAAATAACCCAAGAAGGATTGACTTGCCGTTAAAATCAATCAATCAATAAATTAATCGACAGGTATATAAACAAACAAATCGTTAAAATTCTTACAGCTATAAAAATGCGTAGTAATCTTGTTTGTAAACTGGACCAGATTTATACATTACTGCATGTTGTTATATGGATATGATATACGCCTTACTTTCCAGCAGTATCTCACGTGTCTTGTTAATCTTACTTGAATGATTTTTAAGATGAGAGGTAAGTGGCCGTACAGCTGTTGCTTTGTGAAATGTTGCTTCCGGCATTTGATCAAGACAGCATGTAGCATTCTTGGGAAGTTCTCATTAAACTTTTTCTCTGTGTGCTTTTTTTGTGTCCATGTGGTGCATCCATTTCGTATTATGGACACAGCAACAGTATGGAAGAAATTCCGTTTTATTTTATCGGATAGATCAGATTTTAATATGATCGACTACCAGTCAATAGCATTCCATGCCTTCGCTCGGCGTATGTTAACATCACTTTCCGTAGATAAGATGTTGCTGCCTAGGTATGGAGAACTTGTCGACTATTTTTAGAGATTTGCCACTTAGAGTATTCAAAACATATGAACTTTGTTTTCTTTTTGTTCACGTCGAGGTCAAAATCTCCTGCTGCTTGCTTTAGGCTTTGCAGAAAGGATTCTGCAAAGACAGGTGTATTCGTGAGAAGCACAAGATCATCTGCATATTCTACGTAGTCTGCATCTGTCATAGTTTCTACCAGACATCGTCTGTTTCTTGCCTTTTTTTTAAAAATGTGAAACCATTTTCTCCAAATTTAACTATTTATGTCGAAGTACATTGTCTAAGCAGAGTATAAAAAATATGATGCTAATGTAGCGACTGCTGATTTATAAAAACTTAAAGGAAGTTTTACAAACATGGATTAAATTTTATACAAGTTTAACAGGATTCATAAGTGTAAAATCCTTTTTATGAATCCTCACGTTTCTTTTTCATCTTGATATGTTCGCTTCATTACAAACGACAGATGTATGACTATGAGGACGAAGTAGCAACGAAAGATTGTGAAGTTTCTTGAGTTTGTAATCTATTATATGATTTAACATGGTTAGCATATCCAGCGTTTGATAGCGGGTGACGATGGCAGAATTCGCATTCTTGAGTTTGTAAGTTATCTGGTTTACCATGGTTAGCATATCCAGCGTTTGATAGCGGGTGACGATGGCAGAATTCGCATTCTTGAGTTTGTAAGTTATCTGGTTTACCATGGTTAGCATATCCAGCGTTTGATAGCGGGTGACGATGGCAGAATTCGCATTCTTGAGTTTGTAAGTTATCTGATTTACCATGGTTAGCATATCCAGCGTTTGATAGCGGGTCACGATGGCAGAATTCGCATTCTTGAGTTTGTAAGTTATCTGATTTAACATGGTTAGCATATCGAGCGTTTGATAGGGGGTGACGATGGCAGAATTCGCATTCTTGAGTTTGTAAGTTATCTGATTTACCATGGTTAGCATATCCAGCGTTTGATAGCGGGTGACGATGGCAGAATTCACATTCTTGAGTTTGTAAGTTATCTGATTTACCATAGTTAGCATATCCAGCGTTTGATAGCGGGTGACGATGGCAGAATTCGCATTCTTGAGTTTGTAAGTTATCTGATTTACCATGGTTAGCATATCCAGCGTTTGATAGCGGGTGACGATGGAAGAATTCGCATTCTTGAGTTTGTAAGTTATCTGATTTAACATGGTTAGCATATCCAGCGTTTGATAGCGGGTGACGATGGCAGAATTCGCATTCTTGTGTTTGTAAGTTATCTGATTTAACATAGTTAGCATATCCAGCGTTTGATAGGGGGTGACGATGGTAGAATTCGCATTCTTGAGTTTGTAAGTTATCTGATTTAACATGGTTAGCATATCCAGCGTTTGATAGCGGGTGACGATGGCAGAATTCGCATTCTTGTGTTTGTAAGTTATCTGATTTAACATGGTTAGCATATCCAGCGTTTGATAGGGGGTGACGATGGCAGAATTCGCATTCTTGAGTTTGTAAGTTATCTGATTTAACATGGTTAGCATATCCAGCGTTTCATAGCGGGTGATGATGGCAGAATTCACATTCTTGTGTTTGTAAGTTATCTGGTTTACCATGGTTAGCATATCCAGCGTTTGATGGCGGGTGACGATGGCAGAATTTGCATTCTTGAGTTTGTAAGTTATCTGATTTAACATGGTTAGCATATCCAGCGTTTGATAGCGGGTGACGATGGCAGAATTCGGATTCTTGAGTTTGTAAGTTATCTGATTTAACATGGTTAGCATATCCAGCGTTTGATATCGGGTGACGATGGCAGAATTCGCATTTCTAGTTCTTAAAACCACTAGACAAATTCACATATGAATCATTGCGAGAAGCACGCTTCACTTCTGCATTTTATATTTTCCTCTTTCCGATCTGAGTACAATCACTCTTAATGAATTGGCGCCAATTATTTCGATCTCATGTTTTTCATTCTCATTCTTTAATATCTATTTCCAAAGACTTCGAGTTTCGTTTAAAACAATCCTTATATCTTTTTCTGGGTTTACGTTGAAAATGTTTTCAATTAGCGAACTCATCATAGAAGAAGCGCTTAGGAAGCTTATCATCGTTCATGCGAATAAGGTGTTCTGCTCAACGCATTTAAGTCTTGACTGTTAAACATTCTATGCTCAAACAACCTGATTTCTGCAAAATTACTGTGTCAGGTACAAAATCCCACCGGTGAATCTTAAGGATTCTTCTCAAGCATAAATAAATTACTTATATAAACGTATTTACCAAATCTGCCGCATAAGCAGGGGGCGACAAAAGGCTAATTTATTAAACAAAGTTTAATCGGTTTGAATTCAGAGTTTTCTTTCTGTAACGAAATGAATGGAAGCCAAACCAATAATGGGCGTAGTTATATCTAAACAGCTACCTATTCATATTTTTTGTCACGCAGTTCAACGCTGTAGAGGTTGGTAATAGATAATACCTAATAATATCCGTTTTGAATGTAAAATTTCCCATTAGATATTATAAAATCCGTATACCTTTGGTCTAGAAGAAAATTAATCAATGGCCACTCATTCTTGATTTTTAAAAAATTGTAATTTTACAATTACTAACTACATCCTTGAAAATTCCACATCGAGGATTTGTTTAATAAGTGATGATATTTATGGGTTGTTGTGGAACATTAATGCATTCACATTTACTTTTTATGAATAGTTAGTTTTTATGTAATTAAAAAAGTTATTGTTTGTTAAAATTCCAATACTGCTGTTGTATTTCAACGTAGTGAAGAGCAGCCAATTCGTTATGAGGAAACTGGTGTCGTAACAATTCAACAACCTGGTTCGTGGTTGATCAAGTACATATATGATACAACAAAATAAATTGAAAAGATTAATCAGATAAATTAATCTACTAAGAAAAGAAGCCAATTGAGGACTATTATCTTTAAATTATATTGATTCGTATAACACAATTCGATAATACACTTCTTTCAAGAACAGTAAGAAAAACATTCACTTGTCAAATTTATCGTTCTAACCGAGCCAGTGGAATTTATATAACACCAAATATTAACTTAAATGTACATAATACAATGAATAAATAAAACAGATAAAAGAAACTATTAAAAATAATATTTTACTCGTTTAAACTTAATGATGAACAATATTTTTTGTAAAAATGATTCCTCTTTTACAGTCCTAACTTTCTTCAGTTTTGGATTGAATAACTTTCACTTTAACATCAAAAATATGTAAAAGTGATTTTTAGAATCTAAACTAAAGAAAATCTTGAAGATTTGTTTATAACTGCTGATATTTATAGACTGTGACTGAATTCCAACATCTTTAACTGCATTTATATAAATATCAGATCTGGTATTGGAAATTTTTTGTATGTATATTAGTTTTCGAAGCAAAGTCACATTTTATGAAATTAGGAAATTAAGTAATTACATTTCAGTATTTTATCAATTTTTAAAATGAAGGTTGTCAGTTTTTAAGTCTCGTATTTTATGAAATTTATAAAAAAGTTCGTAAAACATTATTTGTTAAAATTCCAATCATCATCATCATCATCATCATCATCATGTCATGCCGCTAGCACGGATAGCCCTGACCCTCTCTCGCCACTTCTCCCTATCGTTCTTCGCTTCTGGCAGGTCTTCAGGGCTACATCCCGTATCCTCACATAGCTGCTGTATGTATGCTCGAGCTGATCGTCCTGCTTTTGCACGGCCATATGTGGGGGTCCATAGGAGTACATAACTTATGAGCTCGTCCCTGCTTCTCCAGCAGTGTCCGGCATGTCTGGTTCGTCTAACTTGGATAGTTTTCGTGATGGGAGGCAGGTGGCCGTATAGTTGGTGCCTTGTGGGGTGTTGCCGTCAGGACTTGTTCAATATTGCTCGCAACATTCTTGTGTAATTGCCGTCTGGCTTCTTCTCCAGCCGTTTAGTTAGCGTCCAAGTAGTGCATCCATACAGCAGTATCGATACGACCGCTGCCTGGAAGAAACTGCGTTTTATTTTATCGGTCAGGTCTGATTTCCATATGATCGATAGCCTATCGATAGCTGTCCATGCCTTTGTTAGCCGTGTGTCGATGTCTTTTTCGGTTGATGAGACACTGCTTCCTAGGTAGGGGAATTTGTCAACCAATTTCAGAGAGGTTCCGTCTAGTGTGGAGATGTCACCCGTTTGATTATAGGAAAATTCCAATATTGCTATAGTATTTCAGGGTAGAGAAACGTAGGTGTTGTAGACAACTGGGGGAGGAATAGATTTTACTTAACATAGGTTGCTTGGTTGGGTTTTATTGCATATCAACCCTTGTTGGTTATTTAATGCTAAATCCTCATTATACAAATATATACATATATGATTCTTAAGATTGTTTGGGGGCTGATCAGATCTAACCCTTCCGTTCGGGCAGGATATGACACAAGGTCAATTTTTAAGTGAAGTTTAACAGGTTTGAATTCAGAGTTTTCCTTCTCCTAGACTAGTTGCCTCACCAAGGCTGAAGAACCTAGTCTACCCTACTATTTACCCACAGCTAGAGGGAGAATAATTGGATTCATACCTTTCCCAAGGGTATTAGTGCTATGTGAAATGCAATGAGTTTCGTCCAGGATTTGAACTTGTGTCCCCGTGTCCATTTCCTACGAAGATAACCATTACATCACTGGCACCTCCATATATATGCCATATAAACCTTTGAAGGTTATTTAATGCCAATTCCTGTTTGTACGTATATATATATATATATGATTTGCATGCACAAAGTTTTTAGGGAACATTTTAAAACATTTGTTTGCACACAGTTAAATGGCTTCTAGTATTGCTATCAAATAATAATAATTCTATTTAATATCAATCGTTTGTTTGCATACAGTTAAATGGTTTCAAGAATTCGTTAGAGTAATAGCAACGAAGGAGTATTTCACATTCTTCAAAGCTCAGGAGCTGAAGCCTCACCTACAGATGGTTTAGTGTCATACTAGGATAATGATTTGGGTGTTGGTCGTTGGAATCTTACCCCTCTGCAGAGATGTAGTCGGCATACTCTACAGGTGTTTATTTAGCATAGTGTATCTATCTTCCCTGGGTATGACATTAGACTTGTTTGTTTGTTTGTTTGTTTGGGTTCTATGGCATATCAACCTTTCTTGGTTATATAATACCAAATCCATATTTATACAAATAAACAGTTCTATTTCAAATATTTCTGTTTACCATAAGTACACAGTTTAATAGTCAAAAACATTTCTTTTTCAAGCTATTCAGCTTAGTCAAACAGTTCAAATCCAAACAATCCAGTTTAGTATAAGCACGTAGTTTAAATGTCAAAACAGTTCTATTTCAAGAAATTCTGTTTAGCATAAGTACACAGTTTGAATTTCAAAACAGTTCTATTTCAAGCAATTCAGTTTAGCATAAGTATGCAGTTTCGTTCCCATAGATAGAACCCTATCAGGGGCAACCACTCTGGGAGCGATGGCAATAAAGAGGCACTCCGCATTCCCTAAAGTTCCAGCATTACTGGAACCCCCCATCAGATTGTTTAGCATAATTTCGGGGACATTCGTTGTTGGGGGGTTGTTTTAACCTTTTGCAGAGACGCCGTCGGTATATTCTACAGCCCAAGCCGACTGGGCAAGACATAAGACTCGAAACGGAAACTGATGGTGAGGTTCCAGTCTTGAATATCTGGGGAATGTGGAGTATTCTTTCTTTCTCTTTAATGCCGAGTCTACTCTGACCTGGAGGGGTATTACCTTTTAGAGTCCCGTCTATTGGTCATGTAACTGTAAATATTTTGCAGTAAGAATGGTTACAGGAGGCTATAATTGCTTACTGAGGATTATTATTATTATTATTATTATTATTATTATTATTATTATTATTATTTTACTCTTTTGAGAGTTTTGAACATTAGCATCAGGAGATGTTTCTCACTAGAATTTGAGTGACAGCAAGTCTCCTCAAGTGTCCAAGACTCTTCTCAGTATTTTGGCCGATCTTAATAATGCTGGATGGTCTCTACTTGTCCTATTTCTGTGTTTTCGTGTTTCTTTATCCATAATTTGGGGTTTGTTCCAAGTGCACCAGTTACAATTGGTATCACCGTCACGTCTAGGTTCCATACTTTTTTTTTGTTCTCTAGCAAGGTTTAGATATTTATCTCTCTTTTCGCTTTCTTTTTATTTTACATTGCGGTCTGCCAGGACAGAAAAGTCTTCTATTTAGCGAGTTCTTTTTTTTTTTTTTTTTTTTTGTAGACTATCATAAGGTCTGGTCGTCTGGTCAAGATTAGGTGATTCGTTTGTATCTCAAAATCCCAGATAACTTTGAGCGTCACATTCTCCAGGACAGATTATGGGATTACGCATATACCATTTGTTGGTATGGTCAAATTTAAACTTCTTGCACAGTTTCCAGTGCATTACCTCGCCCATCCAGTTGTGTCTAGTCTTATACTCTTTTTGCGCTAATTTGTTACACTCGCTTATTATATGATTAATCGCTTCGTCTTTATCACCACATAACCTAAAATTGCTGTTTAGTAAAATCTTATCGATTTTTGTTTAAACTTTAACGTAGTTTGTCTTGGTATCGTTGTTTTGAGTCGCTGTTAGAAGATGGTTTGGTTTGGTTTGTTGGGTTTTATGGCATATCAACCTTTGTAGGTTATTTAACGCCAAATCCATTTTTATATAAATAATCTATTCTATTTAAAACAATTCAGTTTAGCATAAGTACACAGTTTAATTGTCAAAAACATTTATTTCAAACTATTCAAGAAGTTATATGTAACGATTCAGTTAAGTGTAAATACAATTTTAATGTCGAAAAACAGTTCTATTTCAAATAATTCAATTAAGCATAAGCAGGCAGTTTAAATCTAAGTACAGTTTAATTGTAAAAACATTTCTATTTCAAGCTATTCAGTTTACTTAAACAATTCATTTTAGCATAATAATGCTGTTAGTTCTATTTAACCCATAGATAGGGCCCTATCTGGTGCTACCACTCCGGGCCAGAGTGGACCTGGGAGCGATGGTAATGAAGGGGTACTCCGCATTCCCCAAAGCTCCAGCATTGCAGGAACCTCACCATCAGATTGTTTAGTGTCATATCCTGGACACTCGTTAGGGGGAGGGGTCTTACCCCTCTGCAGAGGTGCAGTCAGTGTATTCTACAGCCCCAGCCGACTGGGCAATACACAGAGTTAAATGTCAAACAGTTTTATTTCAGATAATTCAGTTCAGCATAAGTACACAGTTTAGACGTCAAAACAGTTCTATTTCGAGCAAGTCAGTGTAGCATTAGTACGCAGTCTCAATGTCAAAACAGTTCTATTTTAAACAATTCAGTTTAGCATAAATACGCAGTTTAAATGCAAAAATCAGTAAAGTGAAAGAAGCTAGGTGCATAGTTCTATTTAACCCATAGATAGGACCCTTATCAGGTGCTACCACTCCGGGCTAGAGTGGACCTGGGAGTGATGGCAATAAAGGGGTACTCCGCATTTTCCAAAGCTCCAGCATGGCTAGAACCTCACCATCAGATTGTTTAGTGTCATATCTAGGACACTCGTGGGGGGTGGTCTTACTCCTCTGCAGAGAAGCAGTCGGTGTATTCTAAAGCCCCTTCCCCCAGCCGACTTGGCAAGCTGTGAGAAGAGATTCAGTTTCTTTTTTAAGGTTTACCTTTCTTAACCATATCTATGTTTTCTCGTGTCAGATTTCGCTTGTTTGTTATTTATCATTAATATCAATAAACTGTTGGCAAATTATTTATAACTATTTCTACTTAATAACAGTTATTTGTTTGCACGCAGTTATATGGTTTCAAGTATATAGTGATAATACTAAATAATTATAGTCTCATATTTGAAAACATAGATGTGTGTAAGCAATTATTACTGAATAGAAATAATTATTTGAAACTATATAAGCTTGTTCAAATTATTTTATTATATATGAATACTTGATATCATATGACTGTATGCAAGAAAACCTCTTAAGAAGCAATTACACAAAAATGCAAATATAAATGTACAAACATAACGTTAATAATGAATGCAGAAAACAACCCTAGACAGGTTGACATAACGTTAAAATCGATCCATCCATTTTTTTTGCGTGATGCACACCAAATCCTGAAGGTAGAAAGTTGCAAGAATATTCCTACAGAGATGATAAAAGCAATGTAGAAAGGGAATGGGTGTACAAGTGTAGTTAATTGCACCGCTGGACAAACAACGAAGAACTCGTAGATATATAAAAATGTAACTTATATTCTTATTCTTCGATGGCGACGATTGTGTGTAATAAGAATGCAGTCAGAGAGATTTCGCACGTATCTTTCTTCTGTGGCGGGGACCTTTTTTTGTAAAGTAGTGCAACGGCCGGAGAACACACACGAGGAGCTGACAGGTCTGCTTAAGTGACCAGCGGGTCTTTCCCTTCGTTTGAGCGACCACTAGATCTCTAAGTTCATCCTCGCCAGCTAAGCTAGTACATTACACAAGTCGAATTTACTGTTATCTCACTGAAGATTCCTTCCCATTACGTAAATTAGCGGAGGTGCAATTTTCAACTGATGTAAATCATTTTCACAGCACTAATATAGTTGGGGCCATGCTGCAAAATGACACCTTTCCTATTTATTAAACACGATGCTGCCTGACTATGAAATGCGCTATTTTAAACTGCTTAGCACATTTACATGGCTGAAGTGGTTGAAGCGTGTGTTTACTAATATTCCCCGCAGTTGGTCATCCAGGGGAAACGCATTAAATGGTAATGAGAGATGTTACTTCCGACTCGACCCGAAATGCACGGTAAGTTAATGAGATCTGCGCTTGAAATGCTCAATCGTTTCTATTTGCCTCCGCTTTCATTGATGAGGTCAGATATTTGGAAATAACAAAATAGTCGGTATATGGCCACCTGAAATAAATAATCGATATCACAAGAAGTATGACATCGTATGTGAAAACTACTAGCACAGAGGAGAACCAAACATTTCGGTTTCTTTGTTTAATGGCAAATGAATCTTCATGGATTATCTAATGCTAAAACCATTTTAGAGAAGAAGAGTAGCGTAACTATCTAACCCATAACTAGGTGGGTGGGGTTTAAGGAGGTTCATAACTTTCCGAAGGGTATTAGTCCGAAAGTGACTGTAATTACGTGAGAGGATTTTAATCTCACTTATAACGATGTCGTAGTCCGGCAAGTTAGCCACTAGGCCATGTTGACCCCTCCACAGGAGAGCAAGGATACTTCCCTTTCCGTGGGTTGAGCACTCAAGGGAGGAATCGCCGGCTACCACGTACCCGTAAATGCAAACTCTTCTCATAAATTGAGCACCCCGGAAGCATATACGGAAATAAATATATACGTTAAAATTTTCCTTCGTTTCGGGATGATAGCTTTGGGATAAGATATCCGACTGACGTAAAATCAGCCGGGTTTCGAACCCAGTTTGAAGCATCTCGCGTGTCTAGCCACACTGAAGAGTTGTGATATAACGAAACAGTCTGTCTGTGAATGACAATATATATATATGTGTGTGTGTGTGTGTGTGTGTATTTCACGTATATGCATACATTTCAAGTACATATATATATATGTATATATAGTGAAATAAACAAATCGTTTTAAAAACGAATGTCCCACAAGCTAGATTACCCTTCTCATAATGCCACACAGAACAGTATATAAAGAGATACTCACCACGTGAGAGCCTCTTGGTCTGATGATCACATTGACAAGAAACTTGCCGTGACAAAGAGCCGTTGACTCTGTATCGACTAATATGCTCAATCAATCATATTGAGCATTATTTATTCAAAAATTTACCAAACTTTATAATTAATATATATACAAGTGTTATTCAATAAATAAGACAATTATTTTGAAAAAAATCCAAATGCATTTTTTTCAGAATTTTTTCCCATAAACGTAAATTCTGCATTATTTGGAATTAGTTTACAACAAAAAATTATTTTAATATCGCACAAATAATTGTTATGAGACTATTCAAAATGGCAGCAAATCAAACAACGTGCTCCACGTATGAAGAAAGGTCTATCATCAACCTTTTGGTGGCTGAGATGTAAAAACGAGGTAAAATTTACAAAAAAGTATATGTACACAGAAAATGCATGATATGTACGCAGAAGCATATTTTAATAATAAAAAAAAAAGGTTTACAAATAGGTTAAAAAAGTTTTACAAATCATATAAACTTGGTTTAGCCACTACGAGCCTGAGTCTAAAAGACAGTTTATAGAGTGGAAACACACCGACTCTCCCGTAAGGAAAAAGTTCCTGGCGCAACTGGAAGTCTTCTAAAACATAAGTGAGCTCATAAGCGACGTTATTTTATACTCTTGCACATGGGCGTACCAGTATTGGTCAACCAATGATTTGATGATTATAATTAAAAATAAAAACACTTGACAATAATAGATTAAAAATAATACAATAAATATATTAACAAATCACAAATTAATATGACATAATCCCGCAAATAACCATTCAACGGGATTTAAAACAATACATCTACATAGATGTAAGCAAAAAACAGGCCACTCTTTTTAGAATGCCCTACAAGTTAGATTACTATTCCCACCATGACCCCACACAGTAGTATGTTAAGAGATGCCCAACAAGTGGGAGTCTCTTGGTTTGATGCTAGCATAAGCGTGAAACTGTTAGTCACCAACCATCAATGACTCTGTGTCTGCGTTATTCAAACTTAAATCTATATATGCTCTATTACCGATATTTAACCATCTTCATTCATAAATATAGCAAGTGTTATATATTTTCATACATATTTTAACAAACATACATATTCTAATCGCTTGGTTTTAAGAGCTAAAAACAGGAACGTAATTTAAGAGCCAGATTTTATTGCCATCAACATAATAAGACATGAAGTTTATTTGGATCCTGAAGGCTAACTTTCCGGAAATCTTTTTAGTTTAATATATCGTATTGGGTCTTCTTCTTCAACTTCTTGCAATGACGACTCATTCCCTCTTTTTGCTTTACTTTCTTCTTCTTCTTCTTCTTCTTCTTCTTCTTCTTCTTCTTCTTCTTCAATGGCCAGCACTCTATGCTGTTTCCTGGGGATGAATAATACGGAAAATTCTCTTGCGATGTGCTCACAAGTCAGGAGCCCATGAACCATAGATGTAAGTTAAGTCCTCTCAATTCGACGGGTCTCGACTAACTAATTTAAAGTTACAATCTAACTCCGAACATCTACGATTTTAGTCACCTGATTTTAATTCGTCGAATGAAAGCTAAGCTTTTAACTGACCTTGAACTGTCAATTACGTTGAGTTGGCATTAAAATCCTTGAAAATCATCTACACGACCTCTCAAATCATAGATACAGATAATCTATTATTAAACAAATAGAATTAAACTGTTTTTTAAAGGCAAGTTTTCTCTCTATTCTCCAAATATCTTATTTAGAATCGAGCAAGGAAATTGCCCTTTGATATAGTTGCCAAAATACTCAAAATCATTTATAACCCTTGCAATCTTAGGGAATATAAAACATTCCTATAGAAGCAAAATACTTGTCATAAGTATTTAAACAAGCATAATATATATATATGCGATAGTACTGAACGTTTTTGTTAAGTTACTTGGCATTCCAGTGACAGAACCCTAGTCAAAAGAGGACAACTCTGAATTCAAAATTCTTGTTTTGCAAATTGTTCAAATTAGTTTGCAATATTAGTGAAACGGTCGATGAACAAACTAAACATAGGTAAATACTAAGGTACTTGTCCACATACTTCTAGTATCTCAAGATTAGAAAATTAACCTTTTTTAAATATCATTCTAGCTTGGTCACCAAGCTAAATCTTACGGATTCAGCCCAAATTTCTATTATCCTTTTTCTATATCCTCTTTGTGTAGAATTGCTCTTAAAATAACAGTAAAGTGTATTTTTGTTGTCTTGTCCATTTTTTTCCGCTGGCGCCTCTCAGTTGAATATTTGCTTTGGTTGTTGTTTGGATACCTGAAATTAGAACAACCAGCATTCATAGAATGCTGGGTATCAAAGGAGCACCTGTTAATCCATATTTACCAACCCCTCCACTCGGGCAGGATATGACTCAAGGTCAATTTTTAAGCGGAGTTTAACAGGTTTGAATTCAGAGTTTTCCTTCTCCTAGACTAGTTGCCTCACCAAGGCTGAAGAACCCAGTCCGCCCTGCTATTTACCCATAGCTGGAGGGAGAATAATTGGATTCATACGTTAATCATGACACTCAGATCTTTAATCTGAGTCCCCTGTTGATATAGATTTGGCTAGGATTTGGAGTTGATTCTTTTCATCGTAGTTCATTATCTTCTGTACTCTTGTCACAGATGTGACCTGGTAGTCTTGTAAGAAAGAGGACACTTAAGCGGACCATAAAAATAAAAGAAAAATATAAAAACTCATACACACAGGTTTTAAACTTATTAAGTTTTAACTTAGTCATCTTTTTACTCGACTTGTTTCATTCGTTACTACTTTGTTGCTACTTAGTGCGTGGTTTGCTTATAGCAGATATTACTGTTTAGTTGTTTAAACCCTAGCCATTTTGTAGTTTTCCATAATGCTCGGTCTTTTCTCACCGTTTCACTTATATTCCAAACAAATTTAGACATCCCTATCTGGCTCTTTTTGCTTATCGGCTTTTTATCAAAAAGTCCCTGACATGTGACTAAAGGAGGGGAAGAGGAAACTATTAGAACTTTGCTCTTCATGTAAATTTTCCATTTTTGTTGTAGGGGTGGGGTTCTAATTATATATATATATATATATATATATATATATATGAAAGACCTAAATTTTCCTTCGATAGTACGGCAGAGACTCTTTGAAATATTTCGAAATAAGCAAAAATTTCAGCATATCAACGAAAATAACAGATTTAGAAAATTCGAGGCAAGTTCTTACCTTAGTATTCAACTAAGTTTAGTTTGTTCATCGGTCGTTTCACTTATATTGCAAACTAATTTAAACATACCTATCTGATACTTTTTGCTTAACGGGTTCTGTCAAAAAAAGTACCAGACACATGACTTAGGGAGGGAAAGAAGAAAGTGGTACTAATAAAATTTCTTTGCTCTTCATGTTAGTAAATTTTACTGGCTTTTTTGGTTGGGGGTTTTCTTATATATATATATATATATAACTAAAAAAGAAAGCACTAAATTTTACTTCGATAGGACGGCAGAGTATCATCATTATTACTCTTATTATTATTTCTACTCTCTACTGTATTGATCTCAATTACAGTTGTTTGTGACTCAGCATTAACGTCAATGACTCGAGATATTATCAGAAGAATTGTGCCATTTCAAGGATGACTGATTCTTGAAGAGTGCAAGTGTTGTATGAAATGTCTAGCCACCCTTAATATCTTGGATATTGCGTTCATTGCACCAGTGATCGTTCAACCTAATCTCTTAAGTGTGGTGCAGATTGTACCAGTAATAGTTCAATTTAATATCTTGGGTAGGGTGTCCATTGTACCAGTAATAGTTCAACTTAATCTCTTGGATGTCGTTGTCATTGTGCTGCTATTAGTTCAACTTAATCACATGGTATTGTGGTCATTGTACCAGTGATAGTTCAACTAAATCTATTGGGTGTGGTACTCATTGCACAAGTGACAGTTCAACTTAATATCTTGTTATGGTGCTCACTCTACCAGTTATAGTTCAACATAATATCAAGGGTGTGGTGCTCAGTGTACCAATAATAGTTCAACTTAATCTCTTGGGTGTCGTTGTCATTGTACCAGTAATAGTTCGACCTAATCTCTTGACTATGTTACTCATTGTACCAGTGATAGTTCAACTTAATCTCTTGGTGGTGGTGCTCGGTGTATCAGTAATAGTTCACCAAAATCTCTTGGGTGTCGTTGTCATTCTACCATTGATAGTTCAACTTAATCTCTTGCTTGTGGTGCTCATTGTACAAGAAATAGTTTAACTTAATTTCTCGGTATGATGCTCATTGTGCCACTGATAGTTCAACCTAATCTCTTTGTATGGTGGTCATTGTACCAGGAGTTGTTTAACTTAATATCTTTTATGCAGTGCTCATTTTACAATCGATGGTTCAACTTCATTTTTTGGTATGGTGCTTATTTTAACATTAATAGTTTAATTTATTCTTTTTTGTATGGTGGTCATTATACCAGTGATAGTTCAACTTAATCTCTTAGTTGTGGTGCTCAGTGTACAAGTGATAGTTCAACTTATATCTCTTGGGTATGGTGCTCTATGCACCCGGGACGGCTCAACTTAAAATCTTGGGTGTCATTGTCATTGTAGCAGTGATAGTTCAACTTAATCTCTCGGGTATAGTATCCATTCTGCCAGTGGTAGTTCAACTGAATATCCTAGGTGTAGTGGTCACTGCAGCAGTGATAGTTCGACTTAATATCTTTGGTATGTTGGACATTATATCTGTGATAGTTCAACTTAATCTCTTGGTGTGGTGCTCATTTTATCAGTGTTAGCTCAACTTAATCTCCTGGGCCGTTATTGTAACAGTGATATTTCAACTTAATCTCTTAGGTGTCGTTGTCATGGTACCAGTGATAGTTCAACAATCTCTTAGGAATGGTGATCATCGTACCTGTGGTAGTTCAATTTAATCTGCAGGGTGTGGTGCTTTTTGAACCAGTGATATTTCAACTTAAACTCTTGGTATGGTGGTCATTGTACCAGTGATAATTTAATTTTTTTGTTCAGAATAATTTGAAATTTTCTTAATTTCTTTCATTGTCAACTGACATTCGTGTGGAACGATAGCAAGAATAAATACAAATATTGTTATTTTTATCATTATTTAATTTTCTGCTTCACATTCTTTTTTTCTTACAATCCTTAATCCAATCTTTACCAAGATCTAGGCCGACGGAAGGTAGAGATTATGTGTATTTATATTTTTTGCAGCTTCTTTTCGGTGATATTATCCTTCATACTGATAGTACTCTTCTAAAGAGATGAGTAGTTCCGCAAAATGCAATTTTTGTATTACATAGACTGGCATCGCCAGGTATCTTGTTTATATATGTATTTATCTGTCCCTTTCTTGAGCATACTTAGTTCTCTCATATTTACTGGAACTGCAGTGGTATTAAGGTTCCATACTTTTTCTATTTTCGGGTATTTTTATTTTTACTTAGTTTATTACATTCTTTGACTGATATGTCATCCATTAGCATTAACATATCAATTAGAAGGGATGTTTTTCTTTTAGAGTCCTTAATCATTATATATTTGGTCTACTGCTCTTAATTTTCCATCAGTTTAGTCACATAGAATAGTAGCTCTTTTAGCTTCTGTTGTGGAGTCTGGTTGGTGTTTATTTTACTCCTTGAGTGTTTTTCACGCCAGCTTTTGGTGGTCTTCTTTCACTAAAGTCTGAGTGAGAACAGTTCTCCTCTGGTCTACAGGACTCTTCAGAATTTCCTAGCTGATCATTGCTGTGATTTGGATGGTCTCAATTTTCTTCCAATTTCCAGCTCCTACTGGCATTTTTCCACGTCTTCGGGGAACGTTTCAGGTGAACCAGTTACAATTGGTGTCTCCGCTGCATTCATGTTTCAGTTTTTAAAAATTCCCTGGTAAGGTAAAGTTTATTATTATTTACTCCTTTGAGAGTTTTTAACACTAACGTTAGTTGATGGTTACTCGCTGGACTTTGAGTGACAGCAAGTCTCTTCAAGTCTCCAGGTCTCTTCACAGTATTCTGGCTGATCTTAGTAATTCTGTAGTCTAGATGTTTTCTACTAGTCTTCTGATTTCTAATTCTTCCAGTCCCTTTACCAATCCTTTGGGGACAACTCCATGTGCACCAACTACAATTGTTATCACTGTCACCTTCATGTTCCATTGCTTCTTCAGCTCTCTAGCAAGGTCCAGGTATTTATCCCGCTTTTCAGCTTTTAATCTTACTTTGTCGTCTGTCGAGACGACAAAGTTCCCAATTCGGTAGGTTCTCTTTTTTTGTTGACTAACACTAGGTCTAGTCGTCTGGCCGAAATTAGGTGATCCGTTTTTATTATTATTATTATTATTATTATTATTATTATTATTATCTGTTGTTTTTTTAAATAAGTCTTATTACAAAGTACGCACATAATCTATTTGTGATATCATACATACACACATACGTACACACACACACACACATATATATATATATATATATTCTACTTTTGCTTTCATCTGATTGAAACAAACCCAGAAATCTGTACTTCTTCTCAGACAGGCCTGTCTTGTTATTCTCTTTGATCATCACTTTTTTTCAGGCTCTTTCTTTTATGTCGTATCAGAAGATTTTATTCACCGTTTCTTTTGTTCATAGCTGAAGTGTCATACAAGATATGTAATTTTATATAAAGTGTCACACACAAACACGTGCACACACACACACGTGCGCGCGCACGCAAACACACACACACACACACACACACACACACACACACACACACACACACACACACACACACACACACATATATATATAATGCTTTTCAGCATGCAATTTTAAAAAGCTGTTTTCTCTTAAAATGACTTGATAATATACACTCTTTAAATAAAGCTATATTTGTTCCTTAATTGTTGTTACATTTAGGGTATAAAAACTATATGCAAATGTAGCAGTCATTATAAAATATAGTATAACCGGGCCATTGGCCTAATGAGTTGAGTGTTCGACAATAGGCCGGGAGACCTGGTCGAGTCATACCAAAGACTTAAAAAATGCTATTTGATGACTCCTTGTTTAACACTCAGCATTATAAGGGTAAAGTGAAGCAATTCAAAGAATAGAGTAACGTCCTCCTTTACACCTTTGTGTAGTAGCTATTGAAAAGGGAGCCTTTGGGTCACCCTCGACTGAGGTCGCCAACTTACTTACTAGGGTGAGTCAATAGTTTTGCAATATTTTGGCACATGCTAGTTTGTGGCATGTATATTACTTGACCATGTCGTTCAAGCTGCTGTATGCTACTGCTGTGTTTGGTAGTATCATGGTAGTTGGTGCGCTGATACGTGTGATTTGAAGATCCACATAGATGAACTTGTACTTTACGAGTCCGAACTGGGTTATAAGCCGTGGATGTAACTAAAAACATTTGTTTCGTGTTAGGTGAAGATGCAGTTGATTTCAGTAAAGTAACCAGATGGTTCCAGAAATTTCGTCCGTGTTGCAAGACCCTCGACAATCAGGCAAAGGTCAGGTAGGCCTAAAGCCGCGCATTTAGAGGCCGTGCGACAAGCCATCGTGATAAATCTTGGGAGTAGCGCTCAGAGAATATCAGTCAAGCTCAGTGACTCGCAGTCCAGTCTGCTTTGTCATTTTCATGGTCTCGGCAAAAGCATCTGGTACTGCCGAATTGTGCTCCACGTTACTAAAATTTTGCAAAACTTTTGACTCACCTTAGTGTTAAGCTTTCTTTAGTCTGGCATACAAACCTCAGAGTGCTTACTGAACCAGTTGTTTTTAATTATTCTTGTCTAAAATATTTACCAACAAACTATTCACTTATAAATCACACACACACACACACACACACACACACACACACACACACACACACACACACACACACACACACGTATATATATATACTCATTAAGTCATGTTGACAGCGTGGAGTTCCCTGACTCACTTTCACCATCCGCAGCTATCATCCATCGCTCCCGAAAGGTCTTCTAGGCTTCATCTAGAGTTAGCATAGGGTTATATGTATTTACCCAACCCTTCCGTACGTGCAGGATGTGACACAAGGTCAATTTTTAAACGGAGTTCAACATTGTGAATTCAGAGTTTCCTTTCTCTTACACCAGTTGCCATGTCTAGACTAAAAACATCTATTATCTATCCATTGGGGGAGGAAGAATAGTTGGGTTCATAACTTTCTCAAGTGAATTAGTGCTGTGTGAAAGGCAATCAGCCTCGTCCAGGATTTGAACTCTGGTCGCTGTGTCCATTTCCAACAATAATAACCACTACACCACAGGTATCTCCATAGAGCTGATGTATATGTCCTTGCTAGTTGACCAACACTGTACGTCCATATGCAGTTGTCCATAAACAGGATTAGGTATTAAATAACCGGCAAGGGTTGATATGCCATTAAAAACCGACCAACCAATTGTTCATATGTGACAATCCGAGAATCAATCTCAGTCTCTTTTGTGTATGTTCTTTGTACAGTAAAGACCTAGTATTTCTTGTTTCTGTCCTTTGAAAATTAATGACGTTGTGTCTTCTCCTGGCCAAGGCCGTTGTACTCATCCTCATCAAGTAATGTTATATACCTGGAATGAAGAGGCCATAACACTTGTTTATAAAAAAATATAAAATCTCTTTTTATTTACTACGAAACGCTGTGGCGAAATAGCCGTATAAGAGAGAGAGAGAGAGAGAGAGAGAGAGAGAGAGAGAGAGAGAGAGAGAGAGAGAGAGAGAGAGAGACTGTGAAAGTTTCTATCCTTTCACATACTCTTCATAGAAAATATGTTCATATTCTGTCTGTTGGGACACGCATATTCTGGTCAATACTTCTTGTATATATATTATGTATGAATCAAAATTTTCTATCTATTTAAATGAGTTGGTATTTCCTTCCGTTTATTCAGTGTTAGTGTATCATTATATACTTATATTGGACCTTGGTGAGTAGGGACATCACAAATAATCCTCCCTAGCAACAACCAGCATGATAAAAAAAGTATTTTTCAGTTTATTTGCAATTCGGCCAGAATTTTTCATTAAACTCTTCCAGTCTAAAACGTTCTAATAATCGTGGCTTGTCATAACATTCACATTTCCCAACGATTTTATCATATGTCAAGATTCGGATATTTATTCGCTTTTTCCACTTTGTAGTCTTCCCATGAGAATAACGGCTCCTATCTGATATATCTTTTTCTCTCTTAGTTGAAGATGACTAGATCTGGTCTGATGACCTAGACTAGACGATCCGTTTGAAGTTCAAAATCCCATAGAATTTGACAATTTTAAACTTTCAAAGAGATTCTTCTTTGCGTATATATCCTGGGTGGGTATGGTCAAATCGTATTCGTTTGCTCAAACCCCTGTTGGACCATTCATGGTCAGTCATGTGTGTCTTTATAAACTTCTTCAGACCTAATTTCTTGTATAGCCTCAATAAATTGTCTTCCACACACACACACACACACACACACATGTATATATAAATATATAGATAAGTTTTTTAAAGAGCTTAATGTTTCGTTGAAGCAGAACTGATTTAAAACCTAAAAGTTTAAAAGCTTCCGAATACTTTTGTCCCGTTGCTCTAGGTTTCACGTACTTATTGACATGATCTTCAAAGAAATATTCCTGTTTGTCAAATCATTAATGTTGATATCTCTTTCTATATATATATATATATATATATATATATATTTACCGAGCCCTAAGCTCGAGCAGGAAATGGCACAAAGTCAAGCGGAGTTTAACAGGTTTGAATTCAGAGTTTTCCTTTTCCTAGACTAGTTGCCTCACCAAACCTGAAGAACCTAGTCTGGCCTACTATTTGCCCATAGCTGGAGGGAGAATAATTGGATTCGTACATTTCCCACGGGTATTAGTGCTATGTGAAATGCAATCAGTCTCGTCCAGGATTTGAACTCGTGTCACCGTGTCCATTTCCTACGACGATAACCATTATGTACACATCATCAAGTCGTTCTGATCGCACAGATTCCTTTGGCTCTCTTTCGCCACCCGTCTCTATCGTCCATTGCTTTTAGCAGCTCCTCCAGACGGCTAATGAACATAAATCTTTGGTGTGTCCATGTATGTCGGGACCCACAGGAGAATTTCGCTTATGAGTTCGTCTTTTCTTCTGCCTAGCAAGAATTGTTGGTCTTTCCTGGATGGTTTCTTAGATGGGAGGCAAGTGGCTATATAGCTGCTGTTTTTTAAGGTACTGCATCCAGGATCTGTAAAAAAAAGTCAAAAGCAGCATCCTAGGGTTGTTCTCATCAAGGTTTTTGTTCCAGCTCTTCATTAGGTTCTTGTTGTGCAGCTGTACAACAGTATTGAAATGGCTACAGTTTAAAAGAATTGCTTTTTGTTATTTCAAATCTAATATCCCTCTCGTATATATATATATATATATATATATATATATATACACACACACACATACACACACACACATATATTTAGTAAGTTGGCTGACAGTAGTCAAGGGTGACCCGAAAGTTCCCTTTTCCATGGTTACTATACCAAGGTTTAGGAGAGGGCGCTACTCCATTCCCTGGATTGCTCCTCTCACCATTGATCCATACCTTATAATGCTGAGTGTTAAGCAAGGAGCCATCAAGTATGATTTTTGAATCTTTGGTATGACTCAATCTGGGATTGAACCTCGGTCACCCAGACCATTGGTGAACATTCAAATCACTATGCCAATGGGTCGGTATATATATACGACCCCAGCCGACTGTATATATATCTAGTCTCCATGTGTTTTGCAACCTCAGCCGACTATATATATTAGTAAAGTTGGCGATCGTAGTCGAGGATGACCCGAAGGCTCCCTTTTCGATAGTTTTACACAAAGTTGTTGGGGAGGGCGCTACTCCTTTCACTGGATTGCTCCACTTTACCCTTGATCCATAACTTATAATGCTGAGTGTTAAGCAAGGCTGCATAAGTACCACTTTTTAGTCTTTGGTATGACACGACCTGGGATTGAACCCCGGTGTCCCGGACTATTGGCAAACACTCTGACCATTATGCCAATGGCCGGATTATATATATATATATATATATATATATATATATATATATATATATATATATATATATATATATATATATATATATATATATATATATATATATATATATATATATATATATATATATATATATATATATATATATATATATATATATATATATATATATATATATATATATATATATATATATATATTCAAATAGTTTATATATATATAGTCTTCATGTTCTGATGTTCTGATTGGCAAGTTAGAGTCTCAGAATAATTACAACCGAATAGTGAGTTTGATTCTCACAAGGTGCCTCATATATGCACCCCTGCCAAATCTAAACTACGCACTTTTTAGGAAGGCTCGTATAATGTAATTGTCTGGTTTGGTTTCTTTGTGTAATGACATATCAACCTTCGTGGGCTATTTAATGCCAAAGTCATCCTTGTAGAAGTACAGTAGGGATACTACTTAATCCCCAGCTGGGCGCGTAAGGGGATTCAAAACTTTCATAAGGGTATTCGTTCGAAAGTGAACGTAATAGTACGGCTGGAGTTTGAAGTCGCTTACTTTAAGGTCACAGTCCAATACTTTATGCATCCTACCCCCCCCGGGGGGGACCTCTCCTATAGATTAATGAGTTGTGAGTTTGCGTAGCAGATTATTACAAATATGTTCGATTTTCTCTGGGTAAGAAAAACAAGGAAAAATTCATGTAAAGAAATGAATTAAAAGGGTAAATGATTAAAGAAAGAAGACAGGATAAAAGAACATTGGAAAAAAAAATGAAATAAATGAAGGATGGAAAGAAGTAAGTATTATGGCGTGGGTAGAAAAATATTATGAAGGAAGAAAGTAGGGAGAAAGCTAAGACTCCTAAATAACAGGGCATCGAATTTATGATGGCAGTGACAGAAAGTCCAGATCATAAATATTTCGTCATTCTGATTTATAAAACATCGACCTTGATTTTAGGAAAACCTTGCTCTTCTCTTATCTATGACCTCCATTCAATTTATGAAAGATCAACACACTTGATCTCTCTCTCTCTCTCTTACGCTCTCTCTCTCTTTCTTTCACTTTCTCTCTCTCTCTCTCTCTCTCTCTCTCTCTCTCTGTCTCTCACTCTGACACACATGTACACACAGAGGGATTCACTTGCGTTGGTGGTTGACTTTTACCGCTAATAAACCAAAATCTAGAATTCTGATTACAAGGGCAAGCAGGCCCTTCTAAATTTCAATATTAGCGTAACACAATCTTTCAACCATTATTAATCCCTCGAATTGGATCATGTGCCAAAACAGTTCCCTTAGGGATCCTCGAAAAAGTTGCTGAGTTAAACGAAGTTGTTGCTTGATCTGGATGACCAAAGAACAGACCAACGTGTTTTGGGAAGGTTTGATATATTAAACGCTAATACTGAGAATACACTTGTAAACCTCCTACTAGTTGGTTTCAAGTTCTGAGTTAATAAAAATTCCGCTCGTCAAATTTTAGCATTAAATTAAGAATCGGAAAGATGGGTCCTTCTTCGTGGGAAAAATTATATGACTGAGGTATTTCATAGTAATTGAAATATTCATTTTCCCCAAGAATGTAACGTCAAGGCAGGAAGTATTCTGTCTTATCATATTTACCAACCCCTCCGCTCGGGCAGGATATGACACAAGGTCAATTTTTAAGCGGAGTTTAACAGGTTTGAATTCAGAGTTTTCCTTCTCCTAGACTAGTAGCCTCACCAAGGCTGAAGAACCAAGTCTGTCCTACTATTTACCCATAGCTGGAGGGAGAATAATTGGCTTCATACCTTTCCCAAGGGTATTAGTGCTATGTGAAATGCAATCAGTCCCGTCCAGGATTTGAACTCGTGTCGCCGTGTCCATTTCCTACGACGATAACCATTACACCACGGGCACCTCCAAATGATAATTCGTATTCTATGTCTTATACCAAATATAATTCGACATATGATGCTACAGTTTAGTTCCCACACTTTTTAATATAGTAATAACTCAGGTCAGTTCTTTTTCGTGAGTGTCCAAACTTTCATAGAGAGGAGAAAGTTTTTTAAATTTTTCCAGGAAAATATTGCTGAGGCTTTTAAAATTTTAAACTGAAATGTGCATGGTCAAGTTAGTAAATATTAGTTACGTATAGATTTCAGACACACTGATAGCTTCATGAGCTATTTGGCATCATTTAGTATTTTTCTATAGTATTGCTGAAATGAACTTTGTAAACAAGATTGTTCTTGAGTTGCCTCTACGAAGTTTATATGTTATATAATTGCGGAAGGATTTTTTTATATGACCATTTTTCGTTGGCTATATCTTATCATTCGGGTTAGTTAGGTGCACACATTGAGTGCAGGTGTTCACGCTCGTGCGGGGAGGATGTGACAATCACAGATGTCATAATAAAACCCCCGGATAGGAAACAGGACTGGGGATGTGAATGACGTCATGTCCGGAAGCGATGGGCTGGGATTCTTGGGTACTTTGGGGTGTGCGCGCGTCGGTTGGGTCAGTGAGTTGAGAGCTGGAAAGGGGTGGGCTCCGCCGAGCTGTTCGTGTCTAAGACACACTACAAGAGTAGCACCCCCACAACCAAATCAGGTTACGGGATTAGTCTTTCTTTAAAACAATATCCACATCACACAGTTTTTACATAGAAGTTTAGTTTCGTCAGGCGCAAAGCCATTACTACAGCGCTCAGAGAAAGTCTTCATAACTAACAAATTTACCGACGAGAAATGTTTGTTATGTATTGTTCGACGGTAGGTGTCGAAATCAAATGACATAATCGACTACTATACCTTTATATAGCTGAATTTTATCTGGCACAAGGCAAAATAAGAGTGGTACTTCAATGGTTCGGGAGACCTGGATTTAATCCCAGGTCGCGTCATACCAAAGACTTTAAAAATGGTACTTGTTACCTCCTTGCTTAACACTCAGCATTATAAGGTACGTATCAAGAGTAAAGTGGAGCAATCCAGGGAAAGGAGTAGTGAACTTTCCTACACCTCAGTGTAGTAGCTATTGAAAAAGAAGCTTTCGGGTCGCCCTCGTCTTCGGTCACCAACTTTTCTTAACTTAGAACCAGTTGGGTTTCGCTTTCTTTATTTATTGGCATTTAAAGTTTTATGGGTTATTTAATACCAAATCCATCCTTGCAGAAGGACTGTAGTTGTGCTATTTAACCCATATTTAGAGGGGTAAGAGAGTTTATACCTTTTCCAAGGGTATTAGTCCACAAGTAAACGTAATGGGGCGAGTGGGGTTCGAACTCAGTTATTACGACTTCACTGTCTAGCCCTTTAGCCACTACGCCACACGAACTATCCCCGTGAAGATACAGCGTACAATACAAGTGAATTGATCTACAAGATAAGACTTTGTTTTTTAGAGTTATTTGTAATTTTCAGAAATATTTCGTTCATTCCTAAATTTGACATTTTTAAATTTAAAAATTTTGTTGTCATTCTTTTAGTTAATGTTTACGAAAGTATTTTAATTGCTCAGTCGGCCGGGGGAGGTGCTGTAGAATCCACCGAACGCATTTCTGCGGCGGGGATAAGAACCCCACACAACGAGTATCCTGGACACTAAGCAATTTGATGGTGAGGCTCCAGTAATGCTGGAGCTTTGGGAAATGTAAAGTACCCTTACATTGCCACCGCTCCCAGGTTAACTCTGGCCCTGAGTGGTAGCATCTGATAGGGTTCTATTTATGGGACGAATAGAACTATTTGACATTTAAACTGTGTGACAACAAACGAATTATACTAAACTGAACTGTTTGAAATAGAACTGTTTGATCATTTAACTGTACATAAACACATGACTGATGTTTAAATGAATTGTTTGTTGAATTGTTTAATTACAGACAGTTAAATATGTAACAGCATAGCAGTACTTGGAGCCATTTAACTGTGTGCAAAAGAATGAGCTTAGGCTCAATTAAAAATGTTATCAACGAAATGTGTTAACGTATCATATATATTTGATATATACAAATTCTTCTGCACTTCATAACCCTTCTTCTTCTTCTTCTTCTTCTTCTTCTTCTTCTTCTTCTTCTTCTTCTTCTTCTTCTTCTTCTTCTTCTTCTTCTTCTCTAACAATAAATCTTCCCCTTATTCTTGTTCAATCAACCTTTTTTTTTAAATTCATTTTTCTTTTTCCATTCTGTGTACATCTTTGCCTTTTCCTTCAGTTTCTTCTTTTATAGTCTTCTTCTTCTTCTTCTTCTTCTTCTTCTTCTTCTTCTTCTTCTTCTTCTTCTTCTTCTTCTTCTTCTTCTTCTTCTTTGTGACGTTAACTTTCCTTCATTTTATATTTCTTTTTTATTTTCTCCCATTTTCATTGATTTTCATTTTTATATTTACCTCACCCTTTTCATGCACTTTATGACTCTTCTTCTTCTTCTTCTTCTTCTTCTTCTTCTTCTTCTTCTTCTTCTTCTTCTTCTTCTTCTTCACCAAAAATAAAGATTAATGATAACATCGAAAACCAATTGAAGCCAAGCATTGCCGGCCAACCTATTCAGTAAATGATAAATCACATATCAACATCGTTTGGTTCATCTTCGCTCGTTGAGTCGATCAATTAAAAACAAAAATAAACTTTTATGATGAATTCGATAATCTGGCACCGTTTAGACGAAATTTATGTTGAATTTAATCAAAAGAAGGACGACAACGTAATCACATTATCTACAAAATTCTTTAGTGATTTCTTTTTTAGAAATCAGCTTGCTTCCTTTGTTTAATGTCATATCAACCTTTATAGGTTATTTAATGCCAAAGCCATCCTTGTAAAAGAGCAGTCCTGATACTATCTAACCCATAGCCGGGGGTAAAACAGAGTTCACACCTTTTCCAAGTATACTGGTCCGAAAGTGAACCTGATAGCACAACTGGAATTCGAACTCACTTATTACAATTTTGATAACCAGTTAGTCAACCGATACACCACGGACAACGCCCCCTTTCAGATATCAAAATATCAAAATAGAGAAACATTACTTCTCTTTTTCACTAAGTACGTAATCGTACTTGTTGGACTATTACGACTGATTGATTTTAACGGCATGTTAACCATTCTTGGGTTATTTCATACCTAGAGTTAAGGGGATCAAGTTAATTGTACGTTCATATTTACATTGTAATTGTTTCTTAATGTTCTTTTTTCATACGTCCAATCCAATACGAATATCGTTCAAATAGATCTATTTGACTCCAAGATGAAACCCTAACCAGTACTACCACCCTAGATTTAACTGGACCTGAGAGTAATGGCAATAAAAGGGTCATCTACTCTTCCCATATCTTCAGAACTGGAACCTCACCATCAGATACAGTTTTGTTTCATACCAAGAATATCACTTTTTGGTGTTTTTTAAAATCTTCCAGCAAAAGATGAAGTCAGTGTATTTTGAACCCCGCTGACTGGATGATGAAATATTTCGAGTCTAACCTGGAGCCCGTGGGCAGGAATTTAGGTCTTTGTAGTCTGTTGATAAGTATGCTTTACTGAAAGCTAATATTCATCAAATTTAGCTTTGTAGAGAATAATAATACAAGTATGGACACTCAGTGAGGATCTAAGTATCGGCAGATTTAGAGACTGACTCAGAAAATATTACCCAACGATAACGCATAAATCTATCTATCCTGCGCAATACCATTAAAGTAATTACATTTTATAAAAAGAGTTATTTCCAGTGGGGTCAAATTAGAAAAAGTATTCGTTTTTTTGTATCATTTAAAGCAATAATATTTTAAAGTTCTAATTTCTGATTAAGTTCATATCTATTTCAGTTTGTTTGTTTTCTTTCTTTCTTTCTTTCTTTCTTTCTTTCTTTCCAATTTTGTCTCTTTTTTAAATGGATTGGGAAGGAACTCAGACAAATAAGCCAAAGGACAAGTAGTTGTTGACTATACACAAAGCCTTACAGCCGATATATTCCATAGACAGTCGCTATGTGTCAAGAAAAGATTGAAGTCAAAGACTCGTCGGTATTGAGGATTGTGTTGATGCATCAGCAAAATGAATCGAGGACTACATTAAAAAAAGCAAAGAAAGATTAATTACAATAGCCAATAACAATATAAGCAATATAATGTAGATAAACAACAAAAACGAAAAAAAAAAAAAAAACGGGAAGAAAAACAACTGTATGGATATTTCAAGCGACAAATTTGTGTGATTCCGCACGAGAAAGATATGAAAATTGCAAAGAAATCTGAAGAAAGAATCTGGATCACTAAATATTTCAACATAAAACAACGCCATAAGGACCAATTATATTAAAGCAATAATCGATATGACACAACAGAATAGTAAGTGTACGTTATCATATCATATTTACCAACCCATCCGCTCGGGCAGGATATGACACAAGGTCAATTTTTAAGCGGAGTTTAACAGGTTTGAATTCAGAGTTTTCCTTCTCCTAGACTAGTTGCCTCACCAAGGCTAAAGAACCTAGTCTGCCCTACTATTTACCCATAGCTGGAGGGAGAATAATTGGATTCATACCTTTTCTTAGAGTATTAGTCCAGGATTTGAACTCGTGTCGCCGTGTCCATTTCCTACGACGATAACCATTACACCACGGGCACTTAATACCGTAATACCGAGTACCGTAATTATTCGTGTATAGTACGCACTTTTATTCACATTCATACCTTTCCCAAGGGTATTAGTGCTATGTGAAATGCAATCAGTCTCGTCCAGGATTTAAACTCGTGTCGCCGTGTCCATTTCCTACGACGATAACCATTACACCACGGTAAGTGTACGTTATATGGAGAAAAAGATGAAACGATAAATCACATTGTAAGCGAATCAAGCAACCAGGTAGAAAGTGGGTACCAGACTAGTCACGACTGGGTGGGAAAGATGATTCACTCGGAATTGTGCTAGAGATTGAATTTTGACCATACGACTTAATGTTATATGCAAAATCTAGAATCCATCCGAGGAGATAAGACTCACTTCTTTCTTTTCCCTATCTATCTATCTCATTCTATTCATATCTATCTATCTATCTATCTCATCACACATATCTATCTATCTATCTATCTCAGTTGAGTACATTTTAAACTAAGATAGAAGGGAACCACTGAAGATCGAACTTAAAACAGTAAAGATTCTCTATGTAACTAGTTTTTTAAACTTTACTGAACAACGAGTTGCCTTAATAGATATTCATTTGGCTCATCTTTGTCTGGCACAAGGTCAAAAAAATAGTCCACATGCTGAGAATCGAATTTACATTAGTAGTAGTAAACTATGAGACAAGTTAGTTACCCATTGCTCCACTGCGAAGTTAAAGCTTCTCATAATTTGGTTCTAGGCCATACTGTAAGTTACTCAGTGAGGAACAAATTTAATTACCCGAGTGAATTTCTTTTCGTGACTAGGTTGCTAACCACAAAATTCGTAAATTGAAGAATATTCATGAACGGTATATCTTATAATCTCTTTTCATATGGCATTATAATATTATCTTTATTTATCACATTTTAACATTTTTTGAGACCAGCACGCATTCGTGTCGCCTGCCACACGAGACGCACACGCACACACACACACACACACACACATATATATATATATAATCCTATATTAGAGAGAGAGAGAGAGAGAGAGAGAGAGAGAGAGAGAGCTTTGCATTATGCGAGTGGCAACCGTTAATTCCTTCGCAAGAGTGTCCGACCTCTGAGGTAGGGGGGAGAGCATATATATTGTCATCCCCAGACTGTTTCGTTGTATCACAACTCATTCGTATAATATAATCTTTGTTTATCACTTTTCAACATTTTTTGAGATCAACACGCATTCGTCATATATATATATATATATATATATATATATATATATATGTGTGTATGTCGTGTGCCAGGCAACTCGAATGCGTGCTGGTCTTAATAAAAGAGATAAGAATTATATTATACGGATGAGTTGTGACACATAGAAACAGTTTGTCTGTGGATGATAATATATAAGTTCCCCCGAGGGTTGAGCATTCTAGCGAAGGAATTAACGGTTGCTACTCGCCCAATGCAAAGCTCTTCTAACGAATTGAGCACTATGGTCTCCATGAGCGTAAATATAGACACAAAGAAAATTTAATATATATACGTCAAAATTACCTCGCTTACGTTGAGACTGTTGATGGCTGTAAGGTCATATTATCAGGCTGACGTAAAGTTATTCGGGTTTCGATCCCAACTTGATGCATCTCGCGTGTCTAGTCACACTGATGAGTTGTGATACAACGAATCAGTCTCTAGATAACAATATATATATATATATTCTTTCATTTATATATACATATATATTGCAGGTATTAGCACGTTAAATGTATCGGTTATCATCGTAGGAAATGGAATCAGTGGCCTAAGTTCAAACCCTGGACGAAATAGTTTGCGATTTACTTTGAGCTAATGCCCTTGGAAAAGACAGGAGTCAGACTGTTTTCCCCCACCCAACTATCTGTAAATAATATAACAGACAGGGTTTTTGTCTTTGTTGAGAATCCTTTTGAGAGGAGGCTTCTTAATCTGAGAATTAATCTTTATTTATTGCGGACTTTTTGTCCTCATCTTGGTGGTTTTTTGTTGTTTCTTAACTGCGACCTCGGATAGGAATGCCGGGCAGAAGTTTACTTGGTCAAAAAACGTGGTGCGATAGACAACAACTATGGAATGCAGTAATTACTGGGGATACGGTTACAAGACTCAGCATTCCTATCCGAGGTCGCGGTTAATCATCTGAAGAAGGCCAGAGGTGAAATTTGGCCGAAACGTAGTGCGAAGAAACAACAAAAAAACTACTAAGATGATAAAAAGTCCGCAATGAATAAAAATTAATTCTCAGACTGTTTTATTTTTGCTTAAATTAGACAACTGGTTTAAGAGAAGGAAAGCTCTGAATCAAAATCAACTTTACATCGTTTTAAAATAGGCATTGTGGCGGAGACATTGGGTAATGGCATCGATAATTCATGAATCCGATTATAGAGTGGGTTTTCAGCCAGTAAGTATAATCAAATCCATACTTACAGAATCAGTAATTTTTTTTCTTTTAACTGAGGTTAAAAAAAATTAAGGCACTGGTTTTTATGTGACTAATTGACTGAGTGATTGATTTTAACGACATATTAATTCTTCTAGGGTTATTTTATGCCTATAGGTTTGGGAATTACGTTCATCGTATACTTATATTTACAGTTTTTGTGGAGTTGTTTTTGCACACTGTTATATGATATCAATTATTCCCATTTGATTCAAATAATTAGCACTCACTTGTATGGTTTCAACTATTCATATCTAATATTGATAATTATATGCTTTTAAATAATTATTCTATATTTAATTGTAGTTATTTGTTTGTCTAGTTATATGGTTTCAAGTTACCAATAATAATCCTTAGCCTCAGTTAACTATACTTACAATTAGTTTATTGTTATGTGGAATCATGAATTCCTACAGAGTACAAATGGTTTGGTTTGGTTTGTTTGCTTTTATGGCATATCAACCTTTGTAGGTTATTTAACGCCAAATCCATTTTTATGTAAATAATCTATTCTATTGAAAACAGTTAAGTTTAGCATAAGTACACAGTTTAATTGTCAAAAACATTTCCATTTCAATCTATTCAAGCAGTTTTATGTAATAATTCAGTTAAGTGTAAATACAGTTTTAATGTCAAAAAACAGTTCTATTTGAAATAATTCAGTTAAGCATAAGCATGCAGTTTAAGTGTAAGTACGGTTTAATTGTCAAAAACGTTTCTATTTCAAGCTATTCAGTTTACTCAATTCATTTTAGCATAAGTATGCTGTTAGTTCTATTTAACCCATAGATAGGGCCCTATCAGGTGCTACCACTCCGGGCCAGAGTGGACCTGGGAGTAATGGCTATGAAGGGGTACTCCGCATTCCCCAAAGCTCCAGCACTGCTGGAACCTCACCATCAGATTGTTTAGTGTCATATCCAGGACACTCGTTAGGGGGAGGGTCTTACCCCTCTGCAGAGGTGCAGTCAGTGTATTCTACAGCCCCAGCTGACTGGGCAATACAGATTTAAATGTCAGACAGTTTTATTTCAGATAATTCAGTTCAGCATAAGTACACAGTTTAGACGTCAAAAACAGTCCTATTTCGAGCAATTCAGTTCAGCACTAGTATGCAGTTCCAATGTCAAAACAGTTCTATTTTAAACAATTCAGTTTAGCATAAATAAGCAGTTTAAATGCAAAAATCAGTATAGTAAAAGAAGCACGATTTTGTTCTATTTAACCCATAGATAGGACCCTTATCAGGTGCTACCACTCCGGGCCAGAGGGACCTGGGAGCGATGGCAATGAAGGGGTACTTCGCATTCCCCAAAGCTCCAGCATTACTGGAACCTCACCATCAGATTGTTTAGTGTCATATCCAGGCCACTCGTTGTGGGGGGGGGTCTTACCCCTCTGCAGAGAAGCAGTCGGTGTATTCTACAGCCCCAGCCGACTGGGCAATGAGTAAAATGATTATCAAACAGTTCTATATGACTCATAATAGGACTCTAACAGGTAATACCACTCTGGGTCAGAGTGGATCTGGAAGTATCACAATAAAGAGTATCTCCACACATCCCAGATCTAGAGCCTCACCATTAGATGCAGTTTAGTGTCATACCCAAAACACACCACTTCTTTTTCTATCAATCTATCTATCTCTCTCAGTTGAGTACATTTCAAACTGAGAAAATAGGGAACCACCATTTAGCGTGGGTCTTATTCCTCAGCAGAGGATACGGTAGGCGTATTCTATGTTTTGTATACAGTTGGGACTCTAATCGAAGAATAAATAAGTTATAGCTTTTGCACAGGGCGTCTCAATATACATGGGACCCATGTGACTGCTAAGAAATCTATTAATAATAATGTTGTGTTCTTTTTTGTTTCAGATTTGAAAATAGTATACTATAACAACTATGATTCCTCTATCGCAATGCCTTCGACAAGAGAGGAAAATATTTGACGTCACAACTTATTTGGAAACAAAATCATTTAAAACTGTCTCAAAATAGATGCAACAAATTAATATGATTATGATTTATTACTGAGACTTAGAAACTCAAAAAAGATTGCATATCCTAGAAGCTGATATAATAACAATTAAAAAAATTTTATTTGATGTATCTAACTCGAAGGGTGCATTTTTACAGGACGTGTACCAAATGACAGCCAGTGCACTTGTCTCAGTAATACATTTTAATCATATTAATGGGTTGCATCCATTATGAGACACTCTGTACAATATAGTGCTCGGACTCGCCACAATCGGTCCTGAACTTTTCGATATAAATCCATTTTAGAGAATGAACAATATTGTACTATATAGATTGTTAGGTGCCCGTGGTGTAATGGTTATCGTTGTCGGAAATGGACACGGCGATACGAGTTCAAATCCTGGACGAGACTGATCACATTTCACATTGCACTTATACCCTTGGGAAAGGTATGAAGCCAATTATTCTTCCTCCAGAAAATAGTAGGGCAGACTAGGTTCTTCAGCCTTGGTGAGGCAACTAGTCTAGGAGAAGGGAAACTCTGAATTCAAACCTGTTAAACTCCGCTTTAAAAAATTGACCTTGTTTGATATCCTGCCCGATCGGAGGGGTTGGGTAAATATGAATCTTGTAAATGAGTTTGATTTACAAATGGAGGTTTAATAAAATATTCATTTTGAGTCGATTAAGCAATGATTAAAAATATCTGTCTATCTATGCATCGATACGAGTACATTCGAATCTCTCAATCAATCTATCGAAGCACATAATTCGGTCCATATCAATCGATCTAAATATTCTATCTTTGTCTAACTTTCTCAGATGGTTCAAATCTATCAATCAATCGATTGACCAAATGACTGCAGTCTATCTATCTATCTATCTATCTATCTATCCCAGTCTGAGCATATCTATCTATTTTAGTCTGTTCATGTCTATTCCAGTCTATTCCTATCTATCTGTTTGGTTTGAAAATAACTTTACCATATAGAATTTTGTGAAAGTTTAAGATTGTTACATATTCGTATTTTTGGTTACAGCGTTTCAGTGTTGCTGAGTTTGGTAATAAATAATACCTAATAACACCCGATCAGCCTGTATAATATTCCACTAGAAAGAATAAAATCCTGGTATCTGAATAAGAAAAAAAAATTTTGAATTAAAATAATTGTCTGGGTGTATTTATTCGTAGACTATACTGGATCTATCTATCTATCAATCTATCTATCTATCTATCTCAGTCTGTTCATATCTATCTATTGATATATTTTGTTTAGTCATGGACAAATTTAGAGTGATTAAACTATAACTACCACTTTAAGTCAAATTTACTATTATCACTTTCTTAAAGGAAAGATTATATAAGGGGAATTAACTCCGATTGTACTATTTGTGACAAACATTTCTCATGTACATGTAAGGATAATACATATTTTCTTTTCACTCGCCTCAGATCGGTGCTAATTTGTCGGTTACACTCCAGAGATCACAAAGTTCCAATGTGTTAGATTTCAGCTCAATACTCTCGATTTCTCATTCTGTCTCTGTCTCTGTCTGTCTGTCTGTCTCTCTCTCTTTCTCTCTCTCTCTCTCTCTCTCTCTATATATATATATATATATATATATATATATATATATATATATATAACCGACCAATCCGTACAAGCAGGTCATTTTTAAGCGGTGTTTAACAGGTTTTAATTCAGAGTTTTCCTTCTACTTGACTGGTTCCGATACCAATATTAAAAAGCCCAGTCTGTCCTACTATTTACTCATAGCTGGAGGGAAAATAGTTGGGTACATCCCTTTCTCAAGAGTATTAAGGAAATACAAACAGTCTCGACGATGATTTAAACTTCCATCACCGTATTCATTTCTTACAACAATGCCCATTACACCACGAGCACCTCTGTCTGTCTGTCTGTCTCTCTCTCTCTCTCTCTCTATATATATATATATATATATAAATATATATATAAATTGATAACAAAGTAATCCAAGTAGAAGGAGATATTTATTGAGAAGCAAAGTCGACACTATAGCGTTTCGGTTCTAATGAACTATCATTAGGACTATGAGGTATGATGTTAGTGATGTTAAATCAACGATGGATATTTAAAAATGCAAAATACAAAAACCTAGGGAAAATTTGTATAACAAGAAAAAAATTGGCCGTTTAATTAGTGAATCAGCGTGTGTTGTTTTAAATTACGTCTAGTGGTGCAATGGTTAGCAAGCTAGATTAACAAACCTACACAAATGAGTTTGAATCGCACTGGGTGCCCCATTCATTTGACTTTGTGCCAAATCGAGAGCAACGAGCTTCGTAAATTATTACATTTGACTTATTAGAAATATTGTATAGAATTTGTGTTTCGTTTGTTTATCGAGAAAGATTTCGAATCAAAAAGAGGAAGAGAAAGCATAAAATGATATATGTGGAATTTATTAACTAAAGATGGAATATATTGTCGCTATTTAAAATGTATTTGCTCAAGTTAGGAGAAATGTTATAAAATCCAGGACGAGTATTTAGGGAATTACAGATTGAAATAACAGCGGCTTCGAAAATTCGTCTTAGTCTTTTATTAATTAACACACACAAACTCACACACACACACACACACATATATATATATAGTCATTCACTGACAAACTGTTTTGTTGTATCACAACTTTTTTGTGTGGCTGGACATGCGAGATGATTCAAGGTGGGATCGAAACCCGACTGACGCATCCCACAGCCATCGTCATTCTCAGCGTTAGTGAAAGAATTGTTTACGTATATCTTTTAACATATATGTTATCGGCTACTGGGAGTGCTCAATTCGTGAGAAGAGCAGTTTATTTTGAAAATGC
>OY757929.1:54482161-54617161 GCA_963585895.1 Sepioteuthis lessoniana | reverse complement strand
AATTATTCGCTTACAAATTATATATATATATATATATATATATATATATATATATATATATATATATATATATATATATATATCAGGATTTGGCATTAAATAACTTACAATGGTTAATGCTCCGTAAAACACCCCCCAATCAACCAACCAGCTTTTGCTTGCCTTTTTAAACGTTCATTTTAATTTCTTTTCACTCTCTTTCCCACCCCCCATCTTTCATATCTTCTTTTCTATCTCTTCCTCTTCTTCCTACTTTGTCCTTCTCGCCGTCGTCGTCATGATGCTCTCGTTCGTTTAATCAAATCCGTAATGATGATGATCATTATCAAGTACAATGAGATACCCACCCGACGATACACGGAAAATTTGCCTTCTTTGCTCTTTCCTCTCTCTGTCTCTAAATACTAACTCTCACTTATTCTTTCCAAAAACTCAACACCTTCTCCTCCCACCCGATTCAATCAGCCTATCCCCATCCCCTTTTCCCCTGCCCCCGCCCGCCAATAATAGGACAGGAGGAATTAGCTTGACAAAGGCATGTATTTATAACAACGTCTACTTGTACCGCTCAGCGCAGTTGCATACAAACGGCGCGATTAATTTCGTTCGCATTTATCTACCAAAGTGAATCAATTTCTCGCATTAACGTTTTCTCGGTTAACGACGGGCGCTTTTGAAGTTGCGCATGCGCGAAAATGAGGAGTGGCGGGAAAAGAAGCTGAGCAGAATTTCCGAATCTCGAGAGCTCACTCCTACCCCCCCACCCCGCCCCGATCCCGTCATTTTTATCTAGTCTTTACGGAAATCACGAAAATATTTATAAGGCATACCCATATAGACGCGGGAATACATTCACGAGTATGTGTATTCATGCATATACGTGATGGTAGGGGGGTGGGGGTCGGGTCAGATGTAATAGTGCAGTTAATACCACTATATTATTATTTTTGGATATCTGCCTCATCCAGCACTGAATGTCATCGCTAAGAGCGCGCGTATGTTGAAATACATTTATACAGGGTGTTTGAAAAAAAATTGATATAATTTATTAACTTGACCAAATCTTTAAATGATCTCATGTTTTAATTGCACGTGTAGAAAAAAAAAACCCTCAAAATTCTATGTTGAATGGTTTAGTTCTTTTTTCTTTTCTTTTCTTTTCTTTTCAAGTGTAGAAATATCATTCACAGGAAATAAAAAAGTGTTTAAACATTAAACATAAAATTTTAAGCTGTTTCTGTACATGCTATTAAAATTTGATATCAGTTCTCGATCAAATGATCTTAAGTTTTAACAGCTTGTGCAGAAGAAAACTCAAAATGGCATATTTTACGAATTTTAGTTTAAATCTTGATGTGAAGTCAACCATAGGTTTGGTTTGGTTTCTTTGTTTTAATGGCATATCAATCTTTGTAGGTTATTTAATGCCAAAGCCATTCTCCTAGAAGAACAGTTGTGATACTATTTAGCCCATAGCTGGGAGGATAAGGGGGTTCATACCTTTCCCAAGGGTATTTGCCCGAATGTGAACGTAATAGCGCGACTGGAGTACGAACTCGTTTACGACGATTCCGCAGTCTATCGCTTTAACCATTACACTACGAGGACACCCCCAAGTCAACTATAGTTGCCTCCTTAGTATCAGCCATCTATCTATCTATCTATCTATCTATCTATCAGCATCACCCTAACTGACCACACTTGTGTTGTATTTCAATAAAGCTATTGTCATCAAATTTTCATTACAAACCTTAAGCATAAAATTTTGATTTATTTCTCCACGTGCTGTTAAAATTTGAGATTATTTGAATGAGAATTGGTCAAGTCATTTGAATTCAAAAAGATATCAGTTTTTCTGAAACATCTTGTATCGGGTTCAGGGAGCGGTAGTTTCATACTTTTCTCAAGAGCATTAATACTAAGTGAAAACAGAGTGTGAGTCAGGTTAAATTTGAATTCACTTTGATGATTCCATTTTCTGTTCTATTGACTGACACAATCTCCCAAATTTGAAGAAATGATTCGCATCAAACATTAAACGTAGAATTTTGAGTTGTTTCTATAGATGCTGTTCAAATTGGAGATCATTTAAACGAGAATCGCCCAAGTTATTACATTATGAAATTATGTCAGTTTTATGAAAATATAATCTCAAATGATATCAGATTTTTAGAAACTCCCTATAGTACGTTTTCTCTTTTGGGGTGAAGAATTTGCCTTCAATAGGGATCAATAATACATTTAAGAAAACAGACGACAGCTAAAGTGTTTGATTTGGTTTTGTTTGGTTTGGTTTTATGGCATATCAACCATTGTAGGTTATCTAATACCAAATATTCTCTATACATATATATCAAATATAGATGATTTGTAAACACATTTTGTAGATAACATTTTTAAATGAACCCAAACTCGTTCTTTTGCACACAGTTAAAGGGTTCCAAGAATCTCTATGTATCACTAACAATTCAATTAAACATCAGTCATTTGTTTACACACAGTTAAATGTGAAAACAGTTCTATTTCAAACAACTCACTTTAGCATAATTTATTTGTTTTTACACAAAGGGTTCTATTTGACCCATAGATAGAACCCTATCCCGTGCTACCACTCCGGTTCAGAGTGGACCTGGGAGCGATGGTAATGAAGAGGTACTCTTTATTTCCAAAAACTCCAGCATTACTGCAGCTTCTCTGCAGAGATGAAGTCGTTGTATTCTGCAGACCCAACCGGAAAAGTGTACGAGACATAGGAACTTGTCCAGAGTATCATTTTTTACAAAATATCTACACTGATATTTTTTAAAGTAAGGTCGATGATTAAAATCATTTGAAGCAATGAAAATATTTGGGTGCATTTTGAATGTAAATCAAAAATAAACTTAAAAAAAAAGTATTTATACATTCTCGCCCATAAAAGCCATTTAAACTGTAAAACGCTTATCACAAGGTTAATTCAAAGTTTTGCAATATTCTTGTTAGTTTACCGTGCGTATATCACGTCACTGAAGTAGTTTAAGCCGTTGAATGTACACGCTAGGGTTAGTAGTATCGTGCTAGTTGATGCGCTGTCACGTTGTGCATTGCTTTATTCCGTGTGTGATTTGAAAGCCACACAGATGAACATGCAACAGAGACTAATTTGGGAAGCTACACTTTACGAGTTAGAACTAGGTCATAACTTTGCAGAAGCAATAGAAAACATTTGTTGTGCGAAAGGTGAAGACGCAGTTGATCACAGTAAGGTAACCAGATAGTTAAAGAAATTTCACTCGGGTTGCAAGAACCTCGACTATCAGGCAAGTTCAGGTGAGCCTAAAACTTCGGAGAGTGTCGGGTCAGCTCAAAATCTTACTGTCCTGTGTCACCCAGTCACTCACTTGATCTTCTCAGATAGGGGATCGAATCTCAGTCGAATCAGCCACCTGCCTACGTTGTGTAATTTCTTTTTTATCCAGGCAACTGATTTGTCAGAAGTCGAAATGACGGGCCAGCTGACAGTTCGTTAATGAAACAAAAATAAATCGAAGTCGAAATCGAGAGGCAACAGAATACGGGTTTGAAATGAACAACAAAGTTTTAATTAAAAAAATAATAAAAGTTGAGAGAAAAAAATGCTGCTATTTCAATGTTCTATATCTCGTAAATATTGCAGCAGAATTTTTTCCGAAGCCACCCCGAGTTATGCGACGGTTAGCCTAAGTTCACAATCCAATTTTTCCCCCTTCGAACCTTGCGATTTCTTCTCAAGTGTCGTATTGTTGATTTCTTTCAGATTGTTGGAAAATTAGAGTAAAGAGATAATCTGGTACAAGGCTTTTTTCTCGGAGCTGTTTTTTTTTTTTTGTCTGCAGCTAGCTAGAATCTCTCTTTTAATCTGCCAACTTTTTTTGGGTTTTATTCAATTTTTCTCTCTTCCTCAAGTGGGCATATCGTACCTGACCACTTCTTTTCGTATTTCATTCTGAATGGTCACTGCCAAATGCTTCTTCAACCACTCCGTTTCTTCGGCTCCAATGGTTGTCACCAGGAGGAAGACGGTGTCCCTTTATTCTGAATGGTCCTAACAGACGCTCCTCTGTGTTTGGTACTTAGAGTAGAGGTTCTGTTGTATCTGTTCGCCAGTGTCTCCCTCTCACCCTACCACTCCGGTCACATCGTACGTTTTTTTCTGTAGTTCTTTATCTTAATTTTTCGAGACTTGTTAAATGTCTTCCATTATTTTGGTTTTTAACGACCTTTTCTCACCTTTCTACAACTTTTTGGTCGTGTTAACCGAACACAATATACTCCTTTATCACAGGTGTGTAATGTGTGAATAATATTTTCCCAAGTTCGTCAGAGAATATTTAGATTCTGTTATTTCTCCTTTATTCTGAGAAGATAAAATAAAATTTCATTCTCGGCTGTCAACTTCACCCCTTCCAAAACCTCGCGATGACTGACTTTACTCATTAAGACAACAATGGTTATAGCCTTTTTTGTCTTAATAATTTTTTTCTGGGTCTTCCATTTCTTTTTTTTCTTCATTCATAAGAAAGAAAAAATTACTTTTCTCGATTTGTCGATGTACTGTCTCGATCTTCTAAAATCCTGGTATTAACGTAATTCTTCTAAAATCCACGTCGCATGGCGTAGGAGAGAACTCCACTTGAGCAATCCAGGGAAAGGAGTAGCGCCCTCCCTTACACCTTGGTATAGTTGCTAACGAAAAGGGAGCCATCGGGTCACCCTCGAATAAGATTGCCAACTTTACTACTTATATGGCTTGTCACCTTCACACGACTTTGACAGAACGGCCGAATTGTACCTCGCTTTGCGAAAATAGTGCAAAACGTTTGACTCGCCTTAATAGTGATGTATTGAATATTGTTATTGTTATTTATGAAGATAATGGGTTAGATTTTACTATGTGATATTTTCTAATTTAAGACGTGCGAGAAAAGAACAGACTTATTTTCACTTTCTCTCTTTTTGCATATCATGAAAGAAAAGAAGGGGGTGTCCTCGTGGTGTAATGGTTAAAGCGATGGACTGCGGAATCGTAGTAAGCGAGTTCGTACTCCAGTCGCGCTATTGCATTCACTTTCGGGCAAATACCCTTAGGAAAGGTATGAACCCCCTTATCGTCCCAGCTATAGGTTAAATAGTACCACTACTGTTCTTCTATGAGAATAGCTTTGACATTAAATAACCTACAAAGGTTGATATGCCATTAAACCAAGAAACTAAACTAAACCAAAGAAAAGAAATCCACTTTCAAAATACGTATATATTTATGTTGCTGGATAATAGGTTTCTTTATTTAAGATCATATCAACTTTCTTAAATTAGTTAATGTCAAAGCCATTCTTATAGAAGAATAGTTGTCATACTATTTAACTCATAGCAACGTGGGAGATAAAGAAATTCATACCTTTTCCAAAGTTATTTGTCCGAAAGGAAAAATGATAAAACGACTCGAGTTTGAATGGGTTTCATCCGATGTGGAAATATGGCACATTATCCGCTGCGTTACGCTCAGCTTTATTTGATTTGTAAATAGATTCAACAATTATTTAAAATTTTTAAATAACTCAGACAATATTAAGCGGTATAAATCGTTGGATGTAAAACTCTTTGTACTATAGTTGTTAACATTTATAATGCCCTACTTCTCGCTCTTATCCGACTTGAAATTGAGAAAGTTCTTAGATAAAAATCCGTACGGTTTTCAGAGAAATCGATCGACAACTTCTGAGATTTTGACAATTCAATGAATCATCGAAGGAGTACGTACAAAAAAAAAAAAAAAAAAAAAAAAATCTCAAAGCAATGCTTTTGTTTGTAGATTTCTCCAAGGCATTTAGTTCCATACACGGAGGAAAGATGGAGAAAATATTTTTAGCTTATGGTTTTCGAAAAAGAAACTGTTACCACTGTAATGATAGTCTACAAAACACGAAAACTATGGTTCGCTCACATGATGGCAACACTGGATATTTATCCAACCTCACACCAGGTAGGATTTGACACAAGGTCATTTCAATGTGGGGAGCCATGCACGAATCGAGATCCATGAGCGGCCACCACAAAAATGCTCGATCCCGTCGGCATTCTTTTATTGAAGTGCCTTAGGCGCCAAGTAATGACCTCAGTCCTGAAAAGCAGGTCTTGCCTGGGGTGGGGGAGGCCCCTCTGAGACCCGGTGAGTCAGACGAAACGCTTAATACCCCCCACTCGAAGCATGTACGAGGGAATGGCATATTGCGTTCAGCGTAAGCCCGCAAGGGGCTGTCGATGGAAACCTTGATTTTTTTGACATTGTTGTTGAAGTCTTGCTAGGAGATATAATGGCACCGTTTCTATTCATAATCTACCAAAATTATGAACGAAAGAAAATGATTTAACACCAAAAAAGTCAAGGAGCAGACAATATTCCGCAGAAACTATAACGGACGTAGACTACGCAGAGGATCTAGTGCTTCTTGCTAACATACGTGCCCTAGCCAAATAACCTGGGATAAATAGCAAGATGCATTGGTCTCTACACGAACGCAGATAAAACAGAGTTCATGTGTTTTAATCAAGATGGTGACATCTCTTTGTTAAATGGTAACCCTCTGAAACTTGTAGAGCAGTTCATATACATTGGTAGCATTATCTTATCTACAGAAAACGATGTCAACATGCGAATAGCTATAAAATTGACTACCGATGACAAGTTAACGGCATTATAGAAATCGGATCTCTTTGATAAAATTAAACGAGAATTCTTCCACACTGTATCCGTATCAGTACTACTGTATGGTCGCACCACTTGGACTTTAAGTAACTGCAGGGAAAAAAAGCGAGATGGCAGCAACATACGGGCGCTAAGAGGTGTTTTGAACAAATCCTGGAAGCAGTACCCTACAAAACAGCAGTTGTACGGCCACTTACCTCTCATGTCACAAATCACTCAAGTAAGACAAGCAAAATATGCAGAGTACCTTTAGCCAAGAAAGGACTTCCTGATGAGAGATGTTCTATGTATTTCTAAATAGAGACATAGTAGTGTTGGTTGATCACTAAAGACTTACATTCGTCAGTTCAGTATAGACACTGGATGCCGTTTAGAGGACTTATCAAAAGCGAAAGCCAATTGGCACAGATGGCGAGACGGAGTCAAGGGAATGATGATGATAATGATGAGATCTTTACTAACTTTACTAAAAAAAAGACAGCTTTTTTTTTTACATCGTCCCAGTTGAAAGAAATAAGAATAAATACTAATAATGGCCCTTACTGTTTCAGGTAACAATCTTTTCCTCACTTCTGCCGTCCCAAAACCTAGCAGCAGCACCTCCCTCATTGTACCTATGCAGGAGAGTCAGAACTGCTCGATACCAGCTTGACAACTGTCGCAAGGACCAGGGTTATTTTTAGTTTTGCTCATGAGTACTCCCATCTTGTCAAACGGACTGGGTGGTAAAATTGTCTCGGAGGAAAAGGAATTAATTAAAAAAATGAATATCGTAATTGTCATATTTACCCAACCCCTCCGCTCGTGCAGGATATGACACAAGGTCAATTTTTAAGCGGAGTTTAACAGGTTTGAATTCAGAGTTTGAGTTCTGAGTTAATAAAAATTCCACAAGTCAAATTTTAGCATTAAATTCAGAATCGGAAAGATGGGTCCTTCTTCGTGGGAAAAATTATATGACTGAGGTATTTCATAGTAATTGAAATATTCATTTTCCCCAAGAATGTAACGTCAAGGCAGGAAGTATTCTATGTCTTATCATATTTACCCAACCCCCCCGCTCGGGCAGGATATGACACAAGGTCAATTTTTAAGCAGAGTTTAACAGGTTTGAATTCAGAGTTTTCCTTCTCCTAGACTACTTACCTCATCAAGGCTGAAGAACCAAGTCTACCCTACTATTTACCCATAGCTGGAGGGAGAATAATTAGCTTCATACCTTTCCCAACGGTATTAGTCCAAGATTTGAACTCGTGTCGCCGTGTCCATTTCCTACGACGATAACCATTACACCACGGGCACTTCCCGTAATACCGAATACCGTAATTATTCGTATATAGTACGCACTTTTATTCCCATTCCTAAACCTAAATAATAGTGGTGTGTATTAAACCTAAGAACTAAATAGTAACATTTTATCCGGTTATATACATCACTATATTCAAGACAGCACGACTGAAGAAAAGTTATATCTATGATCCAAATTAACTAATATGGAACAAACTTTTCTGTTTTATGTTATCATTATAAAATATCTACTAGAATGTATGTTTGTTTATAATTTTCTTTTCCCGATTTTTTGCTAATTTTTGACTCCAGATTGTTGCATTTTTGTGTTAACATGTCTGTGTTTGCTTTTAATACAGCGTTTATCTTTTGTTTTAAATTATAACTACATACATTTTTATTTACAGACGATATACACTGGAAAAAAAATTGAAAAAAATATCAAACTTACCGCTATAAATTTTAAGATGCTTACTTGTATTATATTCAAGATATATATATTTTCCAGAATTTCGTGGCTAAATTTAGGCCAGCGTATTATGCACAAATAATTATGGTAAATGGAAGAAAATAGATATGTAAATTTAACTTGTAAATCCTGCCCTGATGCGAACGTTGTACCAAGAGTTTTGGTGTGGTTCATTTGTTTAACGACCTATCAAATTTTATGGGTTATATAAAACCAAAATTTGATTTATTTGTAAATGTTTAATTATAATGGTAACTATTTATATGTTCAGAGTTCCATTCGAAAAGGGAGATATACATGGCGAATATTGCCTGAAACGGATGCTTTAACTAGCAAGATTTTGGTTCGTCTAATACACGGGAATGTCTTAAAGGCTAGGAAAAAAATCTCCTGTGTTTCTTGGCATAATATATATATATATATATATATATATATATATATATTATGCCGAGAAACACATCATATATATTCCGCGTTTCTCGGCGTGATATATATATATATATATATATATATATATATATATATATATATATATATATAATGTTTCTCGGCGTAATCTCTCTCTCTTTCTCTCTCTCTCTCTCTCTCTATATATATATATATATATACACCGCGTTTCTCTGTGTGACATATATATATATATATATATATATATATATATAGTGTTTTTTGGTGAAATGATACAATGAAACAGTCTGTCTGTGGATGATAATATATATATATATATATATATATATATATATATATATATATATATATATATATATATTGTAATCCACAGACTTTTTCGTTATATCTCAACTTATCATTGTGGGTAGGCACGTGAGAGGCTTCAAGCTGGGAACGAAACCCGGCCAACAATATGGTGGTAGTTGGATATCTTACTGCAGTCCATTCAAACGAATGGATTTAGCGTATACGTAGTATTTTTCCTTTGTCTACATAAACACTTAACGGTTACCGAATGGTCAATTCATTTGAAGAACTTTGCATTATACGAGTGGCAGACGGTAATTCCTTCACGAGAGTGCTCAACCCCCAAAGAGAGGGAGCATATATATTGTTATTCAAAGACAGACTGTTTCGTTAAATATATATGTATTATAACGGTGTTGGTTGTTACTATTTCACTTCGGAGGGTTGTGGTACACACACGTAAAGAGTTGTACGCAATCCTAACGTTCTTTGGACTGTATTTTTGGATTTTTTCGATTTCCCCAATATCTTTCTTTCTCTGCCTGATGACTGTCCTTACAAGACGGTATGAAACCAATGGTTACAGGCCAGCTTCCATGGTATCAAATATATATATAAACTATATATTTACTTATATATATATATATATATACCGTGTTTCTCGGTATAATATAGCAAAGTATATATATATATATATATATATATATATATATATATTGCTATATTTATAAAGAGTGCTTAATATCGGCGGTAATATATATATATATATATATATATATATATATATATATATATATATATATATATAAAGTTAGGAATTCAAACTAATACTCCTGGGATAAATTTAAATCACCTCATCCCATGCAGGTATGTGTGAAATAGTACCATAATTGTTCTTCTGCAAGCGTTGCATCGGCTTTGAATAACCCACGAAAGTTGACATGACTTTAAGCAAAGGAACCAAAATGATAGAAAAAAAAATAAAAAAAATAAAACGAAAGACAAGAAGCAAAATAAGAAAAAAAAAACAAAGCAAAACGAAAACAAAAACAAAAACAAAAAAAAATAAATAAATAAATTAAAATCCCCCCCCCAAAAAATGTTCAGTGACTCGAAACCGGAACAATGGGAATTAACCTTAAAATGTTGAATAAAAAAATTCGTAATTGCAACTCAGAGTTGTTGGCCTTTAGAACCCGAGAGATTGATTGTTGGGTTTTATGGCAAATCAATCAATGTCGGCTATTTGATCCCAAATCCTCTTTATATATCTATTTATATTGATCTCAATATATGTGATTTGTAGACATATTTTGTTGATAACATTGTTAAAGGAGTCAGAGCTCATTTTTTTTTGCTCACAGTTGAATGGATTTCAGAATTTCTATCTTATACGAATAATTCTATTCACTATTAGTTATTTGTTTTCACACAGTTAAACATATATATTTGTAAGTGAATAGTTTATAGGTAATTTGATTTTTAAATGAGTTAGAATTGGTTTGTTTGTACACTAGTATTGCTATTACTTCTACACAGTGAAATGGTTTCAATTGTTGCAATCGAACACTTTCAAGTCTATTCAATATCAATTATTTGTTTGCACACAGTGAAATGGTTCCAATTATTCCTATGTATCACATACAATTCAATTAGACAGTCATTTGTTTACATTCTTCTCCCGTCACCCAGGATGATATTTCTTTCTTTTCTTTTTTTTGTTTACATAAACTATTATTGTTTCACTCTGAGCGAGTTTTCACACCAGCGTGTTCCCACCTGCGTTTAGCCTGGCCCAGTCGGCTGGGGTTGTAGAATACACCGATTGCATCTCTGTTGCGGGGTAAAACCTCACTAACGTGTGTCTTGGATATCACACTAAACTGAGACTCCAGGCCAGGATCTCTGGGAATGTGGAGTACCTCTTCATTGTCATCGCTCCCAGGTACACTCTGGCTCAGATTGGTAGCTTGTGATAGGCTGTTTGACATTTAACCTGTATGCAAACAAATGACTTACGTTAAAGTGAATTGTTAGAAATATAACACTGACTATAGATAGAGGCCTATAAGGTTCTACCACTTCGCGACAGAGTGAACCTGAGAGCGATAGCAATAAAGGGGTACTCTGCATTCTCTGAAGCTCCAACATTACTTGTGTCATATCCAGGACACTGATTGGAGGAGTCTAATTCCTCTACAGAGATGCAGTTGGTGTATTCTATGGTCCCAGATTCTAATGAGTAAAGCTTCATGTATTTATATCCTTATAATCATCAAACAGCAAATTATAGAAGCTTAAGGGCCGATGGTTTCCCTTTTACTTCCATATGTGGTCCGCCATGGCCGATTTTTTTAATCTCACCTCGTACTACTGTCTTCCGATGTTCTTCTCGCCTTACTTTTAGTGGGTTAGCCGTCTCGCTTTTGCATGTTTTATCACAACTTCAAGGGATGGAGTAAATATAGTCCGAAAACCCTTAATGATAAAAATCATCAAGCTTCGTCTCAGAAATTCAGACAACTAAGATCTCATTAATTCGTGATGCGAATTAGTGATGTTAATTTTAACTATAAGACAAGTTGATATTATTTTTGGAAAGTCAAGATAAGATTCTCCGAAGTTCAAGTTCAAATGACTAAAACTGGTAACCCTTACTGATAACTAAAAGAAATCCTGTTTACTGTGGATAGCTTCTGATTTGCAATATATATATATATATGTGTGTGTGTGTGTGTGCGCGCGTGTGGTGAAGAAGTACCTGTGGGGTAGTGACTAACTTGTCTCATCGAAAGTAAGTCAGTTTAAACTCCAGTCAAGCTATTACGTTCACTTTTGGACTAATGCCCTTGACGAAATCATGATGACGGCCAGAAGAACAAGGTCGGACGAAGGAAAGGAAAGGGAAAAAAGATAGAGATCGTGGTGGGGGAGAAAGAAATTAAAATAAATTTTAAGAATGCAAGCAAAAGTTGGTTGGTAGGTTAGTTGGTGTTTTTTCTGCATATCATTCCTTGTGAGTTATATAATAACAAATCTTATATATATATATATATAATTTGTAAGCGAATAGTTGGTACGTAACTTTAGGAACCCCCTTAACCCACCCAGCTAAGTAGCGCCACTATTATCCTTCTACAAGGATGGCTTGGGTAATAAATAACATTGGAAGGTTGATATGCCGTTAAACAAGCAGAATATATATATATATATATATCGCACACAGGAACGCGTAGACTCACATATAATTGATACGCATGTATGTATGTGAGTGCACCAACGGAAAACAAAATTGCAATATTAAATATGTTTTGATTTACTGAAAATTAAACGAGCACGTATTCATTTACCCAATCCTTTTTTCCTATATGGGTTGCTCTACCAAGGCTAAAGAACCCAGTCTACCCCACTATTTTATTCACTGCTGAAGCGATAACCGATAGATTCATGCCTTTTCCAAAGACACTGATGCGACGTAAAAAGCAGCTTCATCTTAGATTTGTACTCAAGTCACCAATTCTTTTTCTGAAGACGATAACCATTACGCTAGGCGCATGGAATGTAGGTACATTTCTATGAATAATCATATATCAATCCATTTACAGTGTTATAAATGCATCACGTTCCACCATAAGTTGCAATATTGATGTAATTTAAAAAAACCCGATGAAATCTATGTCTATAAATATCAGCACTTATAAACAAATGCTTGAGATTTTCTATTATTTAAATTCTAAAAAGATATTTCATCTTCTTTTAACGTCAGAGAGAAAATTGTGCAATCTAAAAGAAGAAAAATCAGAAAACTAATAAAAGAATTACTTCAGTGAAAATAATGTTTAAATATAGTTTTACATGGATAAAATATTCTCTCTAGCTTTATTTATCAGTTTAATTAATTAATCTTATTTTGTTTTAATATATATATATATATATATATATATATATATATATATATAGAGAGAGAGAGAGAGAGAGAGAGAGAGAGAGAGAGAGATTGATAAAGGTTTATTACTTATTCATGGAAAATACTCTACACGCACGCATGGACATACTTTGTCACAGTAGAATACACTGACTGAATCTCTGCCGAGGGGTAAGTCTCCCCCATCGAATGACCTGGATATGACACTAAACGGGCTTCAGTAATACTGGAGGCTTGGGGAACGCTGCATCACACTCGGATCCACTCTGATCCGGGATGGTAGCACCAGATAGAGTCCTATCTATGGGTCAAATAGATCTAAACTGTGTAATTACGCAAAACTGAATCGTTTGAAATTAACTGTTTTTACTTTTAACTGTGTGTTTAAACTGCGTACTTATGTTAAACTGAATTGTTTGAAATAGAACTGTTTTAACATTTAACTGTGTTAAACAAAAATTTATGTTTATACTAAAATAAATTGTTTGAAATAGAGATGTTTTTGACACTTAAACTGTGTACTTATGTTAAATTGAATTGTTTGAAATAGAACTGTTTCGGCATTTAACTGGGCTTATACTAAACTGAATTGTTTGAAACTTTTATCAAAATGACTTAATTCGGCATTAAATGAACTAAAAAGGGTTGATATGCCGTAAAACAAAATAATCAACAAACTAAACACAGATATACTTACCCAACCCCTCCATATGGGCAAGATGCAATACAAGATCATTTTAAGCGGGTTTTAATAGGTTTGAATTCAGAGTTTTCCTTCTCCTAGACTGGTGGCCATAACAAATTTAAACAGCCCTGTCTGCCCTATTTACCCATAGCTAGAGTAAGAGTAATTAATAACTTTCCGATGAGTATTAGCGTTATGTGAAATGCGAACGGCTTTCGTCAAGGATTTGAACTCGGATGGTCGTGTCCATTTCCTACGTCAGTGAGCATTATACCACATGCAGCACACACACACACACACACACACACACACACATTTTGATATATATACGCATACATGCACTCACACATATGCATACGTATGAAGTATTTCCCATTGATAAGTAATGTGCCTATATACATATCGAATTATTGCATATTTTTATGAAAAACATCACTAATGAGTAGAGTGTTCGCCAATGGTCCGGGAGATCAGAGTTCAATCCCAGGTCGAGTCATACGAAAGACTAAAAAAATGGTACTTGATGCCGCCGTGCTTAGCACTCAGTACTATAAGATAAGGATCAAGGGTAAAGTGGAGGAATCCTAGGAATGGAGTAGCGCCCTCTCCGACATCTCGGTGTAGTAGCTATTGAAAAGGAAGCCTTCGAGTCATCCTCGACTATGGTAGCGAACTTTACTTTTTATATTAAATGGTTTTCTGTCCGACGATTGCTGAATGCATGAAACCCAGGGTCACATACTGTACCATGCAATATATATATATATATATATATATATATATATAAAGTTGGCTGTTTTTCATTTTGTATGAGAAATACCGAATGTCTTCATGCACTACCAATTTGATAAGAAACTCAGCCACTCCCATGTTCTGGCTATGTATCTGATTGACTTTCTAGAATTGTTGTCAATTATAACCTGGATCCTAACAACAAATTCGAGAGTTATTTTCTCATCAGAATGATCAGAGGGAAACTTCTAAGCTGCTGTACCTTCGTAATCATTTCTGGATTCATCTGAGCCACTATACTTGTCCCAGCTCTTTATTGTGGCCTTGGTTCCGTGACTACCACATGTGTTTCACGGTAGTTTGGTTATCAATTCCCTCTGTGCCCTCGTTGTGTTTGAAAGATTCATAGACGGGGGACGACTCAATGTATCCGGAACTTCTGACGGTCACGAGTGATTCGTTGGAACAAGTTGAATCGTCTGCACTGTCCTTAAATTGATACTCAAACACTCTGAAATTTTCATATTGGAGCTTTCGGGGGAATGCCTAAGAGTTCAGCATGCAATTGTTAAATTTCTGGATGAGTGAATTGCAGCATTGGGTTGTCTTCCTCACCGACATTGCTCAAATGACTCTAGTTTGCTACACTGTGGTCAAAACAGGAAGCAATCAAAGAGCATGCGCATTAATTGATAATTTAAAATGGCGTAAATTTAACCATCACACTTTATTATATAAAGTGTGATGGTTAAATTTATATATATATATATATATATATATATTTATATATATATATTTATATATATATATATATATATAGTGACTACTTCTTTACAGAAGAAGAGCATCTCAATCCCACAAAAAGTGTCTGTAGTTCTTCAGACCAACTTCCCTTTTGTAAGCCCTGTATACTCGTATGGCTTCTCAAACCTGCTGCTGACCCACAAAATTTAACTGAAGGCTGCTGAGGAAGGGTCTGTTCAAAATTAGACAGTGATCATTTGCGGTTATGAGATCTCATGTTAATAATCAGTGATATATATATATAGAGAGAGAGAGCAAACTATATGATTAATATATATCTATATCTTATCTGTTTCGTAACAACTCATCAGCGTGGCTAGACAAGCGAGATACCTCAAGATGGGATCGAAACCCGACCAACTTTACGTCTACTTGATAACATAATCTCACAACCATCAGCAACCCTAATGTAAGCAAGATAATTTAACATACATATATATATATATATATATATAATTTTCCATTTTACGATATATATATATGTATGTATAAAGTAAAGTTAGCGACCGTAGTCGAGGGCGACCCAAAGTCTCCTTTTCATTAGCTAATACACCGGGATGTCGGGGAGAACACTTCTTCTTTCCCTTGATTGCACCACTTTACCCTTGATGCGTACCTTACACTGCAAAGTGTCAAGCAAGGAAGCATCAACGACCATTTTTTGAATCTTTGGTATGAGTCGACCTGGGATTGAACCCTGTGAGACAGGGGTTCAATCTCTCTAACCACTTGACCAATGTATACTAATCATCAAGTTTGCTATATTTATGAATAAAGAGTACTCAATATCGGTGATAGAGCATGTATATATTTATTTAGGATAGCATAGACACAGAGTCAATAGCGCTTGGTCTAGGCGAGAAATTGGCGGTCACTACACACACACACAAACATGTATACATACATATATATATATATATATAACTTATTTTCCATGAATAATAAGCTCATGTGTGTGTGAAATCAACGTTGACCCCTAAAGAAATTAAAGAGCTGAAAATAACAGAGCCAAGACTAGAAAATGAAAGATTCGGGATTTTAAAACATGACAGTGACTTGTATTGATTGTCTTTCCACAGGCAGACGCCAAGAAGGAAGAAGAAAATGCAAATCGGTGTTGTTGTTTTTTACTCAAACCAAAACACCTGCTACACAAGTACAGTGCACCCAAAAGAATGGACAACTAAGTGTACTTGTTCCGCCATTTGTCAGCTGAATAAGTTGAAAACATTTACTGCACAATGAAACAAAGACAAAAATGTCTTATATAAATGAACAGTCGTTTTCACAGATTTCCTTATTTAGAATTCCGAACTGTCTTCTCTCATCCGCTTGGTTCACAAACTATTCTCTATTACCTGATTGATCAATAATTCTATTTTCTATCAACTTATTGGCTAATAAAAGAACAGTGATGTTTGGGTAAGAGGAGGTGTTTGTAACGTGACGGTAAGAAGTGAACTTAGCTACCCGAGTTCAAATCCTGATAGAAGAAGTTTGTATTTCCCATAGCTGCAACCTTTGAGATTCCGCTCGCCCGATCGACTGTCGAATAAAAACTTATTCGGGCGATTAAAGTTATTCTTCTAGTCTCCCAGCGGTCGATCAAAAATCGCAAAAAAAAAAAACAAAAAAAAAAAAACAAAAAAAAAAACGCGTTTCTTCAAATATAGAAAAAGGAAAAAAGATTCTTTTAACTACCCAAAAATATGCCATTGAAGATTCACAAGTTACTTAGAATAACCTACAATGACATAAGTGAATCCTTTGGTCTTGTGCGTGGCGACTGACGACCGTCGAAATATCGAGTTAAAAAAAGGGAGTGGCATGGCCAAAATATACCGCAATCATTAAAAGAATATCTGACAAATTGAATTTAGAATGATCAGTCCCTCTCACTTTTGGACGTTGTAAAATTTCGTATAATAAACGCTTCCACAGTGGAGCAAAAATATCTTTGTTGTCCAAATTGAAGATGCTTACAGATTTTTAGAAATTTATTTGGTAAAAAATTATTCGTGACTCAACATTTATATTCGCACCCCGCTTACGCAAAGTAAAAACGAATATTTGAAAGAAAGAAAGAAAGAAAGAAAGAAAAAGGTATACTTCTATCAACTATGCGCCCCCCCCAAAAAAAACGAATCATATAAGTAAGTATTCATATTTTCTTCTATTATTTCTTAACTCCTAGAATGTCTGGACTTGTAAAATTATTGACTATTATTGATTGAAAATGTAGTCGGTCGAGTAAAATGATTTTGGGTTGAGTAAATTTTCCCTCACTCTCAAAGGCTGCACTGATGTAATCCTCTTGGGAAAGCTATAAATCCAATCATTCTCCATTCAGTTGTGGATAATATAGACTGGGCTCTTTAATCTTGGTATGGAAGAAAAACCAGTTGTAGACTTGGAGAGGGATTGACTTCGTCAGGTCGCCTAAACTGATTAGGGGACCAGTAAAAATGTGGCGGTAGGTGTTTAGTTTTTTTTTTTTTTAGTTAAAAAGGAAAATGTAAGAAGGTTATGTTGCGTCTGTATCCAAGTGGAGGTGGCCAATATGATTTAAACATTAATATTTTAAACCCTAGTTTCACTCTGTTGATGAGACTTAGCATACACTGACCCTATCTTCTGCAGAAGGATAAAACCCTCACAAAAAGGGGTGGCTTGAGTATGTCACTAAACTGCATCTGATGGCGGTGCTAGAAATCTATGGTGTGTGGAGTATCCCTTTGAACTATTACTCACCGGTCATCTCTGACTGGGAGTGGTGGTACCTGTTAGGGTCTGAAGTATGGACTAAATAGATCTGTTTAAAAATTATTCGTATTCGATAGGACCGTGCGCAAAAAATCTGTTAAAACAATTACGCAATAAATGTAGAAATATGAATGTAAAATAAACGTGATTGACTAAGGTCTAGGCATAAGATAACCCTAGACAGGTAAAGATGTCGTTAAAATCAATCAATCAATTAATCAATCCCAGGCTTTTCTCCGGAGCTCCCGTTCTATTTTTTTTTTCACTTATTTAGGCTACAGTCTTTGGTCAAAATTTCTATTGTTTGATTGAATAGAAACGAATTTAATTGAAAAAAATCAGTCATTTTTTCGAAGGTGAATATGGTGGATAGCTTTACAACATTTGGACCAATCAGAGAAAAGCTACTATAAGCGCTTCAGCTCTTTACTGATTAGAATCATAATGACGTCCTTTCATGGTTTTCCGGCAATGGAATGATTTATCATTTCTATGTTAAATAAATAACACCACTTCACTAAACATGAATTTTAATGTAGAACTAAAATGGCAGTTTCTTGGATTTAGTGTCATAGGCGCGTCGTTGGTCTTCTTAATCAACTCTCAGATCAAGGGTCACATTTTATACCCGGTGAAAAAATCAATACGCGCATTTTCACATTTAAAATGTCAGAAATTTTTAGCATAGCAGAAAGACAATGTAAAGTTATTCTTTATCGGTCTATAAATATTCAGATTTCTGATCAGTGATAGAAATATCTTTCTGTTATGATTCCGATGAATATTTGGTTGGCACAAAATAAAAGTTATTTACTTGGTTAAGCCATCAGGAATTACCTGAAGCTGGAAAATATATTAAAAAAATCCGTTAACCCTCTAGTGATAAGTAACCTATTTCAAGTTTTTATTCTGTTTTCAATTGACGGACAATTTCTCCTTGAATATCTCGTTATTTCTGAACAATTTTTGTAGCTGCAGTAGAAATAATCAAGAGGAAAACAACTTCCTCTCTGAAAATATGGATTTCAGAATTTCTTAAAGCTGTAACGAGAGAGGATACTATCAAATGTAAATTCTTTGAGATGAAAAGTTAGATTCAGAACTTTTACTAAGTAACGTTTGCTTAATAGACAGTAAAGTAAGGACAGCAAAGTTACTTTATTTAGTATCAAACACGAATACCAAAGTTACTCTGCCTCGAAATATCAAACTCTTTTTTTATCATCGGAGGACGTAACTTCAGTAGTTCAATGCTTGCCTTTAGAAGTTCTCATTATTTAATAGAACGTCAATTTCCACTCAATAGGAAACACACTGGCGAATAAGATGCCTGTACGAAGCCGTCCATGTAATGTGTTCAATTGACCCTATTAGTAAACCCAGTGTATAATTAAACAGTGGCGGACACTATCAAGCGAATTGTGATGGAAAAAAAACGATAAGAAAAGAGTACTTCAGAAGAATAAGAAAACTCGCTCTATAGCAGGAATCTCATCAAAAGAATAAATACTAAGATTCTCTGGACCATTCTTAAAATGGGTTAGGGAGGAATTCAGACAGATTGACAAAAAAACAAAAAAAAACAAACAAAAAAAACCCCAGGAAATTGATGACGATACAAAAGGCCTAACACCAGAGGGATGATTTAGACAGATTTTATGCATGAAGAAAAGAAGTCGGAAGTGGTCGGGGACCATCCAGTATTTAAGATTACATTGATGCAACAATTCAAGGACTCGAAGAATATGCAAAAGTAGTAAAGAAAGACTAATTAGAACGGCTAGTAACTGCAATATCAACACAAATAACTCAAGGATAAACAAAAATAAGTAAATAAATAAATATAATAACATAAACATCTAGAAAACAAACATGGGAAGATAATAAACGTATGTATGCTTCAAGCGAAAGAACACACGAAATAAACTGCATATGTCTCAGAAGAACAAAATTGAAAAAAGAAACTGAATATCTTTTAATAGCTTAACAAAACAATGTTATAAGAACCTATACAAGTAAGACGAACCAGACACGCGGGACACTGCTGGAGAAGCAAGGACGAGCTCATAAGTGATGTACTCCTATGGACCCACATATGGCCGACAAAAGCAGGACGACCAGCTCGAACTTACATACAGCAACTATGTGAGGACACAGGATGTAACCCCGAAGACCTGCCGGAGGCGATGAATGATAGGGAGAAGTGGCGAGAGAGGGTCAGGGATATCCGTGCTGGCGGCACGACATGATGATGATGATGATGATATCAAAGCAAAAATTAATACTGCGCTAAAGATCTGTAAGTGTGGGTTACGTATTGATCGAGATGAAAGAATCAATTTTACAATAAGTGAATGTTGCAGACTTACAGAAAATGAATGCAAAAATAGGCACGACTGGGTGGGAAAGGTTATCAACTGGGAACTGTGAAAGCGATTAGAATTTAAGCATACAGACAAATGGTATAAATATAAACTAGAATATTTAATAGAAACTGAGATGCATAAAATTCTGAGACTTTGAGATAGAAATAGATTATCTAATTCAGGCCGGAAGGTCGAACGTAGTTTTAATTAACAAAAAAAACCCCCGGAATTTTCTTATGAAAAACATAAAAAACAAAAAAAGCGAAAAACTCGACAAATACCTGGACTTTGCCTGAGAGTTGAAAAATATATGTGGCATGAAGGTGACAGCGATAGAAATCCTAGTAGGAGCCCGTAGAACTAAAAATTAAAAGATGAAAGAAAGTGCCAATCAAAATTATTATTATTGATAACATAATTTTTCATCTAAAATAGAAAATAAAAAAAAAGGAAACAGAACAGTAAACAGTACAAACGCACCAAATGTAGCCACCTGGCCCGAAAGAAAGAAAAACATGCATAATAGAAAGGAACAATTATTTACTAAGAACTGTGCAAATGAACTAAGTTGGCCGATGTAAACAAATACAATGAACATGAACCAGAAGCTGTTATCAAAGAAGATGTAAAAATTAATGTGTATTTATTATTAGGAGAGGCCATCTTGTAAAATATACCGACTACATCTCTGCAGAGTAAGACACCAATAACGAATGTCCTGGAAATGCCAGTGTTGCGTTCTGGTTAGTGAACACAAGTAATAGTAATAATAAGACAAACCACGATATGCGAGGAAGAGAGAGACTGTTAGTAGTAAGAACATAGGATTAGTGAATAGGATAAGGATATACTTCAACAATAGGAACAGCTCTTCTGGTCTCAGACTCGTAGACTGATCTGATCTCAGACTAATCTGATCTAGGGTGATCTGGTATTAGAGCTACTGCCATATATGGTAGATGGACTAGCTCATTATGTCGAAAAGGTTGGTGATACCCAACAGGCAGTAAACTGCATCTGCCGGTGAGCCTCCAGTTTTGGGGAGTGTGGAATACCCCTAACATGACCATTAATTTCAGGTCCTCTCTGACTCGGATTGCTAGCTCTTTTTAAGATCCCAACGATCAGTAAAATAGAACTGATGCATTACTATTACTTGAAACCATTCAACTGTGTGCAAACAAATTATTAATATTAGACTGAATAATTAGCGATGTTTGAAACCATTTAAATGAGTGCAAACAATGAATAGCTATACTTGAAACCATTTAACTATGTGCAAACAAATGAGGCCGTTTAAATGGTTCGTTAAAAAATAATGTTACCAATTCAGTAAAAAATCATACAATGTATATATATATATATATATATATTGCATTAAATAACCATCGAAAGTTGATCTGCCATTAGACGAAATAATCTAAACTGGCTTAGAATAATATGCAAATACCAACACAAATAATAATCATACCCAACAAAGAAGGAAAAAGTCTTCGTCATAACATAACCCGAGTATTGATTTACTGTAAAATCCAACCAACCAACCTGAAGAGGTAATGTCCAATTGTCTAGAGAACGATTCGAACGGATCAGAGAGAGAGAGAGAGAGAGAGAGAGAGAGAGAGAGAGAGAGAGAGAGAGAGTGTGTGTGTATGTGCGTGTGTGTAAAATACTTGGACCAGGTCCGAAAAAGTGGAAAAGCCGAGAAATATGGAAATATAGGTGGTGCCAGTTAATCCTGGCACACTATGAACAATAAAAAAGTGGGAGAAGTGAGGATCTAAAAATGATTTAGGACTGTCCAAATCTTAGCAATACCGGAGTCAACAATACAGTTGCCAAGTTTTCTAAATAGAAATACACGACATTCTCTTCAAATTTAAATCTGCTTTCTAATATCGAGTATCGCCATTAAGTATGTACACCCTAAAATTTGATAAATAAGAACGGTAATTTTCTTCTAAACCAAAAATACTTGGATTTCATTATTTCTTGTGAATTATCATACAATGAAAATATTACCAAACTCTACAACATTATCATATTTACCCGACCCCTCCGCTCGGGCAGGATATGACACAAGGTCAATTTTTTAAAGCGGAGTTTAACAGGTTTGAATTCAGAGTTTTCCTTCTCCTAGACTAGTTGCCCCACCAAGGCTGAAGAACCTAGTCTGTCCTACTATTTACCCATAGCTGGAGGGAGAATAATTGGCTTCATACCTTTCCCAAAAGTATTAGTGCTATGTGAAATGCAATCAGTCTCGTCCAGGATTTGAACTCGTGTCGCCGTGTCCATTCCCTACGAGGATAAACATTAAACCACGGGCACCTCCAACATTATAAATAACTTATTAACATCTCTGTAACCAAAATCAAAATCTTACCCAGTCGGCTGAAGCTGTAGAATACACTGACTGCACCTCTACAGAGGGGTAAGACCCCCCCGCCCCAATGAGTATCCTAGATATGATACTGAACAATCTGATGGTGAGGTTCCACTGATGTTTTGGGGGTTGCGGAGTACCCCTTAATTGCCATCCCTCCCAGGTCCACTCTAGCTCGGAATAGTAGCACCTGATATGGCCCTATCTATGAGTTAAATAAAACTAAACTGTATACTTAAGCTAAAAATGAATTGTTCGAATTAGAACTGTTTAACTAAACTGAATAGCTTGAAATAAAAATATTTTTGACAATTAAACCGTATTTACATTGAGACTGCGTGCATATGCTAAACTGAATTGTTTGAAATGGAACTGTTTTTGACATTGAAACTGTACTTACACTAAACTTAACTGCTTAATATAGAACTCTTTTGACTTTTAACTGTGCGCAAAAAAAACTGAACTTACACTAAACTGAATTATCTGAATTAGAACTGTTTGACTAAAAAATAAACTGTGTACTTACATTTAAACAGTGTGGTTATGCTAAACCGAATTATTTGAAATGGAACTGTTTTTGACATTGAAACTGTACTTACACTAAAGTTAATTGTTTGATATAGAAATGTTTTGACATTTAACTGTGTGTAAACAAAATCTGTACTTATATTAAACTGATTGAGCTGAATTAGAACTGTTTGAATTAACTGAATAGCATGAAATAGAAATGTTTTTGACAATTGAATTGTGTACTCATTGAAATAGAACTGATAATATGTATAAAAATGGATTTGGCGTTAAATAACCTACAAAGGTTGATACGCCATAAAATCCAAACGACCAACCAACCAACCAAAAATAAAATCGTATTAACATATATAAGGAGCGCACTTATTTTTGAACTGTTACATATATTTTATCACAGAGTTTCGATGCTGTGGAGTTTAGTATGAAGTAATCCCTAATAATATCCGTTTCGAGTGTATAATGCTGCAGTAGAAATAATAAAATCCAGGTAATTTTGGTTTAGAAGAGAATTAACTTTTCATTAAGAAAAAAAATTGTAGGGTGTACTTATTTATGGGCGATGACCCATACTAGATTTATATATCGACTCTGCGTAACGGTTAGCATCGCAGGAAATGGAATCAGTGAGCCTGTTATATAATTGTGAAAGGATTTTTTTTTATATTATCATTTTTCGTTGGTTATATCTTATCATTCAGTTTGGTTAGGCTTAGAACTATTCGGCTTAGTGCAAATGCAGGTGCACACATTGAGTGCAGTTCACGCTCGTGCGTGGAAGATGTGACTATCACAAATGTCATAATAAAAACTCCTGATAGAAAATGGGACTGGGGTGTGAATAACGTCATGTCCGAAGCGATGGGCTGGGAATTTTGGTGATTTTTGAAAAAAGCAGTTAGTTGAGATTCGACTCTGGGCGAAGTGAGTTGAGATTCGGACCTGGGCGAGGGCAGTCCAGTTGTGGTCTACGGGATGTGCCGTGCGTTTGTTGAGACTTTGGACTCTGGGCCGGCCAGTTCAGCTGGGGAGTTGACTGAAGGACGATGTAGAAACAGTCAGCATAGTAAAAATTGCGTGTCTCTCTCCTCGTGTCGAAAAACCTAAACTCAAAAAAGTTAATGAACGTTTCGTACCTGAACTAAAGAAAAGTCGTCAGTGTTTCGAGTGTTTCGGGATTCCCTATGTATTCAAACATTTTACATATCTGAACATTTTACATATTCGTATTTTGAATATGCTACATGATATATTTGGTGCCTGGGGCCAGTGCATGCCCATCATGGTATGGTTTCGAATCTGGGTCTACACGATCGAGGAAGCGGCCAAGAATCATGGGAATCAATTTCGAACGACTAGTCCTGGTGAGAGAAGGAGAGGCAGGAAATGCAAAATGAACATTTAAAAGAAACAACGAAAAAAAAAAAAAACTCAACTCTAAAGACAAGAAGAAATGCAGCACCCCGGGAGCAGGAAAAAGAATAAAAGAACTGTCGACACAAGGCCCCCAGAACGAAAGATACAACGAAAAAAAAAAAAAAAAAAGAAGAAAACTCAACTCCTAAGACCAGCAACAACCCTTGGTTGGGTAACCAGTCTGGAAGAAAAAACTCCTGCTGGCCTTGTGTCAAACCCTGCTCGTGGCCAATGGTCGGGTAAATGAATATACATGAAGAATTATTTGAATTTAACTTTGAATTGGGTTGAACTGATAATAATTTTGACCCATAGGAAAATAGTATTGGTTGATTAATCTATCCTACTCTACTGTCAATTCTGTACTGATATTTGTTTCAAAAACTGGTTGTCTAAAAATATAAAGGAATCTAGTGAAACACTTATTTCTACTGTTCTTGCGGCATACACTTATAGAACACGTAGGATTCGTAGGGTTAAAACATTTTAGCTCTAATGGAGGCGCTTGTGGTATAATGGTTATCGTCATTGGAAATTGGCCCCGCAAACTGAGTTTAAATTTAGGACGAGGCTATTTGCATTTCAGATTGTGATAATGCCCTTAGGAAAGGCAGCTAATTATTCTCCCTCCAGCTATGGGCAAATATAATCGGACAGACTGAATTCTCTACCTTTAGTATGGTAACTGGTCAAGGAGAAGGAAATATTAATCAATGCTTTATAATATTGATTAATTTGAGACTTTGGCCACTGGGGCCTTATAGTATTTCGGGCTTTCGAGTGCTCTTAGATTGCCTGATCCTTCAGTCCACCTCACTGTGTCCGGTGTTTTTATTTGGTGAAATCTTACAACCCTTGTCAACAAGAATATGAAGGAAAGTTTTGTAGATCTGGGGAGAGTTGCTGTAACTCGTTCTTGGTTTGATTTGGTTTGGTTTTATGGCATATCAACCATTGTAGTTTATTTAATGCCAAATCCTTTTTATACATATACAATGAATATATGGTTTTCTAAACACATTTTGTAGATAACATTTTTAAACGAGCCAGAGTTCATTTATTTTCACACAGTTAAATGGTTTCACTTACTGGCCTAGCGGTTAGAGTGTTCGCCAATGGCCCGGGAGACCGGGGTTCAATCCCAGGTCGAGTCATACCAAAGACTCAAAAAATGGTACTTGATGCCGCCTTGCTTAACACTCAGCATTATAAGGTACGGATCAAGGGTAAAGTGAAGCAATCCAGGGAAAGGAGTAGCGCCCTCCCCTATACCTTGGTGTTGTAGCTATTGAAAAGTGAGCCTTCGGCTTACCCTCGATTAAAGTCGCCAACTTTACTTACTTTATATAATTTAAAGTATTCCTATCTAATACTAATCATTTGCATATTGTTATATGGTTTAAGTATTTCTATTTAATGGTAAGAATTTGTTATATGATTTCAAGTATTCCTGTCGAATGCTAATAATGTATACACAGTTATATGGTCTGAATTATTCCTCGAATTTAGAACTGTACTTACGCTAAACTTAGTACTTAGAACTATTTGACTGAACTGAATAGCTTGAAATAGAAATGTTTTTGACAATTAAACTGTGTACCTGTGCTGAACTTTATTGTTTGAAATAGAACTGTTCATTTGTATATAAATTGATTTGGCATTAATAACCAACAAAAGTTGATATGCCATAAAACAAAAACAAACAAACAAACATTTGAACCATATAACTGTGCATAAATTGTTTGTATCAAATAGGAATACTTGAAACCATATTAATGTATGCAAATCATTTGTATTAAGAACATCTACTTGAAGTTATAATTGTTCATATATGACTATCATCAGTTACTTGAAACAACAGAATTGCTTGCAAAGAAAAAAAATTCTGCTTGACATGCCAGCGAAGGGACAAACTAACGTTTAGATATAAAGGCGTTTTCATGGTAGGTTCATATTTAATCGTTTGCTTTTAGCTTACAAAGTCCGATGTTCCATTTGTGTATGCTATGCATTTATTAATTAATGTGCAAAATGACAGTTTTTACACAACCCAGTAAGTATTGATAAGTCATTTATCAGTAAAAGGCCGCCATTGCCAAACGATATTTGTGATCCGTATTGCGCCATTTTCTGCGCAGTAATCTCTACGTCATAATGACATTAGTAAAACAAAGAACACCCGTAAAATGGACAATGTCTACTCGCAGAAAATAATCCACGAATCACTCAATCAAAAATTGCCCCACATGATATAATTTTGAACCTCAGGCGATGAGATAAGCAACAAGCTAGTCTAGTAGAGCATTATTAGGGAGTTTGATTCTCACAAAGCGGTCGATATATCGGGTGCCGAATTAAGTTAAGCTCACGTTATTGAGAATCGACGCAAGCTACTGGAGACAAAAAAAAGACGATGAGATGACAAGTTCCCAGTAAAGGAAAAAAAAAAGTCAGACATGTGTTCCAAAAAAAAAAAAAAACATACCACTCACTTTGTTTGTGTTTCTGTCCCTCTTCCAGGTCAGTTTCGAAAACAGGGAGACGTGAAATAATATCTTTTTGGGTTGATGACGAAGAATCGCAACCTATTCTCAATTGGTGGTTGGGCCGTTAGCTCCAAAATTCAAGGGCTTTATTTGTCCCCTACTGGCTACTAAATGATTGACGAACTGACATTTTAAAAAATCGCCAACTCACATGTGACCGTTCCTCGCACTTACCACGAGAGTTCTAGCGGCTGACCTTTTGTTGTCGGTCACTTGTCAACTTGGGGTGAGATGGCTGTACCGATATTCATCGGTGGGGGGTTGAGAAAGACAGCCTGCCCATACATTTCAATTACAAACACATCATTCAATAAGTCTCGGGCCTAACAAATAAAACAACAACTTTTAGGGAAGATTCAATTTTATTCATCAACATAGTCTCCATCTAGAGTGATACACTGATTCCGACGCTTTAACTATTCGATGCCTTTTTTGTTGAACCATTTGTCTTTGGCCGCAAAATACCCCTAAGTTTCCGATATCACTTCTTCATTGCAGCCAAATCTCTTTCTCTGGGGCATTTTTTGAAGGCTGCAAACAATCAGTAATCACTGGGGGCCAGATCTGGAGAATAGGGTGGGTGCAGAAGCAATTCGAAGTGCAATTCATGTAGTTTTGCTATCGTTGCGATCGGCTTGTGGCACCGTGAATTGTCTTGCTAAAAGAGCACTTTTTCTTCTTTATTTGTAGCCGTTATTTTGGAAATTTCTTCCTTCAAACGCACCGATAATGCTATATGATATTCGCTATTGATGGTTCTTCCTTTCTCAATGTAATCGATAACAAAATACCTTGCGCATTCCAAAATTCGGAGGCCAAAACATTGTCTGCTGATGTTTGCATCTTTGGTCACTTTGGACGGCTTTCACCTGCTGCTGTCCACTCAACTGACTACCGATTTGACTCTGGAGTGAAGTGGTGGATCCATGTTTCATCCATTGTCATATGATTACCCAATTTGTTTCCTTGAAAAAGTTGCAAACAATGCTCTGAATCGTCGACGCGTTGTTGTTTTTAATCGACTGTGAGCAAACGCTGCACCCACAGATTTTTCATTGACAAATGTTTATACAAAATGGTGAATACACTGCGTTCTGATATTTTTATCTCTTCTGCTATCTCGTGCAACTTTAATTTACGATTGGCCAAAACGAGTTTGTAGAGTTTGGTGTTTTCCGGGACAACTGCCAAATTTGAGTAACCTGAACGTTCAGCATCATTTGTGTCTGTACGACCTCGTTTAAAGTCAGGATACCACATCTTAACTATTGTTTCCGACGGAGCAGAGTCCGAATAACACTTATCAAACCATTGCTTTACTTGAACAGTATTTTCCCATCAGAAAGCAATGCTTTGTCAACACACGAAATTCAGATTTTTGAATTGTTTTCAACTGTAGGTAAAAAGTAATGGTGGCGAACTTAGTCGAGGGTGACCCGAAGGCTCCCCTTTCAATAGCTACTACACTAAGGTGTAGGGGACGGCGCAACCCCATTCCCTAGATTGCTCGACTTTACCCTTGATCCTTACCTTATAATGCTAAGTGTTGAGCAAGGTGACATCAAGTACCATTTTTTAAATCTTTGGTATGACTCGACCTGGTATGACTCGACCTGGGGTTGAACCCAGGTCACCCGGACCATTGGCGAACACTCTACTCACTAGACCAATGGCCTGCAACAGCATCTTCACTCAAATAACTTTAATTTGTTAACTAATAATCTGATTGGGCTCAAATTTTGACTAATGCTATTTGAAAGTTAGTACTTTATAAAAATTATATGGATTTTTTTTAGTGGCGCCATCTATATGTTAGGGCCGGGAGATATTGAGTGATTTGTTACATGCCAGGTTTATAGGAAACACACACACACACACACACACACACACACACACACACACTTAAATGTATTTTTAATTTCTAGCAGTGCGAATATTTTTAATTTCTAGAACTGATTTTATTTTGAACTGTCGAGAAGAATTAAGGAAATTATATTTATTGCTAACTCTGTGAAAAACCTATATATCTCCTCAGAGAGAGAGAGAGAGAGAGAGAGAGAGAGAGAGAGAGAGAGAGAGAGAGAGATTTTATTGAAAATAACATAAAAATTTTGTGTTCAGCCTTTTATTCAGCATTTCTTGTAAGCGAACAAGCTGTCATTATTGTCTTCGAAGGCTGTTTAAAAATTGTTTGAACTCTCCGTCTATGTAGTTTGAATACGGGTACTTTCGTCGATCTTATGTCATTGTCGACTACGGGGGTTCTCCTATGTTGTAGAGTACTGTTATCTCTACACTTTCAAACCAGCTTGAATTTGTCTACGCGTTTACATATGATGTCTCTCGTCCACTTGGAAACTCCTTGAGCTCAGAATAAATGCACCATTCCAAAACACAGGTGTACTCTCATCATCCAATTTAGTCGAAAGGGACTGAACTCGGACAACACTAACAGAGACTTTGGACAGTTTTTAAACTACCTAAGACAATAATTGTGACATGTTCGACAACTGAATAAAAAGCTAAACGCCAAATCTTTGTGTGTCATTTTTAATATATATATATATATATATATATATATATATATATATATATATATATTGTGTTTGTATGTGTGTATGTATTCAGGCAGTAGATCTTCTTATTGATATATCTCATTAAAAATGACACACAAAGATTTGGCGTTTAGCTTTTTATTCAGTTGTCGAACAACATGTCACAATTATTGTCTTAGGTATATATATATATATATATATATATATATAAACGCAGTTTCTTCCAGGCAGCGGTCACATCGATACTGCTATATGGATGCACTACATGGACGCTAACAAAACGGCTGGAGAAGAAACTAGATGGCAATTACACAAGAATGCTGCGTGCAATCCTGAACAAGTCCTGGCAGCAACACCCCACAAGACACCAACTGTACGGCCACCTGCCCCCTATCACGAAAACTATTCAAGTTAGGCGAACCAGACATGCAGGACATTGCTGGAGAAGCAGAGATGAACTCATAAGAGATGTACTCTTATGGATCCCCACACACGGCCGCGCAAAAGCAGGACGACCAGCACGAACGTACATTCAGCAGCTATGTGAGGATACAGGTTGTTGTCCTGAAGACCTGCCTAGGGCGATGAACGATAGGGAGGAGTGGCGAGAGAGGGTCAGGGATATCCGTGCTGCCAGCACGATATGATGATGATGATATATATATATATATATACCCGGTGTGGTAAAACCTGTTAGGGTCCCACCTATGGGTCAAATAGACCTAAAATCCTAGGTATGACTCTAAACTACATCTGATCGTGAGGCTATAGTCTTGGAGCTTTGTAGAATGTGGAGTGACCCTTCATTGCCATTACTACCATTTTGATGCTGAGTGGTAGTACCTGTTCAGGTCCCATCTATGGGTCAAAGAAAATTATTTGTATTAAATAGTATTTAACTGTGTGCAAACAATAAATAGCATCATTTGAAACCATTTAACTGTGTGCAAACAACAAATAGCCATATTGGAAGTATTCAACTGTGTGAAAACAAATGTATGTGTGTGTGTGTGTAAATAGGAATTGGCTTTAAATAACTCACAAAGACTAATATTCCATAAAACACAACCAAACCAAACAAAAAATAAATCATATATATATATATATATATATATATATATATATATATATATGTGTGTGTGTGTGTGTGTGTGTGTGTGTGTGTGTGTGTGTGTGATTTTTCATTATTAAAGATGATCTTTCTTATATTGGAGGATTTAAGTTTAAAACACACACACACACACACACACACATATATATAAATATATATGATGTTTTAAACTCAAATCCTCTTATATTAAAAGAATTCTCATTAATAATGGAAAAATCATATATAAAAATGATAAAATCGCTTCCAAATCCACGAAGCAATATATATATATATATATATATATATATATATATATATATATATATATATATATATATGTATATATATATATATGTATATATATATATATATATATATAAGTAACAAAGTAAAGTTGGCGACCTTAGTCGAGCTTGAGCCGAAGGTTCCCTTTTCAATAGCGACTATACCGTGGTGTAGAGGAGGGCGCATCACCATTTCTTGGATTGCTTGACTTTACCCTTGATCCTTATCTTATAATGCTGAGTGTTAAGCAAGATGGCATTAAGTACCATTTTTGAGTCATACCAAAGACTCAAAAAATGGTACTTGATGTCGCTTTCCTTAGCACTCAGCTCTAAGGTGAGGATCAAGGGTAAAGTCGAGCAATCCAGGGAATGGAGTAGCGCCCTTCCCTACACCACGGTGTAGTATCTATTGAAAAGAGAGCCTTCTGGTCCCCTACGACCAAAGTAACCAACTATATATATATATATATATATATATATATATATATATATATCAGTGGTCTGCAAAGCTACCTCTCTGACCATTACATCACGTGTGATATGAACTATGTTGATTAGAATATATATATTTTTTAGAATTCTATTGGATCAGCTTTGATAGAAATGCAGTTTTTGATGAGCTTTTTACATCAATTTATCTGATGGTTTGTTCCCTGAAGTCTGAGTGACTGCAATTCTTCTCCAGGTCCCAGGACTTGGCTAAGTATTCCAGTCACTCTCAACTATACCGTGGTCCAGATCATTTCGATTCTTTCTCTAATCTTAAGTTACGTCAGTTCTCTTTTCTGAGCTTTCGGGGACCGTTCCAAGTGCACCAACTACAACTAGTATCACCGTCACTTTCATAATCTACAGCATTTTCTGATGTCAAGCAAGATAGAAGTATTTGTCTATCTTTTCGTTTTCTATGGGCTATGAGTTCCGCTGGAACGACATCATCCACTAGATGACAATTTATTTTTTTCTTGTTAGGTCTGGTATTCTAATTCGTTTTTTTATCTCAAAATCCAGGAGAATTATAAGTGTCTCATTTTAAAGGATAGATTCTGGTTTGTGCATATAAAAATTATCAGTATGATCAAACTTTAATCTCTTGCTCTGTTCCCAGTCGATCACCTTTTCTACCCAGTCGTGTCTACTCTTGTATTCACTTTGTATCACTTTGCGGCATCTGCCATTTAACTGATTAACCGTTTCATCTCTGTTTCCACATAATCTACACTTGCTATTCTTCTTCCTTTCAACAAATTTAACTTCAACGTAATTAGTCCTTATGACATTATTTTGTACTACTTATAAAGAGATTCAGTTTCTCTCTTCAGTTTTCAGGGGTGTCCTCGTGGTGTAATGGTTAAAGCGATGGACTGCGGAATCGTAATAAGCGAGTTCGAACTCCAGTCGTGCTATTACGTTCACTTTCGGTCAAATACCCATTGGGAAAGGTATGAACCCCCCTAATCCTCCCAGCTATGGGTTAAATACCACCACTACTGTTCTTCTAGGAGAATGGCCTTGGCATTAAATAAACTGCAGAGGTTGATATGCCATTAAACAAAGAAACCAACCCAAACCTCTTCAGCTTTGATTTTTCGATTGTTTTTTTTTCTGATTTCCCTAAAGTTATTTTAGTTGATACTGCTGTTACCAAGCAGCTGTAATAAGTTTTTCTATGCTCTTCGGGTTTACGAAATCCTCAATGCTGGTAAGTCAACTACCTCCTTCTTTTCTTCACATACAGAGTCAGTCTCTGTCTGAACGCTAACAAAATGCATATGAAAAAAAAAAAAGGGTAACTGAGAACTACAATAGAATGCTACATTCTGTTTTAATCAACTTCTGGAACCAATACCTCACAAAACAGCAGCTATGCGACTACTTGCTTTCCATCTCACAAAGCATCCAAATAAGACGAATAAGACATGCCGTTATCCTGGGGGCAGCTATGGCAGCAAGATTCATTTAGAAAAGTGTTACATATTGACCCTCGACCGAGCCGTCAATCAAGAGATGCACCTGTGTAAATAAGCGGAAGAAGCAAGTGGGTGTCAAACAATTATATAACCAGGTGCCACAGACGGCTTGGGTCAGTTCCAGTTGGAGTTGCAGTTGCAGTTGGAGATAGGATGCCTGCGGAGTGAGAACCAGCTCCAGACAGAGGGCTTGGGCCCTCAGTGACCCACAGTTGAGCAGCCCAGCCAGAATGCAAAAGAAGTGCTGCTATAGTCAGAAGAACTTGGGGTCAATATGTAGCAGTCTGTCCCCGTCTCCAACTCACTTTTCACATACAAGAAACATCACCCTTTCGAGAATAAAGTGTGAGAGGTATATTTTTAAAAAGAAGTGTGTTCGCTCGTTCATTGAAGTTCGTCATTATGTTTGTATATGCATTTGCCTATAATTGTATACTCGTAGTATACAACAAAAGCAACAAAGTAGCGGAGAGAGGGAAATGGTTTGGGAAACGTTCTTTTGGGAAACTCTGGAGTCTATGATTCATGTTGACGGTACTGCTGGTGAAAATAAGGACGAAACTATAAGCGATGTTCTATCATAGACACCTCTGGGTTGGCTCACCAGCAAGAACTTAGATTAGCTCGATGCTCGAATTGCAATTAGTCTAGATGATCAGGAGCAATGGAAGATGGGGACGGATGACATGAGATAGATAAAGAGATAGACCGATAGATGAATAGAAAGAGAGACAGAGACAGAGATAGAGATAGATTGGTAAATAGATAGATAGAGAGACAGAGAGATAGATAGAAAGATAGATAGATAAATCTATCTATCGATAGAGACAGAGATAGAGATAGAGAGAGAGTGATAGAGAGAAAGAGTGAGAGATAGATAGATCGATAGATAAATTTATCTATCGATAGAGACAGAGATAGAGATTGAGAGAGAGTGATAGAGAGAAAGAGTGAGAGATAGATAGATCGAAAGATAAATCTATCTATCGACAGAGACAGAGATAGAGAGAGAGAGTGATAGAAAGAAAGAGAGATAGATAGATCGATAGATAACACTATCTATCGATAGAGACAGAGATAGAGATTGAGAGAGAGTGATAGAGAGAAAGAGTGAGAGATAGACAGATCGATAGATAAATCTATCTATCGATAGAGACAGAGATAGAGAGAGGGTGATTGAAAGAAAGAGAGATAGATAGATAGATAGATCGATAGATAACTCTATCTATCGATAGAGACAGAGATTGAGATAGAGAGAGAGTGATAGATAGAGGGAGAGAGAGAGAGAAAAAAAAATAGAGAGATAGATAGATAGATAGATAGATAGAGAGAAAGCCAGGGAACTTCGTGCCATCAGCATGATTCGATGATGATGATGATGATGATGTCATCTTTTAATACAAGGCCTTGTGCATTGTCATCAATTGTTCAATGGTGTATCTGTCTAAGTTTCCCCCCCCCCATGTTAATTTTAAAAACGTGTCCAGAGAATCTTTACTTTGAAGAGATTCCTGTTGCAAAATTTGGTTTCGAGATGTGTTTGTGTTTTTCTAAGGTATACCTTACTTTTTCTTTCATTTTTGTTTGCTTGACGGTGTCCGCTTCTAATATTCCCAGATATTTGTGTTTCGTTTTAATCAAAATATCTAATTTCGGCTCCTGCATAAGGTGGACGTCGGGGTATATATGCGTCGTTATCCTGGGTGGGTTGGGGGGAGGGAGCTATAGCAGGAAAATTCATTTTGACAAGCAACAAAGTAGTGGAGAGATTGAAATGGTTTACGAAACGTCCTTTTGGGAAACTCTGGGGCCTATGATTCATGTTGACGGTACTTTGTCGTGTACTTGCAATTTCAATATAATTGAGGACCAATTACACATCTACGATAGTAGAGCCATTTTCCCGTAGGACAATGTGGCGTATTACACGGCACGAATTATTTGGGAATGATTTCAGGAACATGAAAACTTAACTCCCCAGATCTCAGTTTCTGTAAACAACTTCGGGATGGGTTGATGATTATCTATCTATCTATCTATCTATCTATCTATTTTACTAAGTCTATTCTTATGTACGTACGTGTGTATGTATGTATGTATGTAACTTTCGTATAAATTTACTTACTTATATTCTATCTTTGTCTTTTACTATCTATCTATGTAGATAGATAGATAGCTTGGTAAGTATATTCTAATCTATCTATCTATCTATCTATCTATCTAGATAGATAGATAGATAGATTGGTAAGTATCCTGATGTATCTATCTATCTATCTATCTATCTATCTAGATAGATAGATAGATAGCTTGGTAAGTATATTCTCGTCTATCTATCTATCTATCTATAGATAGATAGATAGATTGGTAAGTATCCTGATGCATCTATCTATCTATCTATCTATCTCAGTGAATTTCAGTCCATCTAATTTTTGTATAAATTTTCAAGCTCTTGTTCTGCTTGTATTTATCTCAATTTTTCCTTTACACCTTTGTTCACCTCATTTTGTGTGTATGCCAATCTCTTCGGCTTTACGTCTTTAAATATCTATCCATATATCAATTTTTATTCATATCTGATTCCCCCTACCCACAATTTTTCCATCTCTTTTTATATCTTCTCGTCTTGTCCGTTCATATTTATCTATCTCAATCTTTTTACTTTCATCTACATTAATTTATAAATGTATGTGTATGTATGTGAGCGTGAATGTGTGTGTGTGTGTGTGTGTGTGTGTGTGTGTGTGTGTGTGTGTGTGTGTGTGTGCTTGTTTAAAATGCAAATGTCTCTCTCCGGCAGTGTGTATCGGGATTCATTTATATTCAGATTCCTGCTTCTCCAAGGAACAAAATCTGTGAACAAATTGGCCCGGGATTTCATCTTCTATTAAGAGCTAACTGTGAATGAATGACACTAAGTGAAGCAGGTTATCTAATCGATTCTGACAGATTGAAACATGAAAAGAAGTCAATTCAGCCTCAGATGCCCAAGACATTAACGAACTCTTCAAACTAGCCTCTCCTTTTTCGCTGACACATTCATTATCATTAGCCTGCAAGGCTATCAGGCATTGCCCATGCCAAACGGGTTTATGAAAAATTCATTCACATACTAGTTTATCATGCCATCAAAATTGCCCTGTCGGCGAGGATTAGAATACACTATTCCCCCTTTATAAAAAAGGGGTGTCCTGGGTATGACATTAAACAGTATTTGAGTTTCGTAGATCTAGAAAATGAGGAGTATTCATTTATTGTCATTAATCCTCTTATGTTTTCTTTTTTTTTTTTCTTTCTTATTACTCACCTTTCTGGTGAGTCTAGGTGTGACAACCAGTCTTGAAGATTAAAAAAAGCCCAACACTTTTAAATTCAAAACATTTTTATCTTTTATAGCTAATATTGTTCGGTGAAAATTTTTTCGATGTTTTGTACAGAAATAGCTTAAACATTTTTGCTTTTTCTCTAGATTGTTTGTTCGAATTAAGCAATCGACAGCATCATCATCAAGTAAAGCTAATAACAGAGAGTTTTCCCCAAAATCTCTCTCTCTCTCTCTCTTTCTCTCTCTCTCTCTCCCTCTCTCTCTCTCTCCTCTTCTATATCTGTATCTATTGTCAACCACTTCAGACAGGTCTTCGAGACTGCATGTAGTGTCTGCATAGACCTGATATATATAAATCCTTGCTGGTTACTTATGAATTACTCCCAACTTCACCAGCATTTCTCAGCATGTCTTCTTTGTCTTACTTGGATGGGTTGTGAGATGGGAGGTAAGTGGTCGTACAGCAGCTGTTTTGTGGGATGTTGCTTCCAGGATTTTTTTTCAAAACAGCAAGTAGCTAAGCAATTATGCGATGCAATTATTTTACAAATCCAGTTTGAAAAATTACCTATAAATCTAATTATTAATATCTAAATATGAATGACTAAAATATTGAAACAAGTAATTCATTACATTTATCTTTCGAAGTTTGAAATTTAAATTAGGTAATATTAGATATGTCTTGCAAGAACATAGTTTTCTGAGCATTATTGTTTGTTGTTAGAGACCTCCTATTAATGTGAACCCCCACTTTCCCTATGAGAAACAAAAGTAGTTTACGTTTAAAACCTTTCCTTGCTTCTATATCGACCTATGGAGGTGCGCTTCGTGTAAGAAATGGAAATGGTGACCCGAGTTCAAATCCAAGACAAGTCTGTTTGCGTTTACTTTCGCTCTAATGACTTAGGGAAATGCATCCATCGGTCTTTTCTAGATCTCAATATACGGGTCAATATTAGGAGAAACTAGGTTTTTTTAGACTTGGTTACGCACCCAGTCAAGGAGAAGGAAAAATTTAAATTCAAACCAGCTGTACTCTGCTTAAAAATTGACCTTGTGTCACAACCTCTTGGTGGTAGAGTGGTTGGGTGAATCAAATTTGGTAGTTCTACCTGAAATTGTTCAGCACCCTACAGGAGAAAAATTATTTCCTGTTATTAGCATAGATCTTCACAAACGCGTCCTCGATTAGAGCTCCCCTTTCTCCATGAAGAACAATAATTCTTTTACATTATAACCTTTCTCTGTGTCGAATAATTTCGCATACCAAATACCTATCACTGCAGGACTAACCGGATCATTGGCCCAGTGAGTAGAGTGTTCGCCACTGGTCCGGGAGACCTGGGTTCAATCCCAGGTCGTGTCATACCAAAGACTTAGAATATGGTACTTGATACCTCCTTACTTCACACTCAGCAATGTGAGGTACATATTGAGGGTAAAGTGGAGCAATCCAGGGAAAGGAGTAGCGCCCTCCCCTACACCTTGGTGTTGTAGCTTTTGAAAAGGGAGCCTTCTGGTCGCCCTCGACTACAGTCGCCAACTTTTTTTTGATGTTCTATTATTTCGTTTGGTAAGGCTTGAAACATCGCAGTGTCTCTGGTTCGGGTGTTGAAGACAGACGGGGCGCTCGCACACCTGCGCGGAAAGGATATGACAATCATCATCTGTTAAATAAATTCCAGACAGGAAATGGGGCTAGAAGGAATTGAGAGGGTTGTTAACGTCATATCCGGAAGGGATGATCCCGAGAATTTGAAGATTTTGAAAAAGAATTGGGTTTTTCGGATCTGATGAGATGAGATGAGATCAGTTTGGGTCTCAACCTGCAGAGATGAGTTGAGATCTTAGACACAACAAGATACATCGTGCGTTTGGGGGATGTCAATATAGTATGGTTAGAATAGGCTTTGATAAATTGTGTCTGTCTCCTCGGGTCACTAAGAGCTGAAGGCAAAAAGAAATAAACCCGTTCGTATCGGAAACGACAGAGTCAGCCTGTATTTGCATTATTATCATTATTATTGAGATCATGGCTATACAACATAGACAAACAGCCCCTTCTCAATTATTTATATAGATTAAACGTTTAATTTACTAAGAAATCATTATTAGTTCAAATCGAACTCTGCAGCATAGTCTGGAGAGCAGGCAGTAAGAGTCACTGGTCTCTACGTGGTTCATGTGTTTTAATCAAGCTAGTGCTGTGTCCTCAATAAATGGCATGCCTCTGAATTAGTAGAACAATTTATATACCTAGGTAGCAATATCTCATCTACTGAAAGCGATGGTAACATGCGCATAGATAAAACACGGACTGCTATGAAGAGGTTATCGACCATATGAAAATCTGATCTCTCTGATAAAATCAAACGGGAATTTTTCCAAGCTGTATACGCGTCAGTACTATTGTACGCTTGCACTATTTGGAATTTAACGAAACGCCTGAAGAAAAAGCTCCATATGAACTACAAGTGATATTGCATGTTGTTCTAAATAAATCCTGGAAGCAGCACCCTAAACAACAGAAGCTGTCATCATCATCATCATCATGTTGCGCTGATAGCTCGGATCTCCCAGACCCTCTCTCGCCACCCGTCTCTATCGTACATCGCTCCCACGAGGTCTTCAAAGCAACATCATGTATCCGCACAGGGCTGTTGTACATAGATTCTAGCTGGTCGTTCTACCTTTGCCCCTTCTTGTGTAGGGGTCCACAGAAGTATGTCACTTATGAGTTCGTCCTTATTTCTCCAGCGGTGTCCGGCATGTCTGACTCATCTAACTTGGATAGTTTTCGTGATGGTTGTAGGTGGCCGTACAGTTGCTGTTTTGTCGGGTGTTGCTTCTTTTGTAATTGCCATCAAGCTTTTTCTGCATATTATATCTTGAGTATATCCTTAAAAATGACAACTGATAATGGAAAGCGGTTGGGGGTAAAGGGGGTGTCTTCGTGGTGTAATGGTCAAAGAGATGGACAGCGGAATCGTAGTAAGCGAGTTCGTACTCCAGTCGCGCTACTGCGTTCACTTTCGGGCAAATGCCCATGGGAAAGGTATGAACCCCTTTATTCTCCCAGCTATGGGTTAAAAAGTACTAGAATGGCTTTGGCATTAAATAACCTACAAAGGTTGATATGCCATTAAACAAAGAAACCAATAGATCTTTTTTGACATTTAAACTGTGTACTTATGCTAAAGTGAATTGTTTGAAATACAACTGTTTATATGTATAATAAGGGATTTGGCATTAGATGAAGTACAATGGGTGATGTGCCATGAAACCAAAGCAAAAAGGGCCATGCTTCAATTTGTTGCGTTGTCCACAACGGAACATGGGTACTGGAGTAATCGTCTTGTTATCGGAAGAAAAAATAGCACAAATGTATTTTAAATAATCGTGGAAACTACTTTATTTCTAAAAGTTTTGCAATATTCTAGTACATGCTAGTTTGCTGTAAGTATATGATGTGACCGAAGCTGTTACATCCGGTGGAAATTCCCGCTATGCTGGTTGATATCGTGGTAATTTATGCGCCGACATGTTGTGTTCTGCTTTACTCCAAATATCATTTGAAAGCTGTACAGATGAACGTGTAATGTAGTTTAATTCGGGAACTTCTAATTTACGTGTTAAAACTGCGCCATAACTTTGCGGAAGAAACCAAAAATATTTGTAGCGCGAAAAATGAAAGCACAGTTGATCACAGTACAGTAACCAAATGGTTCAAGATATTTCGCTCGGGTTGCAAGAATTTTGGTTATCAGAAAAGGTCACTTAAGTCTAAAAGCGGGGATTCTGAGGCTGTGTTTGAAGTCATAGAATCAAATCCAACGAGTAGCACATGGAGAGAATCAGGCAAACTTGGCATCGTTCTATCTAGTTTGGTTTGTCATCGTCACAATCACGGCAAACCATCCGAAGCTGCCAAACTGTGTTGCCCCACATTACCAATATATCGCCAAACTTTTGACTTGTCTTTCAAAAAGCCGTGTTGTATGCTACCGCTGGGTGTTAACAACAACGAGGAACGCATATATATATTGTCATGATACTTCTCCAACTGGTTTACTGTCGGCAAAGGTGACAAGCCTCGATCCTTTTACCTACGCCTATCACCCGGACAACGCCAAGCGTATTGCTGGTATAAGGCAGGACAATATTTTATTTCGGGATGACATTCAACCACAAGTGAACAGGGAAAACTATGACACAGAGATTTTCGAACAAGCCGAAAATGAAGACAACACGAAATGCACAATTTAGAATACAAATTATTTTATCATCACCCCCCTCCCAAATATAGGCATGTATGCGAAGTAAAACAAAAAATAAAAATGTTTAACAATTCATCTAGAACTTTTCTTGTAATGATGTGTGCAAAAAAAAAAAAATCTGTTTTGCGTGCCGTTGGAACGGGGTAAGCAAAAAGTAAAACAACATAAGAATGAAAGCCACTACTGCATAGTTTGGAACGAGCAGCCGCAAGCATAGGCCTCTATGTTAATGCACACAAAACGGAATATATGTGCTATAATCAAACGGGGGACATCTCCACTCTAGAAGGAACCCCTCTTAAACTAGTAGACAATTTCACTTACCTAGGAAGCAGCGTCGAATCAACCGAAAAGGACATCGAAACGAGGTTAGCGAAAGCATGGACAGCTATCAATAAGCTATCGATTATATGAAAATCAGACTTAACCGATAAAATGAAACATAGTTTCTTCCTGGCATACTGCTATATGGCTGCACTACATGGACGCTAACAAAACGGCTGGAGAAGAAGCTAGACGGCAATTACACAAGAATGCTACGTGCAATCTTGAACAAGTCCTGGCGGCAACACCCCACAAGACACCAACTGTACTGCCACCTGCCCCCTATCACGAAAACTATTCAAGTTCGACGAAACAGACATGCATGACACTGCTGGAGAAGCAGGGACGAACTCATAAGAGATGTACTCTTATGGACCCCCACACATGGCCGTGCAAAAGCAGGACGAACAGCACGAACATACATTCAGCAGCTATGTGAGGATACGGGATGTTGTCCTGAAGACCTACCTAGGGCGATGAACGATAGGGAAGAGTGGCGAGAGAGGCTCAGGGATATCCGTGCTACCAGCGCGAGATGATGATGATGATGATGATTTCTCTCTCTCCTTTTCTTTTAACTTTTTTTTAGACATATATGTCTCTCTCTTTCTTTTTTCGGGTGTCGCGTTTCACCGACAGTTAATTTCCCTTTCTTTTTTTTCTTTTTTCCTGTGTACATCTTCAAATTGTTTCTTGTTCTCTGTTTTTTTTCGCTATCAGTCGATGAACATAATAATCACGCGGTTCTTATCCTTTTTCTGGGGAAGACCGTTTACTCTTTGCCTCACAGACACGTCTGCCTGTTAGGGGATCTCTTAGGCAACTGACATATGATTTTTCCTCTTTGCAGATTCGACCTTTTCGCTGCCTCGTATCACGGGGGCTTCTTGGTCAATCGGCCTTCTGCCTTTAAATAGGTCGCTTGTTGCTAGGGGTTGCTTGCCAGTTCATACAACCATATAAGGGAAACTTGACCGTCAATCGGTCAGCACGCACCCTTGACCTGAATTCAAGTCTGCAGACTTCTCGTCTACTTCTGCTGGTTTGTGAGGGAAACACACAAAAAAAAAAAAAAAAAAAAAGAGAGGGAGAAAAAGAAAGTCTATATTTTTGAGTAAAATATGAATTTGACTATCCCCAGGGTCCAAATTCATAACAATATGTATATAAATATAATCTTATATTTTTATTCATCGACGGTGATGCTTGTATGGAGCAGTAGAGTGATCAGAGAAAGAGTTCGCTCGCACGGAGGGGCCGTCTGCTTCTGCCCAAAATTCTCGACCGTATATAGTCTAATAACTCCCACACGACCATACGCAACGCTTGTTCCTCATCTGTCACGGCCCACAACCACGCAATGCTTGTTTTCACCGGCCACAGCCCACAACCACGTGACGCTTGCCTTTCATTTACCACAGCCCACATCCACGCGATGCTTGCCCTTTACTGGCCACGCCTTACATCCATTCAATGCTTATTTCCGGAATAGTTTTGGTGATTTTACCTACGGCCGGATGTATCTGTCAACAACATTCGCCAGGTTCATCGCAGGTCAAGGTGATATATTACTGTCGGTGGGGGATACGAATCTGAAAACTTCAGGTCAAATTTCTTGAGAAGGGGAAATCTCAGTCATCTGTTAATTCGAACTTCAAGTAGACATTCTTTCGTCTCATATCTTCAGGTGACGTTATCATCTCGTATCTTAAAAAGCGGAAATCTCAGTCATCTGTTAATTCGAACTTCGAGTAGACTTTCTTTCGTCTCGTATCTTTGATCTTTTCCTGGTGGTCTGTATCTTGCGGCTTTCTATGAAGTATCAGTATCCCTCGTATGCAGGGGCCTGTATATATGTCATGTCGGTTTCTAGTGCTGGACTCATTCTTAACACTTATAAGGTATCTTCGATGACACGTCTACTGCCCCAATCTGCATCGGATGACATTGGGGTCATTTGCAGGTCACTAGATTACAAATATGTCCATTGGTAACTCGATGATATTTGTGTTCGGCAACATCGAGATACAACCAGATCATTGTATTATATTGTAGCGCTTTAATAAAGCTCGTTTATTTTCGTCTATTTCTTATCTTAACTTTCTTCTTTTCAGTTGAACTGCCCACTTGTGAAACTTCGGGGAATGTTGAGTTCCCCTTCATTGCCATTAACTTCTTTACTTTTTCAGATTTATTTCTTGTCACCCATCTTTTTTCTTTCTTTTCAGACATCTTTTTATTCACCTTTCTTTCTTTCTTTCTTTCTTTCTTTTCAACTATTTTTCTTTTCTGATCGAAAGTGGTAGTACCTGTTTGGGTCCTAATGTAGACGTCAAATAGATCAGTTTTGAAAGTTACTCATCTTAAATAGTAATTCTTGAAATCGTATAAAACTGTTGAAAAAAAATTATTATCAAATAGAAATAGTTATACGAAAACATAAAACTGCGTATTGATTAGTAGTATTAGATAGGAATACTTGAAACTAGATAAACGAGTGCAAATCATTTGTATTTGATTGGAATACTTGATATTATATAACGGTTAGTAAAAAAAAAAGGGATTACTGACAAATAATTGCCATGGAAGATCGAAAATATTGTCATGATTATAAAATATATAATGAGAGTCAGTGCTCCCAGTACGTTGGATCTGTATTTATGCCAGTTCCGTTTGGGACACATTCCTTATACTCCATCTTTATAAGGTAAGAACTATCAGGTACAATTATTGCTTGGTTTCTACATTTAATGGTATATCAACTTTTGTGGGTTATTTAATGCCAAGGCAATCTTTCTAGAAGAAAGAAAGAAAATTGAATCAAAAGAGATACTATTTAACCCACATCCAGGAGGATAAGGAGTTCATACTTATCCCCAAAGGTATTTGTCTCAAAGAGAACGTAATAGCGTGACTGAAGTTAGAACTCGCCGACTACGATTCCTCAGTCCAACGCGTTACCCATTACACTACGATTATGATATTATTCTACATATCCAAATTTCTTCTTTAAATGACCCATAAAGAGTTGTGTGCCGTCATTGAATCTAAATCAAAGTAGACCAGTGCATCTTATTAAAGTTAGCCCTGTCGGTAGGGCTTAGAATATGCTGACTTTATCCTTTGCTGAGGGGTAAGACCCCTCACCTGCAAAAAAAAAAAAAAAATGGGTGACCTGTGCATGACACTAAATTGCATCTAATGGTGAGGCACTATTTACCAACCCCTCCGCTCGGGCAGGATATGACACAAGGTCAATTTTTAAGTGGAGTTTAACAGGTTTGAATTCAGAGTTTTCCTTCTCCTAGACTAGTTGCCTCACCAAGGCTGAAGAACCTAGTCCGTCCTACTATTTACCCATAGCTGGAGGGAGAATAAGGGGGTTCATACCTTTCCCAAGGGTATTTGCCCGAAAGTGAACATAATAGCGCGACTGGAGTACGAACTCGCGTACTACGATTCCGCAGTTCATCGCTTTAACCATTACACCACGAGGACACCCCTTACATCTAATGGTGAGGCTCCAGTTCTGAAGATCTAGGGAGTGTTGTGTACACCTTCATTGCCATTACTCTCAGGTCCACTCTGACCCAGATTTGTTGTACCTCTTAGGGTCCTATCTATGGGTCAAATAGATCTGTTTGAAATTACTTATATTCGATAGGATTGTGTGCAAAAAAAATCTCTTGAGAAACAAGTAAATAAAAGTGTATGTACGAGCATACAATGAACCCGATTCCCAAACCTCTTGTCATAAAATAACACTAGATAGGTTGACATGCCGTTAAAATCAATCAATCAATCAATCATATTAACGTGAAGACGGAAGAGATTGGACAAATACTAACCTTTCTTATTAATTAATCAGCGTTTTGTTGATTTTATGATGGTTGGTTGGTTGGTTTGTGGGTTTTATGGCATATCAACCTTTGTAGGTTATTTAACACCAAATCCATTTTTATGTAAATAATCTGTTCTATTTAAAATAATTCAGTTTAGCATAAGTACAGTTTAATTGTCAAAAATATTTCCATTTCAAACTATTCAAGCAGTTTTATGTAACAATTCAGTTAAGTGTAAATACAGTTTTAATGTAAAAAAATAGTTCTATTTGAAATAATTCAGTTAAGCATAAGCACGCAGTTTAAATGTAAGTACGGGTTAATTGTCAAAAACGTTTCTATTTCAAGCTATTCAGTTTCCTTAAACAATTCATTTTAGCATAAGTATGCTGTTAGTTCTATTTAACCCATAGATAGGGCCCTATCAGGTGCTACCACTCCGGGCCAGAATGGACCTGGGAGCGATGGCAATGAAGGGGTACTCCGCATTCCCCAAAGCTCCAGCACTGCTGGAACCTCACCATCAGATTGTTTAGTGCCATGTCAAGGACACTCGTTAGGGGGGGGGTCTTACCTCTCTGCAGAGGTGCAGTCAGTGTATTCTACAGCCCCAGCTGACTGGGTATTTGATTTTATGAGACGTTAGAAGATATATAGCACCAAAGCAAGAATTTTTCAAATAGATTGATGCTTTTCTTTGTAGTGTGAGAACTTATTAAGTTTAACCAAGTTGACATCTAAAATGTGATGTATATTTGGATTACACTGGCGATGGCTTGATAAAATTGCCGTGGGTGTCATGACGAAATATCACTGAATCTTATAAATTGAGTTTCCGGACAATCAACGAATGACAATAAAGTAAGAGAAGAATAACATTTTTAATTAAATTCCGAAACTCTGATTTGGCAGTCACATAAGAACTTATCAAGCACTACAAGTGACCGTGGTTTGCAGTCATCAGAAATAATCTTATTCCAGAAGAGAAGTCCACCTCCTTCTTTACCGCGTCCTTCTCCTCCATCCTATCTGTCCTAAAATGCTTCCAGGAACCAGAAAGTGTGATAGAAAGAAAGCAAGCAATTGCAAGGTGAGTAGTAAATTAATTGAAGTTCATTTTATACATCAGTCTCCAATGAATGACAGTTATCCACTTACAAATCTAAACTGCCACAAGAGCCTTTTAAGAAACGGCTTGGTTGGTTTGTTAGTTTCAATATCTAAGAAATTGTCAAGGTGTCATGCAGAATAAGGGAATTGAGGATACATATTTACTCTGTTAGTAACTAATATATATATATATATATATATATATATATATATGGAAGAAAATAATGGATAGTAATCCGACAGTTTATGAAGAAAAATTGACAAGTAATCCAAAAAGAAAGGGGAGATTTATTGAGAAGCAAAGTCGACATTAACGCGTTTCGGTTCTGCTGAACCATCATCAGGGCTATGAGGGGTTATATTAGTGATGTTAATTATAGATGGATGTATAAAAATTGTAAAAATATATAAAAACTATGAAAAGTTGTATAACAAGAAAAGTTGGCTGTTTATGACAAGAAAAATTGGCCGTTTGATCAATGAATCAGTCACCTGACATTAGAAACATTGTGCAGAATCCACGTTCCGTTAGTTCTTTGAGAGATTTCGAATCATTCCTCGTTTTCGACGAAATTCAAATCATATGAATCTGCATTTTTTTTATTAATGTATATGCCTAGGAAAATCCTAAAATATAAATATAAGTTTCAAGGCACAGACTTATGTAATCTAAGAAAATGTTGAGATGAACAAAAAACGCTGGACATTCAGGTAGGTGTGATTTATATATATATATATATATATAGAGAGAGAGAGAGAAACAAAGTCAGTCGACACTATAGCGTTTCGGTTCTGCTGAATCATCATCAGTACTGTGAGGGGTTTTATTAGTGATGTTAAGTGTAGATGGATGTATAAAAAGTGTAAAAATTATATAAAAATTTGGAAAAGTTGTACAACAAGAAAAGTTCAGCAGAACCGAAACGCTATTGTGTCGACTGACTTTGTTTCTGTATAAATCCCCTACTTTATATTTGGATTACTTGTCAATTTTTCTTCACAAATTGTCGGATTACTATCCATTATTTTCTTCCATATATACATATATATATACCCAACTAACCTTTGCGCCATTGGAGGGTGTGACAGAAAAAAAATTTTAAAGTAGAGAACAGGTTGTTTGTATTCAGATTTTTTCCCAAGTCCTGATGCAATACCCTACAACTTGTATCCCTACGAGTTGTATCCCAACAACTTTCCCATTAAAGAGGAGTCTCCTTGGTGTAGTAGTTAACGTGCTAAGTAGTTAGCAGATTCGAAATTCAGCTGTGCTATTATGTTCACTTTCGGACTAATACCCTTGGAAAAGTATGAACAGACTTATCCTCCCAGCTATGGGTTGAATTGTATCGATACTGTTCTAGAAGGATGGGTTTGGCATTAAATAAACCACTTAGATTGACAAGCCATTGAATAAAGAAACCTAATTATAAATAGCAAAGTGGAGAAAAAAGAGATTCATACCTTTACCAAGATCATTAACCCGAAATGAAATCTCGTGCAGGATTTGAACTCGGATCGCCAAGTCCATTTCTAGTGACGACAACCATTACGTCATAAATGCATATTGTTTTATATTGTATGAGTGGAGAAAACAGATAAGCACTCATTGGCACGGAAGAAGTTGACACCTTCTGACCGAAGACGTTAACCTTCTCGAACTCAAAACCGTGAAATAGGAAAGAATACATAAACAATAGGAAGCGCAGGTGTTTAAAAGACGAAGTGATGTGATATAACTCCGCTAGACGAAGGAAGATAATAAAAATGCGTGGGCGATACAATAAGTATATGAGAATTCGCAGAAGCTTGAAAAAAAATCAGAATTTTACTGACGTGAGTAGGATCGCTTCCCGCTGTCGACTGTGTTTAAACCCCTTCCCGCTGCACACTCTTACACACGCACACGCACACACACACACTCTCTCTCTTTCTCTCTCTCTTTCTTTCTCTCAATTCTTCTGGTAAATATGTAATTGGCGCTGACGTGACATATATATATATATATCTATATATAATTAATATCCCCCCACAAAACTCTTAACAGTTATCTTCGGCAAATACATTTCATCTTAAGTTAGGTATTTAAAGAATTATAACATATACAACCAAATAGTGATTTACTTTAGCATATTATTTGAAAATTTTTATTTTAATAAATTTTTGCTGGCTATTATTGATTTCTAATTGTTTGCTATTATTCTAATGAATATGACCCAAAATCCCATCGATAAATCTTAAAAGGAATCCTTTAACAAAAAGAAAGAGCTGTAATTCTATACTTAACTAATCTAATTAAATATATAAATTAGTAAAATTTAGTAATCAAAACCAGGAGTGATGGGAAGAGCTAGCATCCAAGCTGTTCAATTCTTCGATTATATCCCCTCTGTTTTGTTATTTTAAATATAAGAAGTATTTTTGCTTTGCCCAATAACAATAATTTTTTAAACATTTATTCATACATATACATAAAAGAATTAGTAAGTCGTAAAATAAAAAAAAGCACCGTGATTTTATTTTCTACTGTTTGATTTTATTAAATAGTAAAAAAAATTAAATTGAATAGTTAAATAATGGAGATTATGTGTCTGTCTGTCTGTAATCAAAACTACGTCACCATTTCATCATTCCCTTAGTTATTTACGTCATGTTCTCTCTTTGATTATCAATTAGTTATAATTTAATCTTTATTTGCATCTTATTTATTAACAGTGTCTCTATTAAAGACTAGCTGAGTTCAATTTGACTAAAAATAGTCCGTGTCATTTATGGGATTTAACTGACTTACCTCCAAGCAGATAAATTATATATCTTTATCGTGGGCAGCCGCGCACAAATCGAGACTCGAGTGGCTATTTTCAAAAAATGATTGAGCCCTTTGGAATCCGTAATTTTGGGGTACCTCAGTCGCTAAGCTATGAACTCAGCATTACAAAGAAGGAATTGTCTAGGGAAACGTCCTCCCGGAACCAGGCGATTCAAATTGATAACATCCACTCGACGCTAACGCCATGCTGACCATGTTATTGATATTTATTAAACCTTCCACTTAGTAGGACATGGCATACGGTCACTTTAATGTAGGGCCCGCGCACTTATTGGCGGCAGGTGCAAAAAGGCTCGATCTCTTTGGTATTTTCCTATGAGGGCACCTCAGGTGCCAAGCAATGAACTAAACCCTAGTAGGTATTCCCAGAGAAGGACGTCCTCATGGGACCAGGCGATTCAAATTAATTACACCACCAGGAGCAGGATCGTGTTATTGATATTCATCCAACTTCTTACCTGGTAGGATTTGACATTAGGTAGGTCTTTTTTTAAGTGGGGATTATGAAAGGGGAAAGTCCAGGCGCAATTGGGTCATTGCGTGTCATTGATTCCCTCAGTGCAATGTGAATCTATCCATATCATTGCTTGTCAATGATTCACCAGGCCAAAAGGCCAAGCGCAATGTGAATCTTTGCTTGTCATTAATTCTACCCACCTGGCACGAATGCTAAGTGGTCCCCGGAAAACCGGATGGGCTGTCCGTGTTACTGATATTTGTCCAACCTCCTACCAGTTAAGATTTGACGCAAAGTCATTTTAATGTGGAAGCCCGCGCACAAATCAAGACTCATGGATGGTAGGCGCAAAAATGCTTTATCCCCTCGGTATTCCCCAATTAGGGCGCCCCGCGCGCCAAGCAATGAACCTAGCCGTGTTGAAGCAAGCATTACCAGTATGAACAGCCTCCGCCCTGAGACCAGGCGATTCAAATTAATAGTACCCACCCGGGACAGACGCCTGGCTGAAGCGTGTTATTAATGTGGTTAAAATCCTGTAATATATAATAGCAATCAAGATTATCTGCCAATAGAAAATAATAAAACATTACGTCACCACAATATTCTATAGCCCAGCCAATCAAAATATTGAGAATCAAACTGCAGCTTATTCGCGTTCCATGTGTGAAATTTAAAATATTCAAAATAAAAAGAAAAGATTTTTCCGTTTGCTGTTGCAAGGTAAAGATACATTTTATCTCTTCTATTTTGGCTTAATTTCACACCAGCACTCAAGTATTCCTAATTTATTTAAGACTTTAAAATACACACAGACATCATTCTCTAGATTGGCTGGGACTTTTCTTTCGTGAGCAGACTTTTTGATGGTTGGAATACATTATAAATTTTAAAGTCATTCTTGTGTGCTTTTTGCTGGTTGGTTGGCTGGTTCTTTAGGTTTTATGGCATATCAATCTTTGTAGGTTATTTAACGCCAAATCCATTTTCATACAAATAATCAGTTCTATTTCAAACAATTTAGTTCAGCACGAGTACACAGTTTAATTGTCAAAAAACATTTCTATTTCAAGCTATTCAGTTTATTCAAACAGTTCTAATACAGCTAATTCAGTTTAGTATGAGTACAGATTTTGTTTACATACAATTGAATGTCAAAACAGAGTTATATTAAACAATTCAGTTTAGTGTAAGTAGATTTTCAATGTTAAAACAGTTCCATTTCAAACAATTCAGTTTAGCATAAGCATGCAGTTTAAATGTAAGTACAGTTTAATAGTCAAAAACATTTCTATTTCAAGCTATTCAGCTTAGTCAAACAGTTCTAATTCAAATTATTCAGTTTAGCATATGTCTGCAGTTAGTTCTATTTAGCCCATAGATAGGGCCCTATCAGGTGTTACCATAGAGTGGACCCGGAAACAATGACAATGAAGGGGTACTCCGCATTCCCCAAAGCTCCAGCATCACAAGAACCTCACTAGCAGATTGGTGCTTTTTATGTTACAATACATAAAATATTGTTTTGTTTAAATATCGGGATTTTTATTGCATTCATTTTCATTTATTCTGTAACCATTCTGTAATCATGCATATTTCGTATACAAAAAAAAAAAAAAAAGAAGAGAAACGAAAATATGTTATAAATCGCTAATAAATAAAAGTTTACATAGTATATGGTGTGGGTAATTTGCATACTATTCTTAACAAAACAGGTTTTGATAAATAATTACTTAATTCTATTGATTTCTAATATGAATGATTTATTATCAAACGTATTAAAAAACAATCCTATGTATAATTCTTTGTAGAAATCAACGATACAATATAAATAAAAATAAGAATACTCTTTTCATATGCGTTCATAGTTTTGATAGTCTTTGATTTTGACCTGTTGCATTTTGCCATTTGGTAGATGTATTCGTGTCGTAATTGTTAAAGCGCTGGACTGAGGAATTGGAGTAAGCAGTTTCGAACTCCAGTCGCTTTATTACGTTAACTTTCGGACTTGGTAAAGTTCCGAACCCTCCATATCCTCCTATGGTTTCTTCTAGAAAAAGAGGATTATCATTTGATATCGTAGGAAGGTTGATATGCTATTAAACAATATTCGTGTTTTTGGTCAGTGTTTCAATTCAGTTAGAGTTTCTGAATAAGACAACATGAAATAAATCAACTTTGCTTATGTTCCATGATAAATAATAAAATCGTTTTGAAGAACATTAGCTTTATATAGAAAATTAGTCGAGGCGTACTTATTCCTGAGCGATAATCTATCTATCTATCTATCTTTCTTTCTTTCTTTCTTTCTATCTATCTATGTATCTATCTTTCTTTCTTTCTTTCTTTCTTTCTTTCTTTCTTTCTATCTATCTATCTATCTATCTATCTCAGTCTGTCCATATCCTATCTAACTGAAATATTTCAACTATTCTCCATCCGGATTTAAAAAAACCCCTCAGGCATCATTCTTTAAATTCGTCCGTCTGTTACAAGAACCTCTGGCTCTATCCTTACTTCCGTTTTTCCAGCGTCTTCCTTTAAAAAACCTACATGACTCATCCTCATTACGTCAATGTTCCACATAGCCCCCCCCCCAAAAAAAACAAAAAAGCAAAAAACTACAAAAAAAAAGTCTCATTCGTTATACTTAATGACTTGCCTTTCGTTCTCAACGACTTGACCGTCATATACCTTTAACAATTATTTCCAGAGCCCTTTGACCTAACACCCCTAATGAAAGAAGTGATTGAATATCTAAGGCGCTATCCTCTTTAAGAAAAGTCAAAATGGCGCACATTGTCGTCTGCAAAAAGGAAAAAAAGAATCCTTAAAAAAAAAAAAAAAGAAGCACATTTGATTGCGTTTTCTTCTTATTGAAATTCGACCATTACTTTTCTCCTCACTTTTCTTCCTCCATTTGTCTTTATGTCAATCATTTTTTGTGTCTTTGTCAGTATTTTTGTGATTGGATTTTTCGACATTTTTCTGATTGTGTTATAGCGAAGTTTCTATGAGTGTTGCACACACACTCACATATGGGATGTCAGTGTGTATGTATGTGTGTGCATGTCTGTGTGTATGTATATGTGTGCATGTGTGTGTGTGTGTTAGCGTGTGGGTGAATTAGTCTATGTGCGTGTTCTAGGTGAGTGCGTATTTAGTTGTATTTGTCTTTTCTACTTCCCCCCCCATTTTTATCAACTTTTATAATTTTTTTCCCATTTTCCTTCTTTTTCGTTCTTTCATGCTTCATTTGAGGTTTTTTTAATAATACCTTTTTAACCTTTTTATAAACAGAATTTTTTATATTCATTTTACCCTTTCTTTCTTTCTTTCTTTCTTTCTTTTCTATGATTTTCTTTCTTTTTACTCATACTTCCTCCTCCTCGTCTTTCTTTCTTTCTTTCTTTCTTTCTTTCTTTCTTCTTCTCGACTAATGAAAACGCTCAACAGAGCCTTTCGTAAAAGGCTTCAAGATAAATCGTTGACGACTCTTTACATTTTCTCCATAAATGCGACGTACTTAAATCAGATCAGATTCTGTATGAATTATTACAATTAAGAGATTCCGTAAGAATCAGAGAGTGATTTTCGCTGTTGTGCGAAAGACAAAACAGACATTTTTCATGAATGATCAGCTGTGGCCGTGGACTCAAAGAAGCTACAACGTTTCATTGACTTCATGAAAATATTTGATACTTCACTTTACCCCTTGACTTTCACCGATGTGCATGTCATGTAAACACATCTCGTTTGTTGTTGTTGTTGCTGTTATTTTACTCTTTTGAAAGTTTTTCAAAGTTTTAGCTGATGGTTTCTCACAGGAGTTTAAGTGACAGCAAGTCTCCTCATGTCACCAGGACTCTTTTCAGGATTTTGGCCGATCTTAATAATACCGTAGTATGGTTTCCACTCGTCCTCTTATTTCCAAGTTCTCAAGTCCTTTGGTGGTTGTACCTAGTGCTCCAGTTACAATTGATATCACCGTTACTTTTATGCTCCATGGTTTTTTCAGTTCTTTAACAAGGTCGAGGTACTTATCTCTCTTTTTGCTTTCTTTCAGTTTTACCCTGTGGTCAGCTGAGACGGCAAAGTTCACTATTCGGCAGGTTCTCTTTTTGTGGTTAACTTTCACTAGGTCTGGTCGCATGGCTGAGACTAGTTGATCCATTTGTATCTCAAAATCCCAGGTTTAATTCTAGGTTGTACATATACCATTTGTTCGTATGGTCGAATTTAAACTTCTTACACCGCTCCCAGTGTGTCACTTTTCCCACCCAGTTGTTGTTGTGTTTTGACCTTTTGACCCGGCCAAAAATGCCATTCAAGGTGATGCACCGGAAGGAAGTGACACATTCCAATGGCAGTTATGTGAGGAAATCCCGTGGGCGGAAATTGGCTGATGAAATGGGACGAGCTAAAAAAAATTCCCATGGTACACTACAGAGTGATGCACCGGAAGAGAGTGACCTCTGAACTGCATGACAGTTATTTCTGCTTGATGACGATTAAATTTTCGATTTAAATAGGGTTCCAGACAGTTGGAGACGAGATGTGGTAGGGAAAGCCACACCCGGCCGAGGGGGCCCTCGGGAACCCCAATGGAGTTTGGGGAACTGAGAAGTTGCTGATAAGATGTAGCAGATCACCCAGCAGAGTGAGCGCCTAGGCCTCCGGTTGAGCACCTAGAGAACAAGAAAGACACAACGTGACGGCCATCAGAGTGAGGGGTCAAAATATTTCAGTTATGTTCGGTCTCCAGCTCCCTCTCACACGCAAACCTTGAACAACCTTTTCGAACCCTTGCAATAAAGTGAGAGGTATATATTTTGTTAAAGAAGTCTTCCTGCGTCTTTATCATTGCGTCTGTTATTCATTGCGTCAGTGACAATACAACATTGTGTCTTATACTCTATCAGTGCTAGTTTGCTGCATACGCTTAATATACGATTGGTCATTTCGTCTCTATCACCATATAACCCACATTTGCTGTTTTGTTATATCTTATCTATTCTTGCTTTGATATGGTTGGTCCTTATGGCGTTATTTTGAACTGCTATTAGAAGAGGTTCAATTTCTCTCTTAAGGTTTCCCTTTCTAAGTCACGTCCGCATTTTCTCGTGAGAAATGTCGCTTGTTAGTCGCTTAAAACGTCCATTGAGTTGTTTTTCTTCCCATTTTTGTTTTCTGGTTATTTCCATTCTGCTGATCCTCGAGCCGTCTGTATTGTGGCTGTGATAAGCCTTCCTCCGCGCTTTTCTAGGTTGTCTTCGAATCATTGTATCGATGCGTCAATGCTGTCTTCAATGCTGGTAAGTCCTCTTCTTCCCTCTTTTATGTCAAAGTCATCCCTTGGATGCAAAGCATGGTCATTAGTTTTCTAGTTCTCTGGTCCATTTGTTTGAGATATTCTTTGGTTCACTTTAAGAATGGTCCTCAGTATCTAACGAGTGGTACTGCTCAAGTAATTATCCTTTTTATAAGGTTCCTGCAATTTAGTTTTATCTCTAGTAGCTTTCTGGTTCTCCTGAGATACTCTTTAAAAATTTTTTTTTTCATCTCCTCTTGTTCGATGGTGTCAGCTTCTAATATTCCCAAGTATTTGTCAGTTTCCTTTTCTCCGAGGTTTATGATTTTTTTCTTGATTTGGTTGTTCCATTCCTTCTGTCATGTGTCATTTCCCACTTTTCATTACAAGCATGGCGCATTTTTCAATGCCAAATTCCATACCTATATCTTGACAGTATATTCTGGGGTTTTCAATTCTTTTTCGTTTTTGGCAAATAGTTTGATGTCGTCCATATACATTTTCTTGCGGTTTACTTAGTTTTTATCCTGTTGTGCATTTCCTGAGAATGTGCTTGAGTGGCATCATCGCTCTTACAAACAATAATGGTGATCGTGCATCTCCCTGGAATATACCTCACTGGATATTTACTTCTGCTAAATTTTTCTCTCCATCTGTCAATTCTACTCTCTAGTTTTCCATGGTTTTCTCGATAAACTTTTTGACTTCGTCAGGTATTTTATACATTCTGAGACAGTGTAATACCCAGCTTTGAAGGACTATATCGTAAGTCTTTTTGTCGTCAATTCAGGCCAGAGCTAGATTTTTGTTTCGTTTTACTCTCGCTGAGGATGTGTTGATCTATATATAGTAGTTTTGTACCTCTGGTCCCTTTGAGGCATCCTTTCTGATCCTCGGAGAAGTGTCCGCGGCTTATCAGTGAGTAGTTGATCTCCTCCCTAATTTGTGCCGTTAGTATTTTCCACATCATCGGTAGGCACGTTATCATATTTACCCAACCCCTCCGCTCGGGCAGGATATGACACTCGGTCAATTTTTTAAGCGGAGTTTAACAGGTTTGAATTCAGAGTTTTCCTTCTAGACTAGTTGCCTCACCAAGGCTGAAGAACATAGTCTGCCTTACTATTTACCCATAGCTGGAGGGAGAATAATTGGATTCATACCTTTCCCAAGGGTAGGCACGTTATGGGTCTAAAGTTGTTTGGAGTGTTTCCCTTGACGGAGTATTTCTGGATTTAAGTGGTTTTCCATTTGGTCATCCATTCGGGTATCTCATTTTTCTGTATGGATTTATTCATTTCCGTAGCCAGTCTGTCATGGACGGAGGGGAATTTTTTTAAAACCAAAATCCATGTTTTTTTTTATCATTAAGGTTTTTCGGACTATTGTCTTCATCTTTATTGTTATTTCCACAACGTTTCGGCCGATATGTCCTCCGGCCTTCTTCAGGTGTTTGTCGAACTCGGGAACCTTCACGGAACTTCGAACTACGTCCTTTATTGAAACCACGGAGGTTGTCCAGCAGGACACATGGCGTAACGGTTATAGGCGTTGGTTCCCTGAGCTACTAAGAAGACAATCATCTGAAGGTTGCAGGTTCAATCCTCACTACAGGCGAGTAATATACAGGAATACTTAACACTTGTACCCGGTCATGGCAAACGGAATCAGACCAGGCGACCCCCGCATAATAAGGCGAAAAATAGGCAAATACTTGGATCTTGCCAGGGATCTGAAAAAGTTGTAGAACATGAAGATGATGGTGATACTTATAATAATCGATGCACTTGTAACAGTTCCCAAATGCTTGAAAATACTATAAGAATTGAAAGACCAACGAAAAATCGAGTCCATCATGACCACTGCATTATTAAGCTCGGCTAAAATGCTCAGAGCCCAAGGGATGTAAGGAGCCTAACTGTGGCTTAGACACTAGTGAAAAACCCCTACCTGACCCTGCTGAGAAAAAAATGCAAGGAATACTACTACTATTAATAATGATGATGATAATAACACACACACACACACACACACACACACACACACACAGATATACAAACACACTTACATATACACACACCATTGTAGGTTATTTAATGCCAAATCCATTTTTATACATATAAACAGTTCTATTTCAAGCAATTCAGTTTAGCGTATTTACACAGTTTAGTCCCATTTGATCCATAGATAAGACCTTATCAGGTGCTACTGCTCCGGGCGAGAGAGGACTTGGGAGCGATAGCAATGAAGGTGTACTCCGCATTTCCCAAAGCTCCAGCATTACTGGAACATCACCATCAGATTGTTTAGTGTCATATGCAGGACATTCGCTGGTGAAGTCTTATCCCTCTTCAGAGAAGCCCTAGCCGACTGGACAAAATAGTGATCAGGTATAAACGAATGACCACAAGCGATAGAATTATGAGAATTACATTTTTTGAAAAGTAAAAGGACAACATTTTAGGATCTGCCACCATTTAGTCTCAAACATGACCAAAAAATGTCAATAGCGTGAGAATACATGCTTCAGATGTTCACCGTTCAATTAAAGGCCCTGTTGAATGTGGCGTGAAAAGTTGTTGATAATACGTGCACATTCTACTGGAGTGATCAAACGCCCTGATATGTGAAGAACCCGTTGCCCTACGATCTTTTCAAGTGACGTGAGCTTCAAAGTTCTTGACCAACTTAAAAATCTGACTCTTCTTCGGAAATTGAACTTCCGTTTGTATCTAGCTTGAACAATCTTAGAAGTCTTACTTTCTTCACTTTCTTCACACAAAAGATTTTCTGCTTCACCGTCCAAGACATAATTTCGCTATATTTGATTAAAAATACCAAAATGTTAACGATTTCTTGCAATAATCAGAAAAGAGAAAGGGAATACAGGAAGCAAGAAAGATCTGAGAGGCAGCCGCTTTGTTTTAACGAATGTGAAACACACACACACACACACACTCTCTCTCTCTCTCTCTATATATATATATATATATATATATATATGAGAGGAATATGTAGGTAGACGTCTTCTTGGATATTTCGTTAAAAACCGTCGAAAATATTACCAAAAAGTCTCGTCATCTTATGAAATATCTTAAGTTTGGTTCAATCTTATATAAAAATTTCCTCACTCTTTTATCCCCAATGGTTTGGTTTGGTTTATTGGCATATCAACCTTTATAGGTTATTTAATGTCAAAGCTATTCTCCTACAAGAACAGTAGTGGTACTATTTAACCCTTAGCTAGGAGGATAATGAGGTTCATACCTTCCCCCAAGGTATTTACCCGAAAGTGAACGTAATAGCGCGACTGGAGTACGAACTCGCTTACTACGATTCTGCAGTCCAGTGCTTTGACCATTACACCACGAGGACAGCCCCTTTAACCCCAACCGCTTTCCACTATCAGTTGTCATTTTTAAGGATATACCCAAGATATAATTTTCTTTCTTGAAATCCAGTAAAACGTTAGCTTTTAAAAATAAAATCGCTTCTGTTCAGAGTATTAAGGATTTTGGAATATTTTGAAGTGCTTTTTAAAGCATTTTGCAACGTTTTGGTTTAAAATTGAGATCTTTGCGTGTTCTTGTTGTAAGCGTTAGAATAAGTGTCAACTGTTCACTGTGGTATATAATTCTCTCGTTGTTAAATACATCTATTATGCTCGTTTTCAGGCTGAAAAAAAAATCAATAAGGAAATGTTAAAAAGAATCTTGTAGGTGGTTTTTAGAAAAAAAATCTCCATCATCAAAGCGTGATGACAGCACGGATACCCTCGATTCTCACTCTCTCATCATCTGTCCCTATCGTTCATCGTTTCCAGCCGGTCGGGGGGGGGGTCCTCGTGGTGTAATGGTTAAAGCGATTGACAGCAATACAGTCGTAAGCGAGTTCGAACTCCAGTCACGTTCACTCTCGGACAAATACACTTGGGAAAGGTATGAAGTTTCTTATCCTCCCAGCTACAGGTTAAATAGTACCACTGCTGTCCTTCTAGAAGGATGGCTTTGGCATTAAATTACTTACAAAGGTTGATACGCCCTTAAACAAAGAAACCAAACCAAATCCCAGCAGGTCCTGTAGACTGTATCTAGTGTCCTGCACTGAGCTGATGAATGCATTTTTGCTGGTGTGTCCATGTGTAGGAGTCCATATGAGGACATCGCTTATGTGTTCATCTTTCTTTCACATCAGTACCCTGCATGTATTGGTCGTTTTACTTGTATGGTTTGTAAGATAGCATCTAAGTGGCCGTATAACTTCTGTTTTGTAGTGTGCTGCTTCCAGGGTTTGTTTAAAACAACACCCATCATCCTTGTGTAGTTCCTATCTGGCTTTAAATCCAGGTATTCATTTAAAGTCCGTGGTGCAGCTATAGTGTGGTATTGACACGTGTACAGATGAAATAATTCACGTTTTATTTTATCAGAGAGATCAGATTTCCATTTTCTCGTTAACCTGTCAATAGCAGACATCGCTTTTAGTAGATAAGATATTGCTACCAGGGTATATGGTTCAGTTTGATTTTCTTATTTAATATCATATCAACCTTTGTGGTTTATTTAATGCCAAAATCATCCCTGGTCAGGGGAATTATAGGGGAGTTAATACCTTTCTCAAGTGTATTAGTTTGAATGTGGATGTAATAGTGAATAGTGAATGTAAATGATAACTACGAGGTCACTATCCAGCGAGTTTACCATTGCCCCCACGCGTTATATGAACTTGTCTACTGATCTCAGAGGTTTACCATTTAATAAGGAGATGTCACCATCTTGATTTAAACATATCAACTCTGTTTCGTAATATATATATATATATACGTACACACACACATCGGTTATAAATTAGTACACACCTTTCATATCAGTATATTTTTAGAATCCTTTCATATTTACGTATCGGCCATAAAACGAAATGTTGTGAAATGATTGGTTGGTTGGTTGTTTTGTTTTACAGTTTGTCAATCCTTTTCGGGTCATTTAACGCCGAATTAAATTTCAAACAATTCAGTTTAGTCAAAGTACAGTTTATCATATTTACCAACCCTTCCGCTTGGGCAGGATATGACACAAGGTCAATTTTTAAGCAGAGTTTAACAGTTTTGAATTCAGAGTTTTCCTTCTCCTAGGCTAGTTGCCTCCCCAAGGCTGAAGAACCCAGTCTGCCCTACTATTTACCCATAGCTAGAGGGAGAATAATTGGATTCATACCTTTCCTAAGGGTATTAGTGGTATGTGGAATACAATCAGTCTCGTCCAGGATTTGAACTCGTGTCGCCGTGTCCATTTCCGACGACGATAACCATTACACCACGGGCATCTCCTAAGTACACTTTATGTTTACAAACAATTAAATGTCAAAACAGTTCTGTTTCAAACAATTCAGTTTAGCATTGATACACAGTTTTGCTCTATTTGACCCATAGATAGGTGCTACCACTCCGAGCGAGAATGGACCTAGGAGTGATGGCAATGAAGGAGTACTCTGTATCCCCCAAAGGTCCAGCATTATTGGAACATCACCATCAAATTGTTTAGCGTCATAACGTTGGAGGGTCTTACCCCTCTGCTAGGAAGCAGTCTGTGTATTCTACAGTCCCATCTGATTGGGAAAATGAATGGGTTATATTAATTCATAGGCGATATTACATTAACGGAAATACTAAAAAATGTATTGAAATTAAAGGAAGAAGTTTATTCATTTATGGGTGATACTAAACCTGTTATTCTCCACTTGTTGAATAGCAAAATACTTTCAGGATAACCTCTTGGTTTCAGTTATGATTATTTTGATGTGATAACCAGGATTTCTTGTGTTTGTTTATATGCTATACCAAATTCGTATCTCTTGAAAAAAAATCCAGAGAAAAAAACAACCGTTTATCAGAAAGATCGAAGGCTTTTTTTTAACTTGCAGAACTCAAGCTGGTATTTTGCATTGTAACAGGCACAGCACCTACGCACACCGTACAAATATTCTTACAGTGGTGTGTCCTTTTTATGAAATCCATGCCACATGCATGGATTTCATAACTTAACCTCTCTACCACGAGCAGGAAGCTCTAAAACCTTGCATAAATATCTTCAGCAATCTTAAGAGAGACATGTATTATTACAAACTTCATGCCAGTTGAGAGAGACAGAGAGATAGAGAGACAGAGAGAGAATTAGTATTATCAGCACGACTTGATGGTTGTTGACAACTTACAATGGTGTGTTATTCTTTTACAAGATGACAACATCTCCTTATATAGGATTTTAATTGTTTAAGATATATATATCGGTTGTTAGCATATGGTTGCTAGAGACAAAATTCTTGCAAATTGTTAAATCAAGTATCTCCAAACTATTCAGGCTTCATCGTCAATTTTACAAATGATTGTGGCCAGAATATAGGTTTGCCGAAAACTGAAAATAAGACCCTTTTGCAGTTTGGCATTGTCCCAGCTCGAAAAGAATATTTCTTGGTTCAATGTTTAAAATATTTTGGCGGCTTTGAAGCTATTATGTTGGGTGGTTTGGTTTCATATTCTTTGTTTAATGGCATATCATCCTTCATGGGTTATTAAATGCCAAAGCCATCATTGTAGATGAACAGTTGTATATACAATGTGTTTCAAAATAGTTACAACCCATTAATATGATAATGATTTATTACTGAGATGTTTTTCCATGTCAGCTTATGTGAATTTATGTTTGCTCTGGATTCTGTGTGGGTACTGCTGAAGATCCTTCTTTAAGATTTTTTGCAACGATGCACGTGAAAGACCCAGTTCTTGGGAACGTCTTCGGAAGGACTTTTTCGGACTCCTTCCGACAGAATCTCTGACCTCATCGACGTTGTCAGGACATCTTGCAGTCAACTTTTTGCCAGATCAGGTTGCTGAGGCTGTTTACTGATCTTGCGGCTTGAAATTAGTGTACCCAATGATAAATTTGGCTTTTCTGGGGATAATTGTTAAAGTTAAACTTCCTGCAAAATTTTCCTTGCACAGTTTTGAATGGTTTTGTCTCCAAATAAGTAGTGACGCAAAATATTTTTCCTCGCTTGCCCAAGGCATTGTGATGAGGATTAATAGTTGGTATTGTATACTATTTTCAAATCTGAACCAAAAAAGAAGACAACATGATTATTTATAGAGTTATTCGCAGCCACATGTATATAAGACACCCTGTATAACATAATAGAAATTTTACTTTTTTCTATAATTTCTATTATTATAGAACACGTTGTCGTCGAGTAATAGCAACCTACACATGTACACTGAGTAGCGATTTCGATCCTCGCTGGGTGCCTCAAACTGAACCAGAAAAGAAGACAACATTATTATTTGTAGAGTTATTAGCAGCCACATGCATATTAAAACACCCTGTATAGCATAATAGAAATTTAACTATTTTCTATAATTTCTATTATTACAGAACATGTTGCCGTCGAGTAATAGCAACCTACACTTGTACACTGAGTAACGATTTCGATCCTCGCTGGGTGCCTCATTTTGGTAACCTTGTCCCGAATCGTATCAAGGCTTATTTGCTTTTTAGAGGAAGGAACTTCACGTGATGTAATGGACTATTTTGGTTTGGTTTCTTTGTTTAATGGCATATCAACCTTCATGGGTTATTTAATGCCAAAGCCATCCTTGGTGAAGAACCGAAGTGATATAATTTAACCAATAGCTGGAGAGATAAGGGGGTTCATGCCTTTCTCAAGGGCATTACTTCGATATTGAACGTATAAGCATGACTGGAGTTCGAACTCGATTGCTATTATGTCTCAGTCCAGCACATTAGCCACTACACAAAAAGGATTCCTTCAATCATGGGGGTGGAGTGGGAGTCAACAAGTTATTTGAGTTCAATAAAGCCAAACGGCTATCGACAGTTACTGAGATGGGAAACTGGAAATAGAAACCACCAACTACCCATGGCAAAAATAATGGGATTAGTTCACTTGGCAGATATTCATAAATTCTTTTTTTATTCAGCGGTAAATAAACTATCAATAGATAAGATGCAAAACACATTTTTTAAAAAAATTACTGAACATAAGATAAAAAATAATAAAAATCAATTATTTCTTTTAATGAATATCTTATTAAGTTAACATTCTTCGGTAAAATATTTCTACAGAATTTTGAAAATAAATCTTTTTTTCCCTTGTAGGTTCAACTTTAAGAGATTTATGTTTACATTTTTTATTTGTTCTAGATGGTTCATCTTAAGCCATACTCTCAAGCCGACTACCCCAGGCAAAAAACATGACAATTTTTTTATTTTATTTAGGAGTTAATAAATTAATTACAGATAAGACATTAAACTGTACTTATACTAAACTAAATTGTTTGAAATAGAAGTATTCGATTATTCAACACTGTGTAAACAAATTACTGATGTTTAATTGAATTGTTAGGGATATATCGCAATGCTTGAAAACATTCAACTGTGTGCAAACAAATGATTAATAATAACAAGAATTATTCGTATTAGATATAAATTACTGAAACCATTGAACTGTGAAAAAAAAATGAGCTTGGCATCGTTTAAAAATGTTATTAGAAATCATATATCTAATATACAACTCTAAAGAAAGATTTGGCATTACATTGCCTATTCCATGAAACCAAACCAAACCAAACCAAGCCATTAGAGAAACGTGTTGGTTAAAAAAGAAAACCTACTGGTAGACCACGAAAGACATGAAAGCGTCTGGATAGAAAAAAGCAATTTGCCTTGACAAAATATTAGAATTAATTCTAAGTTGACAATTCTTTCAGCTATTGATTTTACTTATTTAAAGCAAAATTAATTATCAAAGTGGTTTCAACTTTTCCGAATGGCAGTTAATCGATATTATTTGAGAGATGGAGCCAAATGGTGGACCAGTTTTTAAAAGATTTCCATAATAAATTTTCAGTTGGATTTAGATCCGGTCTGTTCACGGGCCATGTCATTGATTTTATATGCCGTTTCTGAAGGAAAGTTTAAATCATCTTTGCTTTTTAACAAAATAAAAAATGATTTCCTCATCACCAAACCGATATTGATGGATTATATCCATGATTTCAAAGTACACTTATGCATTGGTTGTCAAGGCAATGATTACTATCTCCCTTGATCCTTTAAATAGCATGCAACCTTACACCATGAATGACTTTGGAAATTTACTTGTTTTCTTTGGGTGGTCATCATTATATGTTTCATGTAAACGGCACCATACAAAAGTTTCGGCATTATTGTCTTGGCCAATGGAGATAGTTGCTTCATCATTAAAAAAAAAAGAAGAAACTATGTCTATTAACCCTCTGGATGTTTTGCTAATAAATTAATGTATTTTTCATTGGTTGGTTGGTTGGTTGATTTACGGTGTATCAACCCTTGTCGGATCATTTAACGCTGAATTAAATTTCAAACAATTCAGTTTAGTATAAGTGTAGTTTTTATTTACAAACAGTTAAATGTCAAAACAGTTCAGTTAAATATCACAAGTTCTATTTAAAACAATTCAATTTAGCATATGTATACAGTTTTAATGTCAAAAACAGTTCTATTTCAAACAATTCAGTTTAGCATAAGTAGACAGTTTAGTTCTATTTAAAAACTGTTCTATTTCAAACAATTCAGTTAGCATAAGTACACAGTTTAGTTCTATTTAAAATCAGTTCTATTTCAAACAATTCAGTTTAGCATAAGTAGACAGTTTAGTTTTATTTAAAAACAGTTCTATTTCAAACAATTCAGTTTAGCATAAGTACCCAGTTTAGTTCTATTTAAAAATAGTCATATTTCAAACAGTTTAGTTTAGCATTAGTACGGTGTTTAAAAGTTTTTTTTTAACTGTAGTCCTATTTCAAGCAATTTCATTGGTCTGATGAGTAGAGTGTTCGTCAATGGCCCGGAAGACCAGGGTTCAATCCCAGGTCGAGTCATACCAAAGACCCCAAAATGGTACTTGATGCCGCCTTGATTAACACTCTGCATTATAAGGTAAGAATAACGGGTAAAAGGGAGCAATCCTGGAAATGGAGTAGCGCCCCACATTTCAGTGTAGTAGCTATTGAAAAAGGAGCCTTTTAGTCACCCTCGACTAAGGTCGCCAACTTAGTTTAGCAAAAGTTCATAGTTTAGTTCTATTTGACCCATAGATAGGACCCTATCAGGTGCTACCACTCCAGGTGAGAGTTAACCTGGGAGCAATGGCAATGAAGGGGTATTCCGCATTTCTCAAATTCCACCATTACTGAAACCTCACCATCAGACAGTTTAGTGTCATAACCAGGACATTTCTTGGGGGAGGGGGGGGCTTACCCCTCTGCAGAGAAGCAATCGGTTTTTTCTACAGCCCTAGCTGACAGGGCAATATATTTTTGGAACAAATTGCTTAATCCGATCAAAAACAGCAATAGCGCGGAAAATGTTAAGATTAAATTGGATGAATTCAGAAATAATGGTTAGAAAAAAAAGGACATTTTAGGGAACTGTCAGATGAAATATTCAACAGAATTTGATCTGTGTAGCAATATTTTATTGATTTTGTATGTCTTGTGCAAAGATGAAAAAAAAACAAACAATTTTTTAAAGGTTGATGTGAGGAGATGATAAAAAGGTGTGATGACCAAGGAGGCAAAAACAAATAAATAAATAAATCACTGAATATTGATTTTCCACACGCAATGATTGTTTTTCTTTCACCTGATTTTCTTCTGTTTGTGTGTTAGTGTTGGTTTTCGTTTGGCTTTCCTGTTAGTAAAACACTCTTCATTCAGCCGATTTCTTACAGTTTTTCCACAAGCATTGATTCTTGTTTTTACCGATTTTTTTTTTATTTGTTTTGTTCTACATCTTCTATTTTCAAGATATATTGCTTTCAGAGCTTTCTATCTTGACGCTTTGATGTGTTTCATGGTCTACCAGTACGTTTTCCTTTTTTAACCACCCCATTTCTTTTATAGTTGCACCAAATTTAAGACACAGCAGACTGGGAACAATTAACGTCTCTCGCCATACTCCACTGTGGATTGCCTCCTTGAATGAGTTTTACGATCCTTTTCATGGTTTGAATTGACAGCGCTTTTGTCAGAGCCAATCATCCTTTCTGTTAGATATACCCAGGTATATATGAGGTCAAAAAGAACTGTTTTTTTAACTGTAGACTTATTGGAATGTCTAGGCTTCGTATTTGTTTATGAAGACAATTCCATAATATTTTCCTTTGCATGTCTTGTAAAAATCATAGCATGTTATGTATATATTTGAATTAATAGTCTAAAAATAAACATTTTGGCGAGATTAGAATTTTTTTTACTATAAACTAATGCTGACTTTAATTTCATGACATAATACTCGAAAAAATCTTTTTTTCAAAAGAATTTAATCTTGCTTGTTTTAGGAATATTTTATAAGGTCAGAATATTTAATGAATAAAAAGTGGTTTGCATCTTTTATATAATTAGTTTATTCACTGATAAATAAAAACTATAGTGAACATCTAATTGTGTTAATTATGTACATTATTTACATTTTTCGGACTACTGTCTTTATCTTTGTCGCCATGTTTATCACACCGTTTCGGCAGTTGTACGCTCCGGCCTTCTTCAGGTGGTTGGAATGTGGAACTTTACCCTTTATTTCGCTTACTGGGGTAGACTGTTCTAGTTCCACGATCCATATTTAATGGATGTCAGTTATCAATTTATTTCCTGTTAATTTCCCCTCTGAAAGTTCTCCACTGATTTCACCGGGTATTGAACTCACACTCTTTGGGTATGTCACTGGATCTAACCAACGCCTTTATTCGCTGTACTAGAACAGTCTACCCCGGTAAGCGAAATAAAAGGCCGGAGCGTACAACGGCCGAAACGTTGTGATAAACATGGTGAAAAAGATGAGGACAATAGTCCGAAAAATGTAAATATTGTACATAATACCTCATCTCAGAAATATAGACAGATATTGTGCTAATTATATAATTTTTTACCATGGCGGGAGTAGGATTAAGAGCCAATGGTTAAAAATAGACAGCGATCCGAGTTCAAATACTAGACGAGGTTCTTTGCATTTCATATAGCTCTAATATCCTTGCGGAAATGTATGGATCCTGCTATGAGTATAAAGTAGGGCAAACTAGGATTTTTAACCTGAATATGGCAACCGATGTAGGAGAAAGAAAACTGAATTCAAACCTGTGAAACTTTACTTGATAATTGATCTGACGTGACATTATGCTCGTGAGGAGGGTTTGGTTTTTATATAAAAGGTTGTTTAAATTTTATTTTGAATGATAAGATGAAGCAATTTTATTTTTGGTCAAAAATTCTCAATGCTGAAAAGTGTGTTTTGAACAACATCTGAGGGTAATTCAATAAATAAGGTGAGACTTACCAAAGGAGTTTTCAATTAGAAGCACTGTTTTCAGTTGCGCCTTTTTTCAAGGAAATCATGTCTCAAAAAGCAGTTATTATGACCTTCTTTACTAACTGCAGTGCTGTCAGCATGACCCTCTTTACTGACTGCTGCGTCTGTAACATTTTCCTTACCTGAGAGTCTGTTGTTGCCACTCCATGGACAGTGTTTTTGACTTGAACTCGTAGTGGAAAACTCATGTTTAGCTCATTTTTAAAAATATATTTTGACTTCAAAATGCTTCTTCATATACATCACGATTTCTTCTGTAAATGGCACACTGTTTGCATTTTTCAGTCACGAAACATTTGATGACAGATCTCCGTTCAAGTCCGGAGCACTGGGTTTGATTTGCAGTTATTTTGAATAGTCTTCAAACAAATATTATTGCGAGATTAAAACATTTTTTTTCGATTAAACAATTCGGTTTCGTATGATCTTTCAGTTGAAATAAAATTCAGACCTCTCGGTTCTAGAAAAAAATTAACTAATTATTTCTTTAAGAAATTGGTCTTTGTGTATGTATTGATAAGTGATAGTTTTGGAAAACCGAAAAGTTTTATTAGCAACAACAAAGATGAAGATAATACATCCGAAATGTGCGTGAAAGTACATCAGAAAATGTTGGCATCTATTTTATGAATCATCTGTTTGACTTTTGAGAAGAAAAGCTTGTCGAATATCGATCAGTTCCTTTCATTATTTAACCATTGTAAGGCGTAAAAGCTAAGGTCAGGGTCTCTCCATTGTATCATCGCCCAAACAAAAATGTCAATATCTAAACTTTTGTAAACCACGATATTTAACAAAGAATCCTGTTATCAAATCAGTCTTAACCAGTTAGGATGTTCGGGTGTTGCTCTGAAAGTAATACCTTTATTTTTATAACTGTGACAAATACAGGGAGCACAACAGTACTTGTTGGGTAGAGTAAGTTTTTAGCGACAAAGCTCTTGGAAGGTGCTCATGGTGTGACAGTTATTGTCGTCGGAAATGGACACAGTGAACGGAGTTCAAATCTAGTATTTCTCCTAGTGATAATACCCTGGTATGAATCCAACTATTCTCCTTCCAGACTGGGGTCTTTAATCTTGGTAACCACAACCAGCCTGGGAGAAGGAAAACTCTGAAATCAAACCAGTTGTATACCTGGAGAGGGATGGGCTCCGTCATCATGCTTTCTTGCCCAAGATTTGCTACTTGAGTAAACCAAACCAGGTTATGGGAACAGTGATAAAAAAATTCTAGTTTAAATTTGATAACTGTCAGTGCTTTATCAAAGAAATTTTTATACCATTTCATCTCATATAAATCTTCGACGAGATTGTTTGTATTTCATATAGTGCTAATACCCTTGAGAAATGCAAGAGGGTGACTGTAGTCAATAGCATCCCGAAGGCTCCCTTATCAATAGCTACTACACCCAGATATAGGGGAGGGCGCTACTCCTTTTCTTGGATTATTCAACTTCACCCTTGATCCGTACCTTATAATGCCGTATTAAGCAAGGAGACATCAAGTACCATTTTTTGAGTCTTTTGTATGAGTCGACCTGGGATTGAACCCCGGTCTCCTGGACTATTGACGAACACTCTAACCATGATGCCAAACCCATTTATTCTTCTTCCAGCTTTGGGTAAATAGTAAGGGAGACTGGGATCTTTAACATTGATATGGCAACCGGAGAATGAAAAATCTGAATTAAAACTTCGCTTAAAAACTGACCTAGTGTCGCATCCTGTTTGTGCGGAGGGGTTGGGTAAATTCATACAAATTTTCACTTCGTCACTATAATTGACTGTGTATTTTGGCCTGAGTAACTCAATTATAAGAAGGTTGCTCAAAAAGTATTGCCTACTATTTTATTATATTGCCCCACAGAGTCAGAGGCAGATGCTGATTATATTGTTGTAAAAGTTATATATATATATATATATATATATATATATTATATATATATATATCACTGCTGTCCTTATACAAGTATGGCTTTAGTATTAAACAACCCATGAAGGTTGTTTGTTTGATTTTTATGTCATATCAACCTTTGTAGGTTATTTAATGCCAAATCCATTTTTATACAAATTAACTGTTCCATTTCAAACAATTCAGTTTAGCATAAGTACACAGTTTAATTGTCAAACATTTCTATTTCAAGCTATTCTGTTTGGTCAAACAGTTCTAATTCAAACAATTCAGTTTAGTATAAGTATAGTTTTTGTTTACATACATTTAAATGTCAAAGCAGTTCTATTTCAGAAAATTCTGTTTAGCATTAGTACGCACTTTAAATATTCAAAACAGTTCTATTTCAAGCAATTCAGATTAGCATAAGTACGCAGTTTAGTTCTATTTGACCCATAGATAGGACGCTATCAGGTGCTACCACCTCGGATCAGAGTGGACCCAGGAGCGATGACGCTATCAGGTGCTACCACCTCGGATCAGAGTGGACCCAGGAGCGATGATAATGAACGAGTACTCGGCATTTTCCAAAGCTCCAGGATTACTGGAATCTCACCATCAGATTGTCTAGTGTCATATCCAGGACACTCGTGGGGGGAGTCTTATTCCTCTGTAGAGAAGCAGTTAATGTATTCTCCAGCCCCAGCTGACAGGGCCAAAGTATTTCTAGCTAACACGAATATTTCTATTTGCCATCAATCATTTGTTTGCTCACCGTTAAATGGTTTCAATTATTGTCCTATAACAGTAACAATGCAGAGATTCAGTCAGTGTATTCTACAGCCCCAGCCAACTGCGCAATCTATAGAGGTTGCGGAGTAGAAGAAGGAGGAGGAGGAGGAGAAAGAGAAGGAGAATGAGGAGCACCAAGACAGGTTAATAGATGTCACGGCCATCTTTGCATGTTGTATTGTTTTTCAAAGAACAAAAGTGATACAGTGGGTGAATGATATATGTATTGTGTCTACCCAAGTGCAGTAAATATCGGTAAATGCTAACAATAATATAGTCTGATTGTTTTCTTATAAAGATCACAATGAAAAACCAACTATCTTGAGTAATGGCATTTTCAAGGCAACTGTTGAAGCAGATCAATGTATCAAAGATATAATTTAAAAAAAAAAGGAAGACCCAACACATGCCACACATCTAGAAAGGCTAATCTCAGACAAATTAGAAAGAAATTTAACGATTGATTGTGGGTTGCACACAAACTCTCCTATCAGTGATATTAGTGCATTGTTTAACCCGGAGGTTTACAAACAACAACCCACAAGCTACATCTGGGCCATCAACAAAATTTTATCAAGCTCACAGCAATTTTTAATGTTTTTCTCTTACCACATTATCTTATCAACGAAGAAAAGGTTCGCGCATGCGCTGTAATAGTCACTACACCTGTAAAAATCATAGAATTAGCACACTTGGAAGATATACACGTAGGTTTTTAATTTAGCAGTAAATAAACTAAGATACAAACGTTTTTTCTGTAATACTTCATGCTGGTTTCATAAAATCTCTACACTGTTTTTTCCATCAGTATTAGATTATACCATGATATTTTCCTCTTTATGGCTTTGAAAAAAATATCGCTAATTTAGATAATTTACTCTTGTTTGTTTAACGTTTATCTTAGGATGCCATAATGTTCAACTATTTGATAAAAACGTTTTGCATCTTATTCTTTATTAGTTTATTTAGGGCTAAATAAATAACCAAGGCGAACATCCACTAAGTGTCCTTATTCCATAATTTTTGTAAGGGAGCAATAATTGGATGTAAAGATTCCATTAAAATATTTGTAAATTATCCTAGGTTTTTGTTACATAATCATACGGATGTAGCATTTTTGCTGCATCCTTAAAAAAAACTTTGAGTTTATAATACACTGAATTTAAAGGATCATGCTTTAAAATCTCACAAACTCATTGATATGAAATATTAGAAAAATGTTTTTGAAAACGTCAGTTGGAGGTTGTTAAGGCAGAGTTTCCAAACCTTTTTGTTCCAAAAAACGAAACAAAATAAACAAAACAAAAAAAAAAAAACCCACCCAAAACACTTGGATGCCTTCAACTACTCCCAAATTACCCTTACGTAAAGTTTGATTTAGTTTTAAAGAATAAGATGCAAATAAATTTGATTTTAAGGGAACTATAGATAAAGGAAGAACAACTAGTATGATGTTTGTAATAATAAATTTCTCTTTTAGGACTGCTGGATATATTGCTTTCACTTTCTTTATTTGATGGCATATCAACCTTCGTGGATTATCTAATGTCAAAGCCATCCTTGTAAAAGAAGTGATACTATTTAACCAATAGCTGGAGGTATAAGAAGGTTCAAGGCTGTTAGTCGAAAAGGGAACATGATATCACGACTGAATTTTTATATGGGCACCTGGCCAAAGCACTCTCTCACAACTATCTTATCGGTCAGGTAAGTAAAAAGGCTGTTACGCCCATAGGTAACCTTGGCAATAGTTTCATATTTTCTCTTTCTTCTAGAAGAACACCACAGCCTACCAAGGTCACGTGACAAAGGCGTGACAAAATCACAAGCAGGCGGAAGACTTGGTCTCATGACTTAGTTTAGTTGGATTGTTTTTGCAACAAGGATGAAAAAGAAAAAGAAAAAGAATAAGAAAAGAAAGGAAAACGAAATGTAATAAGAGAACTCTAAAAAGTACCAGTGTAATATTCCTCTGAGGAAGATTCATGAACCTTGTGACGAGAAAAAAAAAATAACAAAGAAAAAAAAAAAAAACTAAGAAAGACAAAGGTACCTGTATGAAAAAAAAAAAAATGTGTGCAGTAACGACGCCATAATTCTAATAAGACATATGGCTTCGTCATCGAGAACGAAGAAATCTACTTTTTGAAACATTTTATTCGAAGGATATACGTGAAGATGACATTATTGTAACGTTTTATGCTACTTGGAATTGTCGTGATAATGAAACGCAGCGAAAAAACAAAAAAAAATGTCATTGTCACGAAATGCAACAAAAAGCGGATATTATCAGAGCAGACTGACTGCGCATGACATTAACTATTAGTATGTTTCCAATTGGATTGCGTGGCTTTGTTGTTGTTGTCGTTTTTTCTTTTTTCTTTTTTCTTCTTCTTCGCTTCACTTAACGGCAGCAACAAAATGTACCCAACGCTGATATTTCGTCTCGGAATGCTATCGTTACAATGTAAATACTTGTTAGTTTAACCCGATTAAAATGTCTGCCATTTTTCTCAGTAGTGAATCAATATAGTTTGGTTTAGTTTCTTCGTTTACTGGCATATAAACTTTCGCAAGTTATTTAAAGCCAAATTCGTCTTTGTTGAAGAACAGTGGTGAATCAATATAGCTCGTGTGCAGAATATTAAACTAAGTGAAAGAAGAAAAATGAAATCCTCATACTGATTGATAGATATGAATAGATTGAGATAGATAGATAGATAGATAGATTTAAAAAGCCTAGCTTAGATATGAGTAGACTGGGATAGGTATGAACATACATAGAGATAGGTATATTGATAAATAGATAGATATAAACAGATTGAGAAACATAGAGATATAGACAGTTTGATATATATATATGCAAATTTCATTAAACATAATAGACATTTTATGCCTACATATTCTCTTTTGGATCCGTTCGAATTCCGTATTACTTTTATCGTATTCGGGGGAATTGATTTAGGTATTGTCCATAGTTGTATGTATCCCTAGTACTTTCTGCCCGACTTTGGGCCATCATCAGGGGAGAATCTGTTACAACAGTGATGTAACTTTTGTTTTAGCAAATTACTACTGTGTAAGGACGTCTTTGCTGTTGGAGATTATGGCGCTTGCTTTTAAATGTAATTCTGTAAATAGTGCCAGTAGCTAAAGACATTTAAGTACATTAGCACTGGTTTGAAAATTAATTCTATTAAGTGTTGGTTGTAGGTTTCTAATATATAGTGCTTCGAGAATCTGAAGTTTTTGTTTATTATTTTGATGTACGAGTATTGTTGTGTTGTCGGTGAGAATTTTTCGTAGTTGTGTTGTTGGGCATGAATGTTTTTTTAAATGCTGAGCTATTGAACTTGTGTCAGAAAGGTGCATTGTAAGTCTCCTCGACAGGGTAGTTGAGGTTAAACCAACATATATATTATTATTATCAGAGATACAATCTCCTAGGGGACATTTAAATTTATATATAACGTTGGTTTTTTGCAACACCCCAATCGAGGAGAGGAGTTATTACTAATGACCAAATTCGAGGTTTTAAACTTATTATAATATATAATAAGTTTTATTTTTTAATTAGGATCAGTGGGGAGTATGTTTTTGTGAATCAATGTTTTCATTATTTTTTCATTGGATTTATATGAACAACTATGGACAATACCTAAATCAATCCCCCCCCGAATACGATAAAAGTAATACGGGAATTCGAACGGATCCAAAGAGAATATGTAGGCATAAAATGTCTATTATGTTTAATGAAATTTGCATTAACGAAGAAATGCTGCCTAAATATACATATATATATATATATATATATATATATATATATATATATATATATATATATATATATGAATAGACTTAAATAGATAGAGAGAGAGATAGATACTTACCCTAATTTACTAATAATGAAAAATTTGATTCTTGAACGAAAAAAAAAACACAGATCGTATTTATATACCTGTGATGGCCCTCATACTTTATAAGATTCTTTACCATTGATAATACTTTCCTTCCTGAATTTCATCATCATCATCATCATCATCATCAAGTCGTGCAGATAGTACGGAGTCTCTTGATACCCTCTGGCCATCCGTCCCTATCAGCCATCGTTCTTGTCAGTGTCCGCTCAGATCTGATGTAATTAAGTCCTTGCTGGTCAGCTAATACTGAGTTCATCCTTACTTCACCATGCTCAACATCTCTAGAAGTGTTTTGTTAGAAGCTGCTTCTAGGATTCAAAACCGCACGCAATATTCTTGTGTAGTTACCATTTAGCCATTTCACCAAGCGTTTCGTTAGAGTACATGCAGTGCAACTATACAGTAGTATCTGCACGGCTACTACTCGGAAGAATGGATTTTTATCATCAAATGATCCGCAGAGCATTAACGTTATAGATAAATATAAAAATCCAATACCTTCAGCAATATTTGCATTAATTCCCTACCACGAATAATCCACATCTCTTTGATTTTCAAAGCATTTATATATATATATATATATATATATATATATATATATATATATATATAAAATCTTAAAGAAATGGATTATTATATATTTTACACACACGCACATCGACGCATACGAGGGCCCAGTCGGTTGGGACTAAAGAATACACCGACTGCACCTCTATAGAAGGGTAAGACTCCCCAGACGAGTGTCTTAAATATGTCACTTGACAATTTGATGGTAAGGTTCCAGTAATGCTGGAAGTTTGTGGAATGTGGAGTACCTCTTTGTTGCCATCGCTCCCAGGTTCACTCTGACCCGGAGTGGTAGCACCTGATAGAGTCCTTCTATCTATGGGTCAAATAGAACTAAACTGTGTTATTATGCTAATCTGTATTGTTTAAAGTAGTACTATTTTGACATTTAAACTATGTACTTAGTTAAAGAGAATTGGTTGAAATACAATTGTTTATCTCGTATGTATAAAATGGATTTGCATTAAATAACCTACAATGATTGATATGTCATAAAAGCAAACCAAAACAAACCAAACACATGCACGAATAAGGGCAGAAAAGTTTTATGATGGCGTCATATCTGCCGCATATAACTTTTTTGACCAATCGGATAAAAGCACTGCAAGCAAGCAGTTTGTTGACCAGAAGGGAGACTATGTTGAAAAATAAATCTGATTTGGTCACATTCCATGAGAGTGGCTTGGTAAGCTTATTAACTTTTTAGCCTAACCATATATAGAGAGTAGTAGTAGTTGGCGACTGTAGTCAAGTGTGACCCGAAGGCTCCTTTTTCAACAGCTCCTTCACCGAGGGGTAGGGGAGGGCGCTACTCCTTTCCCTGGATTACTCCACTTACCCTTGATTTGTGTCTTATAATGGTAAGTGATAAGCAAAGCGGTATCAAGTACCATTTTCGAGTCTTTAGTATGACTCGACCTGGAATTGAATATACGTGGTGAATTCAATAAGTTTCCAGACTTTTTCCTTTCAGGCATTTAAAATTGTCGTAGACTCTTGAAAATTCAGTATCTTATTGCTATTCCTCTTATGAGATGACTGACCAATTTTTATGATTTCAGATTCCAATGAACACCTACAACAGGCTTTCGAATACACCCTACTAAAGCCTGATTGTCATAGCTGGTGAATTTCAAAAATGCAATCTGGACGTCAGGACACTTTAGAAGAAAGATATGCAATAACATTGTGTTTTAAACTTGGAAAAAAATACCACAGAAACGTATGGAATGCTTCAGACTGCTTTTGGAGCATCTTGCATCAATCGAGCATCAGTTTTTGAGTAGCATAAGAGGTTCAAGGAAGGCAGGGAGTCTGTGAGGGATGATGAGAGGTGTGGGAGGAATAAGGAAGACAGAACACAAGAGTTGATTCGTCAAAGGGTTAGGGTTAGGATTACTATGCTGAGGTTTTAAGGAGTTCAGAAAGAGATTCCGTCGAAAGAGGCCAGCACTCTTCAAATCGGGTCAGTGGCATTTCCACCAGGACAATGCACCAGTCGAGAACTCCATCCTTGTCACAGACTATTTGACCAAGATGGCGTCAAGACAGTTCCTCACCCGCCCTATAGTCCAGACCTTGCTCCCTATGACTTTTGGTTATTCCCAAAGCTCAAGGAAAACCTTAGAGGCTGCCGTTATGAGACAATTGAAGAGATGAAAGAGGTTGTGACGAAGGTCATTGACACGTTCACACAAGAGGACTTCCATGGAGCATTCCAGAAGTTGTTGGAACGGTAGAACAAGTGCCTTGCAGCCGGAGGAGATTACTTCGAAGGGAACTAGAGTTTCATGTGTGTACTATCAATAAAAGTGCCCATACGAAAAAAGTCTGGAAACTTATCTAATGATCCTTATATATATATATATATATATATAAATTAAATCGCGAGTCGGAATTTTCCTACTAAAGTTTCGCCTCACCGGCTCATCAGGGAGTTTCGTACCGACTAACGACATAAGGAGAAACACCATTTTTATTTACCAAAACCTACTCAGCTGAAAATTTGCTTAACAAAAAGAAAATAGATACCCCCCCCAAAAAACCGAGAACACTACTTTTAATATCTATCTATCTATGTATATATCGACATATATATATATACATATATATATATATATATATATATATATATCGACATGATATATATATATATATATATATATATATATATATATATATATATATATATATATATATTATAAGGTAAAGACAGATTTAACGATGGTTGGAAACTGACACTCATCAAGTGCTTAAAATTGACCTTGTGTCATATCCTGCCCGAGCGGAGGGGTCGGTAAATATGATCAAGCACTATTGACACTGTGTCTATACAATCCTAAATTAGATATATATAATCTATTACTGTTACTGAGCATTCTTAATTCATAAAATATAATAAATAACATTATATATATGTATATTATCATTCATTGACAGACTCGAAGTATTTCACGTGTCTCGCCACGCTGAAGAGTTGTGATACAACTCTCCAGTGTGGATATCTTAACCCAAAGCTATCGCCCTCTTAGCGGAAGCGAAGAATTTTACGGTATATATTTATTTACATATACGCTTATCGACTACCGGAGTGCGCAATTCATGAGAAGAACATTGTATTTACGCGTGGTAGCCAGCAATTCCCCACTCGAGTGCTCAACCCGCGACGGACGGAGGGAACATATATATATATATATATATATATATATATATATATATATATATATGGAATACTATCTTTAACTTTCTTGTTTTTTAAACAAAATATATATTTTGCTCTGCATGTTTAATTTGTATTAAATAGTCGTGCATTAAGCGTTCTTTCTTTGGATATTCACAGTCATTATTTTCATAATATAATATAAGTTAGTAAAGTTGGCGACTTGAGTCAAGGGTGACTCGAAGGCTCCCTTTTCAATAGCTAATCTATCTATCTATCTATCTATCTATCTATAAACTAGAAATGATAAAAATCTCATCATAATACTAATATTTTATAACTATCATTTCATATGCCCTTTATAGAATCGTAAACACCATCATTAGATGAAACTTTATTTCCATGAGAATCTCACAATATTTCCGTAATAAAGTTTCATCTGATTATTTTGTCTTCTTGCGTGGAATAATTTATTGATTTTGGGTTTCAAGTCACTATATGGAATTTGGAATTTGTCGGAGGCCATATCTAAAGCCGATTTGGCTGCCGACTCAGCTTTTTCACTTCCTTTTATTCTAATGTAGCTTGGGATCCAGCATATTAGAAACCCTTTTAAGTTGAACGCGGAGCTCATTCGATCGAAGAGTTTAATGATTAAGGGGTCTTCAAGTTTCCCAACGTGTTGTATATCTGGGTCACCTTGACACCATCCAGAGGAAATATTGGGTGAGTGAGTACATTGAACTCAATTCTTCTTTCTTTTTGGTTAATTATTGTCAAGATTTCAATGCTCACCGAGTGTCTCACACTGTGTGTCAAAATAAACTAAACTTACCAAATACCAATAGACTCTGAAAGAAACAAAAAGAAATCTTTTTTTTTAACGCAGGAATGGAAATCAATGTGACAAACAGATTGAATTTTATTGATAGATCAATCGATAAATCGAAGCAGTCTGTGATTGACGAAAAAATGAATTAGAACTTTTGACAAACAGACATTTCAATATGTACAGACTGAGACACTAATGAATAACATAGGATAGATAGGATCATAAGTATGGATGGTTGTTGATGAAGTAATTGAGTTTAACGGCATGTCAACCCACCTAGGGTCATTTTATGCCAAGAGGTTTGGGAATTGTTTTCATTGTACTTTTATATCAACATTTTATGTATAGTTGTTTCCAAAAGATTTCGTATAGTTGTTTATTAAGAGGTTATATAATACCAAGTATTCCTATCTAATACAAATATTTAGCACACAGTTTTATGGTTTCAAGTATCTAATACTAATATCTCATACAGAATAATTTGGTTTCAAGCCTTTAGTTGTCTCTAAAAATAGTCAGTTGTTTGTACAGCTATATGGTTTCAGGTAATTAATTATAATCTGTTGTAACAATTCCGAAGACAAATAATTATAATTTTGATCAGCTGTCAAGTATCTAATACAGACAATTTACATACAGTTGCATGGTTTCTAGTATTCCAATCAAATTCAAATAATTATATAGTTTCAAGTAATCATTTCTATTTAATGGTAAACATATGTAGAACTGGAAGCAATGGCAATGGTGGGCTACTCCACATTTTCCTAATCTCCATGGCTGGAGCCTCGGCATCAGATGGTTTAATGTCATTACAGGACACTCAATGGCGCGGGGAAGAGTCTTACCCTTCTGCAGAGATGCAGTCGGTGTATTCTACAACTCCAGCCGACTGGAAGGATCGACTTAGGAAAGGAATTGGTTCCTATAATAATGTGGCATTACCGCAAATCATGTAGAAGAGTTAGTGTTTGATATAATTGCTTTGTGTCTTTCAGAGATTAGGTAAATATGCGTGTGCCTGTGTGTATATATATGTGTGTGTGTGTGTGTGTGTGTGTGTGTGTGTATGTGTGTTTGTGTATGTGTACGCTCACATACACATATTCATGTAGATGAATTTAACGAGCTCCTCCACACGAGTAGGATCTGACACGAGAAGCGAAGTTTATAGTGTTGAATACAGAGTTTTCCTTCTGCTAGACCAATTGTTATACCAAGTTTAAAGAACCCAGTCTGTCTATATCTGGAGGGAGTATAATTAAATTTATACTTTTTCTAAGAGTATTAGCGTTATGTGAAAATACAAACAACCTCGTCTAGAGCTTTATCTCGGGTCGCCGAGTCAATTTCCTACGATGGTAGCCATTACACTATATGTATATATACACACAATCAGGGAAAGAGAGCATTATATATATATATAAGTAAAGTTGGCGAACGTAGTCAAGGGCAACAAGAAGGCTCCCTTTTCAATAGTTACTACATCGAGGTGTAGGGGAGAGCGCTACTCCTTTCCTTGGATTGTTCCACTTTACCCTTGATACGTACCGTATATTGCTGAGTGTTAAGCAAGGAGATATCAAGTACCATTTTTAAAGTCTTTGGTATGACTCGACCTGGGATTGAACCCAGGTATTCCGGGCCATTGGCGAACACTCTACACACAAGGTCAATGAGCCGGTATTTAAATAAATTCAAAAAGCGTACACACATTTTGATTTCTAAAAATACGTTTTGAGAACTAAAAACGTATACGCTTTTTAAAGCTATTTCAAAACTTTACTTTTACCAGAGAATATATATATATATATATATATATATACTTTCTTTAAATATACTTATCTTTAAATATGTATATATATATATATATATATATATATATATATATATATATATATATATGTGTGTGTGTGTGTGTAAAGAAAGCCTTATATATATATATATATATATATAAGTCTTTCTTTGTATATATACATATATTTGTATATATATGTATACATGTGAAGAAAGCATTATATATACACACATATATGTATATATATATATACTTTTTTAATATATATATATATATATATATATATATATATATATATATATATATATATATATATATTATAACAGTGCTGGTTGTCACTCTCGAGGTTTTTTGGCCGACCAAATGCGATATAACTTGGAAAGTGCTTAATATTTGTGATAGAGCTATTATGTTATAATAATAAATAGATAAATAGTAGCTTTTATATATATTTAATAGTATGAAAGCCTGTCCGCGACAACAGGTTTCATGACGTCTGTTTTCTGCCTGGTTGTCGTTTATAAGACGTCATTAAAATTGTGGTCGCAGACTAGCTCCCATACTATTAGATATAAATAAAACCTAATATATATTTACTTATTATATTATTATTATATAATAGCGCTATCAAAGATATTAAGAACTCACCAAATTATATGGCATTTGGTCTGCCAAAATCTCTCGAAGTGAGATAGTGACAAACAACACTGTTATAATATATATATATATATATATATATATATATATATATATATATATATATATATATATATATATATATATGTGTGTTTGTGTGTGTGTGTGTGTGTGTGTGGTGTGTGTGTGTGTAAAGAATGCATTATACACATATATAGGCATATAAAATTCGTTCTTTGAATATATATATATATATATATATATATATATATATATATATATATATATATATGTAATCACCGAAGAATGAGTACATACAATTGTATTTCATAAAACTTTAATTTTCTTCTAGACTAAAGATGGTATTTTATTTATTTATATTATCATTTATTATATCTATTGAAACATTTCTAAAAAATACACAAATAGCATTGAATGAATATAAATAAGTGATTAGATTGTTTTTAGGCTGCTTCATTAAATTTGATTTCGGAATTTCAATGCTGTAGAGTTTGGCAATAAATGAAACCTAATATCAATCGTTCTGACTGCATAATGTTCGACTTTAGAGAAATTCTGCTATGTTTAGTTCGGAAGACAATGAACGTTTCGTAAAAGAATGTTTTAAGAGTATTAATTCTTGGTTGATGCTGTATATGTGAACTTCATTGGCCTAGTGGGTAGAGTGTTCGCCAATGATCTGGGAGACCTGGATTCAATCCCAGGTCGCGTCATACGAAAGACTTGATACCTCCTTGCTTAACACTCGACAATATAAGGTGCGTATCAAGGGTAAAGTGGAGCAATCCAGGGAAAGGAGTAGCGCCCTCCCCCTACACCTCGGTGTAGTAGCTATTGAAAAGGGAGCCTTCTGGTCGCCCTCGACTAAGGTCGCCAACTTTACTTTACTTTATATATGTATATATACGTATGTGTGTGTGTGTGTGTGTGTGTGAACTGACTGATTATATATATATGTATATATATGTATATATATATATATGTGTGTGTGCGTGTGTGAACTGATTGATTATATATATATATATATATATATATATATATATATATATATATATATATATATATATATAAGTTTAATGGTGATCATACATACATAAAAAAAAGAATGAAAGATATATAAAGAGTTAGACAGACACAGATAAAAAGAAAGAGAAAATAACGGATAGATAGATTTGTAGATGTTAAAAAGGATGGAATAATAGATACAAAAAAAGAAAGAAAGAAAGAAAGAAAGAAGACAGATAGATAGAGAGATAGATGCAAAGAAAGAAAGATGCTGAAAAAGAAGGAAAGAAATAAGTAAGATAGATAGATAGATAGATAGATTAAAAGAAAAAAAGACTAGTAGAGAAAAAAACTGGTAGAAAGAAAGAAAGAAAGAAAAACAGAGACATATATATATATATATACATACATACATACATACATACATATATATATATATATATATATATATATATATATATATATATATATATATATATATATATAGATGCAAAGAGAGAAAAAATGATTGCTGGCTAGCTAGAGATAAAAAGAAAGAGAGAAAAACAGTTTGAGGTCGATTGATCTGAATCAACTGATATATATATATATATATATATATATAGACAGAGAGAGAGAGATAGATATATAGATAGAGAGAAGGATAGATAGATAATATATATATACATATATGTGTGTGTGTGTGTATGTTTGTCTGTGCGTGCGTGTGTGTGTGTGTGTGTGTGTGTGTGTGTGTGTGTGTGTGTGTGTGTGTGTGTGTGTGTGTGTGTGTATAAAAATAAACATCGTCGTATTGGTAAACATAAATAGACGGACTAACAAATATAAATATCAGCCGATAAATAAAAGGAATAGGAACTGTTATTGTCTAATATAAATTTTGCGTATTCATGAGGTGGTCAAATCTTTATTTTTTCTTTGTATTTTGACTCTTTTCGAAATTTGTTCCTGTCGGCCTGCCGTACCCCCCGGGGTTCTATACTGAGTGAACGCGGACTGCATACTGATATATTCATTGGGCAAGGTTGGCCAATATTTGCAAAAGATATTTTACCAACTAATGATTTGCCAGTAATATAGAACTGAAAGAAATCAATCGGCCGTAAAATAAGCGAATCAGATGCACAGGAAAGATGAACTTTATTCAATCTTTGCTTCATCTTTCATGTGTCTAACAAAAGAGAAGATAAAAGCATCCGACCATATTTATCTTTTCTACAGTTAACTTATCTTTCTTCATGTATTCGCTCATACGCATATATATATGTATATATATATATATATATATATCTGTGTGTATGTATGTATGTATGTCGGCCTGTTCCAATCAATCTTAGTATGTTCTAATCTATCTATCTATCTATCTATCAACTCGATACACACACACACACACACACACACACACACACACACACACACACACACACACACACACACATATATATATATGTGTGTGTGTGTGTATGTCTACACGTACAAGGGCCATGATATAAGTTTCTAGACTTTTTTTTGTACAGGCATTCAAAATTGTCGTAGACTCTTGAAAATTCACTATGTTATTGCTATACATCTTATGAGATGACTGACCAATTTTTATGATTTCAGCTTTCAATGAACAACTACAACAGGAATTCGAATACACCCTACTAAAGCCTGATTGTCACAGCTGGTGAATTACAAAAATGCAATCTGGACGTCAGGACACTTTAGAAGAAAGATATGCAATAAAATTCTGTTTTAAACTTGGAAAAATACCACAGAAACGTATGGAATGCTTCAGACTGCTTTTGGAGCATCTTGTAACAGATTCTGAGTAGCATAAGAGATTCAAGGAAGGCAGGGAGTCTTTGAGGGAAGATGAGAGGTGTGGGAGGAGTAAGAAAGTCAGAACACCAGAGTTGATTTGCCAAATAAAGAATTTCACGAATAAGGACCGTCGTGTCTATAGAAACAATTAGGGCACAGTTTGATGTCAGTGTGGTAACTGTATACACAATTATTCGCGACGAACTGAAGATGCGGAAGATTTGCACAAAGTTTTTCCCAAAGGTGCTCAGAGAAGATCAGAAAAAAAGACGTTGTCATGACAGCAGGGAGATGGTCGAGCTGATCAATTCAGATCCCGCAGTTCTTGATGCTCTGGTGACCTGCGATGAAAGCTGGATCTACTGCTATGACCCAGAGACCAAGAAACAGAGTTCCCAGTGGAAGCATGCTGACTCTCCCAGACCCAAGAACGCCAGAGAGAGCAAATCTACACACAAACATTTGAAGATCCCTTTTTTGACAGCACTGGCATGATCTACATGCACTGGGTTCCCTCTGGACAGACAGCCAACAAGGAATACTATGTTGAGATTTTAAGGGAGTTCAGGAAGAGATTCCTTGGGAAGAGACCAGCACTCTTTAAATCGGGTCAGTGGCATTTCCACCTGGCCAATGCACCAGTCCACAACTCCATCCTTGTCACAGACTATTTGACCAAGATGGGCATCAAGACAGTTCCTCACCTTCCCTATACTCCCTGTGACTTTTGCTTATTCCCTATGCTCAAAAGGAAAACCTTAGAGGCTGTCGTTATGAGACACTTAAAGAGATGAAAGATTGTGACGAAAGTCATTGACACGCTCATACAAGAGGACTTCGATGGGGCCTTGCAGAAGTTGTTGGAACGATACAAGTGCATTGTAGCCGGAGGAGATTACTTCAAATGGGGCTTGAGTTTCATATGTGTACTATCAATAAAAGTCCCCATACGAAAAATGTCTGGAAACAAATTGAAGGTACCTCTATATGTCTACACATTTACCTCTGCCATAGTCTTTTCTTGTCTGTCTGTCTGTCTCTCCTTCTCAACACACACACACACACACACACACACACACACACACACACACACACACACACACACACACACACACACACACACACATATATATATGTCTACACATTTACCTCTATCAAAGTCTTTCTTAATCTATCTATCTATCTATCTATCTATCTATCTGTTTCTTTGTCTCCCCTTCTCGATACACACACACACACACACACACACACACACACACACACACATATATATATATATATATATATATATGTCTACATATTTACCTCTGTCATATTCTTTCCTTATCTATCTATCTATTTATCTGTCTCAGTCTGTTCTTTTATATATATACCAGTAACATCCCGTCAGCGTCCGAAGACAATGGGTGTGGATTATTCACGTATACGATATATGAGAAATTTCATATAAATCTCTAGGAGTACTCGATGTTTAGCCTTTGAAATAAATTCCCTATCCAGTTTTCCGTATCTACTGCATTCTATTCATTATCTACCCTTCTACTCATGTAGTTTGGTTCGGTTTGCTTTTATGGCATATTAACCATTGTAGGTTATTTAATGCCAAATCCTTTTTATACAAATATTCTAAATATATGATATCTTAACACGTCTTTAAACGAGCCCGAGCTCATTTTTTTGCACACAGTTAAATGGTTTCATTTATTTTTATCTAATACGAATAATTCATTTGTTTGCACGCAGTTTAATGGTTCCATGTATTGCTATCTATCACTAACAATTTAATCAAGCATCAGTCATTGTTTACACACTGTTAAATGATCAAACAGTTCTATTTCAGACAATTCAATTTAGCATGTTAACAAAGTTAAATGGTTCCAAGTATTTCTATGAATCACTAACAATTCAATTAAACTTCAGTCATTTGTTTAAACACTGTTAAATGAAAAAAAAAACGTTATTTTTCAAACAATTCAGTTTAGTACAGTCTTATGTGAATACATAGTCAAATGTAAACACAGTTCTATTTCAAACAATTCAGCTCGACATAAGTACATAGTTTAAATGTCAAACAGTTCTATTTGACCCCTAGATAGGACCCTATCAAGTGCTACAACACCAGACAAATGTGGATAGATAGATCTGAAGAAACTGATACAGAAATGAACAGAATCAGATTGATAGATAGATGTGAATCCACAGAGATAGATAGACAAATAGATACGACAAATCTGAGATAGATAGATAGATAGATCTCAGTATAATATAAGTTGCTGAATTATGCATACATTCTTGTATATTAAAAAAAGAATTAAATTTTCGGTCTCGATAACTCTTGATCACATTTTGTATGTTGTAAGTGTGTGTGTGTGTGTGTGTGTGTGTAAAACAAAGTTTTACATAATTTAGAAATTGTCAAAAATGCTTGTGAAGGTAACAATTTTCTTATGATGTATTTAGTTATCAAGATAGTTATGCTAGAGTGGTTTGCCGAAATGCTTACTCACTCATTTGTTTATCGATCCACGATCGTTTTTAAGATATCTGACTTTCAAGAAGAGTTCAGGGAGATGTGTACTCATGCCTGTCACGAGGTGATTGATAAAAAGTGAATATAAAAAAATCAGCGCAAATTCGAAGCCAGTTGAGCAGATTTAGCTTTCTTAGTCGATAACCGTTTTTAGAGAAATGCTACTTTTGCACAGAAGACCATGCATAAAAATACTTCCCCAACTCTCTCTCTCTCTCTCTCTCTCTCACACGCACAAACACATATACAAAGAGATAAAGAGAATAAGTCTGAGTGAAAAATAAGACAGTCTAAGAGAGAAAGAGAGAGAGAGAAAGAGAGAAAGAGATAGAATAATGTGAAAGAGAAAAAGATAAAAGGAAAGAGAATTTCCCCCATGCGATCCGGCACTGATCGAATACAACGGAAGTCACCGACGGCCATGGAAATATTTGAAGACAACATGGGGTCAGACGACTTCCGGGATTGGGGCTTTCGCAAACAAAGATGTCAAATAAATTGTACAAGTGCAACTTTACCAAGTTCGTCCGTTTTTTTTTCCGAACGGAAGGTGATATTCGCAGACAACAAAGAGGACTGTAAACATTAACTATATATATATATATATATATATATATATATATATATATATATATATATATATATATGTATATATGTATTTCTTGTCTCGTCTTCATATATTCCTAAAGTCTAAAATATGTGCTTTCTCTCTTTTTTACTCAAACACGATTATACACACACACACACACACACACACACACACACACACACACACACACACATATAATCAAATGATGTCGATTGCATGAAGTTCTTTGAACTTCTCTCGCCATCCGACCCTATCATCTATCACTCTTGGCAGGTCCCCTAGACGGCATCCCGAGTCTGTATAGAGCTGATGAATATGTATTTGCTGCTTAGTCAACACTGGTGTGTCTATCTATGGGTGATCACACAAGAACTTCGCTTTGGAGTTGGTCCTTAGTTTTAGCCGCAGTGCCAAGGATGTCTTGTTAACCTTACTTGGGTGGTTTGTGAGATGGAAAGCATGCTACTGCTTTTGGGGGGGGGGCTACTTCCAGGATTTGTTCAAAACAGGATGCAATATTCTGGTGTATTTTCCCTCTAGCTTTTTCTCGTGCAGGCATGTAATAGTACGGCTACTCTCCCATATATATATATATATATATATATATATATATATATATATATATATATATATATATATGAATTGCAAAAATATGAGTATTGATGATGAGCTTTCTATGTTCTAAAGGCGTAATATATGAACTTACCAACCCCTCCTCACTGGTAGGATACGACACAAGGTCAATTTTTACAATGGAGTTTTGATGATTTGAATTCAGAGTTTTCCTTCTCCTTGACTGGTTGTTATACCAAATTTAAAAAGCTTAGTCTTCCGAACTATTTACCTATAGCTGGAAGGAGAATAAGTTTGATTCTTATGTTTCTTAAGCGTAAAAGCGCTTTGTGAATTTTCTCATCCAAGATTTGAACTTGGGTCACTGTGTCTATTTCTTAGGACGATAGCAATTACACCACGAACACCTCAATTCATTATGCATGTAGCTTTAGCTTCGTGAATGAAGATTTATAAAGACGTTCTTCGACTGGTTTTCACACCCTGGTGAGAGAGTAGGCCAATGCAAGATAGTCAGGACTTTAGGGGACAGCCTGAGAAGATACTAGTTCCGTTACAGGTCTTCAGTTTTGGCAGTGCTTCCCTTTTCCTCTATCTTGGTATTTAGGAGTATTCTCAAAGAGAGAGATGGGTTTTGGTGATAGTTTATTATCTATTAGTGGTGTGTGGTATCCATTGTTGGTCGCCAATTTCACAAGAGGTGAGAAGTTTCTTAAAGGATGTCTTTGCATTTCTTTCGCAACTCTTCACTGACGCAGAGGCTCCCCCAAAACTACAATCTTTATGTAGTGGTAGTCTTCTCCTTTGGTAAGGTGGTAATTTACTGAGCATTTTGCTTAGATGTGGCACAAGGCCATATGAAAGGGGCACCCAATGAGACTCGAACTTCTCTAGTAATTTTAGTAGTTTGGAAGATTTCTATGTCTGTGTTGGTCCAATTGATTTTGAGGATGGTCCAGAGACTGCGATGATGGAATCGTCCAAGAAAGTGGGTATGGCAGTGATGGTTCACTCGCGTCTCCTCGTTATACAGGACGGTGCTTTCATATGGAGGTATAAAAATTATGAATATATTCGAGAATATGTAGCTAGAATTACGGTCATATCACGCTGAAAGCATTGTTTTCCGTCAGATGAACGAAGTTAAGCTACAAAGATCCTGTTCGCTATTTTGATGAATGACCACTCTGTAACAGAGTAAGCACAGCTCATTGAATTCTAAGAAGAAAGATTCATTTCAATGTTTAACAACCTCTTTTGGATATAAAAATTAAATTGAATTAAAATCTTCTCACAATAATATAAATTGCAATGTGGCATTTTTTAAGTATATTAGATATTTAGATAAAAAAAAGGAGAGCTGAGCAAATGTTGTTAATTTACATATTTTATTGATATAAGTCTCCATCGAGTAATGTCAAATGTGCTGAACTGCGGCCTTGAGATAAGCGAGTTCGAATTCCAGTCACGCTATAACTTTCATTTTTGGACTAATATATTTGGGAAGGGTATTGAACTTCCTTATCCGCACTAGCTACGGGTTATATAATATCACTGCTGTTCAACAAGGATGGCTTTGGAATTAAATGACCCACAAAGGTTGATATGCCATTAAACAAAGAAACCAATCAAAAATCTGAAACAAGCACAAGACCAAATCTAAGGTGGGAAGATTGTGTCGCACCAATCTTTCAAGTGGAGCCAGCTTGCTTTGAAAAATCAGCGTAGTTGGATTCTTGGCTTTTACCATGGGCTTGTGAGTGGGGTGATCAGGTGATACATTGCACTGGAGACCAGTGAACCAAATGGGCTCAGGGAATTTCCGGGGATCTTATAAAATATTCGTATATATTGAAGATTAGCATTTTCATTTTGTGTAAACTGATTGCAACATGGCACAAAAGCACAGGGGACTTGAAAGAAACTTAGCAATTTGATAAAATTACTCTAAGTGGCTCTACTTTTCTCTGGGCTTAAAGAACCAATTCTCCCAAGAATTTCGGATTTACCTTTAATCTAAAGAAGATGATCGTCTTGGGATAAAGTGCATTGACACTGTTGGTCATCACTATTGACTACTACGCACTTAGTGATGTATATCAGTTCACAGACCTCTGGTCTAAATCCTAAACTGACTATAAAGACAAAGATCGCAATGTACATCAACTGTGCCATAAATATACAGTTGCATAGCAACGACCCATGGACAGCTGGTTGGGTTGAAAAGTTCATAAGATGACGTCATATTTGCTATTGATGATTTTTTGACCGTTGGGATCCAACTACTGCAACAACTACTGAAGAAGTGTGGGGACCACATGGGGGACTATGATGAAAAAATAAAGCTCATTTGTTCACATTCCATAAGAGTATTTTGGTCAGTCTATGAACTTTTCAGTCGACCCTCATAAAAACTGGAGAGAAAACTCAATAAAGTTCAACTTGTGCATTGTCCATCATCTATTGGGCATACATACCCTCGCAAAACTGTTCCAGACGTCAAATTCCTGTTCCACGCCAGTACTTCTAGAATATATGTCCTTCTCAGAGAGCGCAGACTGAGCAAACACGCGTTACAATGTCTATTCAAGTACGCGCATCTGATGGTGAGGCTCCGGATCTGGGAAGTGTGGAGTACCCCTTCATTACCATTACTTCCAGATCCACTATAACCTGGAGTAGTAATACTTGTTAGGATTCAATCTATTGGTCAAATATTCTTTCTCGATTAGACCGTGTGCCAAATAGACTCTTTTGAAGCACCTTCACAAAAATGTAAATATGAACTTACAATGATCGCGATTCCCTGACCTCTAGAAGATTTATTTGAGAAAATGGCCATACGATAAAATAGTGTAGTCTGCGCCCTCTGAGAAGGACATATATTTTAGGAGGACTAGCCTGGAACAGGATTTCGACGGGTTAGTTAGTGATATTAAACTTACCTACTTAACCCTAATCAGGTGATATGAAGAAAGGAATATTGTTTGCAGTAATCTTCCGAATGGAGAAACCTCCCTTGAAAATAAGCATTAGAAATCCTGATTTTACCTAGTACTGAACGCTAACCACGAGCGAAACTATTTCAACCACAAAGTATGTCTTTTTCAAATACTTTTGTTGCTTCATCTGCCCCTGTTTATCCCTTCCCCTTTCGCGCTTATATACGGATTTATTTTCAGGGTAAAGTTTCCACGCTTATTCATTTCCTTTATGAGGAGTTTACCCCTGGGACTAAGGTAGGGATTTGTTCGTTACTGGCATCTCACACTCATAGTTCAGCGCTAAGCCAAGCCTCATGTGACCACAGAGATTGATGGATCGGATGTGCAAGGAGAAAAGCAATAGAAAATGATGAATAAAGAAGAGAATAAGAATGGAACGACAGAAGAAATGAAGGAAAAAACGAAAGAATCTGGAATAAGAAAGAAAGAAAGAAAGAAAGAAAGAAAGAAAGAAGAAGCGAAAGAAAAGAAGAAAAATAGAAAAAAGACCCCCACCAAAAAAAAAAAAAAAACGGAAGAAAGAAAAGGAAGAGTAAGGAAATAAAAAAATACCCCTACCAAAAAAACAGGAAAGGAGAGAGAAAAGAAGAAAAATGAAAGATTAAGAATGTGTTGGTAAATAGAAAGAAAGAAAGAAAGAAAGATAGATAGATAGAAAGAAAGAAAGAAGAGGAGAGAAGAGAAGAAAAGAGAAGAAAACAGAAAACATGTACGAAAAGAACGAAAAAGGGGAGAAAAGAATAAAAACAGAAAGTAGGGAAAATTATAAAGAAAAAAAGAGAAGGGAGAAAAGGTCAGAAAGAATAAAAAAGGTAGGGAAGAAAAAAAAAAAAAAGGAAATCAACAAGAAAAAAATAAAGAAAGAAAAATACAGGAGAAAAGAAGAGAATAATGTAATAAAGACAAGCAGGAAGAATTAAAAAAAGGAAAAAATAAGGAAGAAAAAATAAGGAAGATCAAGAAAATAAATGAATGAAGACTGGAAAGAGAGAATAAAAAAGGAAAAAGGGAAGAGTATACAAAAGAGAGAAAAGAAAAAGGACAAAGAATAAGGCAGAGAAGTAAGAATGATAGAAGTGAAAAAGAAAAATTGGATAAAAAAAATAAAGGAAAGACGGATTAAAGAATTGAAGGAAGATAAAAAGAAAAGACGGATGAAAGGGAAACATAATAAAGAGAAAGAAAGAGGAAAAAGCAGAAAGAATGAAAAGAGAACATTTTTACGAACATCGAAGATAGATAGATAGATAGATAGATAGAGAGCGTTAAAATGTATTAAAGAAAAAGAAAAAAGCAGAATGAATAAAAAGAGAAGGATTTTACAAATGTCGAAGATAGATAGATAGATAGATAGATAGAGAGAGAGAGAGAGAGAGAGGCAGAGAGACAGATCTATACACACGTATATATTTAAATTTACGCATCTCTCTCCCTATCAATCTCTCTCTCTCTCTCTCACTATATATATATATATATATATATATACCAGTTTACGCATATCTATCTATCTATCTTAGTCATATTCATTTCTAGTATTATTTCACAATTATTCGGTGTACACTTTCAAAAATAGTTCTGTTCAAATCCAAAAATTGGTGAACACTAAATAAGGAAACAGATAAATCGTTGGACTCAATATCAAAAAAAGCAAAACACTTTTACGACCGTTCAGTCATCGACGAAGAGGTCATCAATGGATTTCTTCAACGTGAGATTGTCGAAAAAATAATGTATCTTCCATCTCGAGAAGAAATCAAGTCCATAATCAAAGAAATTTATACTGGAAAATCATGTAGGTGTAATTTTGGTTTGTCGACTTCATTCACAAAGAGGATAACCTCACTTTTGGACATTACACTATCAAGTTTTATAAATGCGAAGATTGCGAAAGAAGAGATAGATTCATGCCTTTTTCCCAAGGGTATTAACACGAAGTGAAATGCAAACAGCTTCGTTCAGGGTTTCAACTCAGCCCGTCGACTCAGTTTCCTGCAACGATAACTGCACTTTTGGAAAAATAGAAAAAAGACCCCCACCAAAAAAACAAAAAAAAAAAAAAAACAAAAAAAAAACCCCAAAAAAAAACACGGAAGAGTAAGGAAATAAAAAAGAACCCCATCAAAAAAACAAAACAAAAAAAAACTGGAAAGGAGAGAGAAAAGAAGGAAAATGAAAGATTAAGAATGCGTTGGTAAATAGAAAAGAAAGAAAGAAAGAAAGAAAGAAAGAAAGAAAGAAAAAAAGAAGAGAAGAGAAGAGTAGAGAAGGGAAGAAAACAAAAAGCATGTACGAAAAGAAGGAAAAAGGGGAGAAAAGAATAAAAACAGAAAAAGCAAAGATAAAAAAAGGAGATGAGAAAAAAAATTTGATTAGGTTATTCGGTTTAATGGCATATCAAATCTTGATGGTTATTCAAAGTCCTGTTTTTATACATGGTTTTTACGTGAATGTATGTAACATTTCTAAACAAGTCAAAGCTCATTTGTTTGCACACAGTTTATTGGTTTCAAGTATTGGTATCTAATACTAATAATTCAATCTTAAACTGATAAACAGTTCTGTTTGACCCATAGAACGCTTTAGCAGATTCGGGCCACGCGCCGGCCGAGTTACCATCGGATCGATTCGTCTGGCTTGGTCGCGTGGTTTTATTATTGCCCTCATCGGTCAAAGCCACCAGGCGTGGGTACCAGGGAAATCGAGCACTCATGCCGCGTGGCTGTGACCGATATTTCCTCGAGCTTCAAGGGGGTGTCCCCCCAGGCTCTAACCCTCCTCGGACGGGCTAACTTTATGACCTGGCGCCTGAGACTCTCATTTTTAGGGGATTGCAGACGCGACCCGAGGTATTTTTGAGATTGCCGGGCGTGTCTGAACTACGGCCCTTCGCCCGAACCCTTCTTAAAAAAGGCCTCGTGGCGTATTTGCACGTTTGGTGGGGCGTTCTATAAATACTAGATGGGACTGTGTCTGAATGGACCTGGGAGTAATGGCAATGAAGAGGTACTCCACATTCGTCAAGGCTCCAGGACTGGAGCCTCCCCATCAGATATCATGACACTTGTTTGATAGGATTTCTTACTGCAGAGGGGTGGATGAGATATTCTACAGCCCCACCGATTTTGCTGGAAGGAAATTTTATAATTTCTTTCAGAAACTGTTCTTTTTTTTTATTGTTCTAACATTTATTCATAACATTTATGATAACAAAAACTTACGATTTAAACTTTAAAAAGGTAATGGTTTTAAAGCTGCTTTTTTTAAAACAGTTATTATTTTTGTTTGAACATGAGACTATGAAGGCTCCAAAAAACTGAAAAATGAAACAACGAAAGCGTAAAAGAATAAAAGGCTGAATCAAAAAAAAAAAAAAAAAAAAAAAAGAAAGAAAAGGTTGTCTCAAAATAGATGCAACCCATTAATATGATAATGAATTATTGCTGTGACAAGCGCAATGGCGGTCATTTGGAACGCGTCATGTAAAAAATGCACCCTTTGAGCTAGAGACATCTAATTAATTTTTTTTTTTTTAAATTGGACATGCAATCTTTTTTTTTATTTTCTTGTCTCAGTAATTAATCATTATCATATTAATGGGTTGCATCTATTTTGAGACAGTTTTGAATGATTTTGTTTCCAAATAAGTAGTGAAGCAAAATATTTTCCCTCTTTTGTCCAAGGTATTGTGATTGTGGATTACTAGTTGTTATAGTATACTATTTTCAAATCTGAAATATAAAAGAACACAACATTAGTAGACTTATTAGCAGTCAGATGGGTCCCATGTATATTGAGACAACCAATATATATATATATATATATAAACAGACATATTTATTGAGACACTCTATCTGAAACGAATTTTAGAAAGACAAAAAACACAAAGGAAGAAAAGAAAAAAAATCGTAACTTTCAAAGATATATCGTCCTGTTTCGGTTGACTAAGTTACTTCCCTTGTTAAAAAACAAAACTAAATAAATAAATAAATATCTTTTCATTGAAAACTGTTTGCTTTGTTTGCCTATACGAACCAGCCGTCTATTATGTTCAAACTTGTTCTCGACGTGGTCATATTAACAGGAATCTATTGTAGTTTAAGAGAGAGTCCCCGTGGTGTAATAGCTAATAGTGTTGGACTGGAGCCGAGAAGTAAGTGAGTTCAAACTCAAGTGGTGCAGTTAAGTTCACTTTCGGACTAATACTCTTGAGAAAGGCATGAACCCCATTGTACCCTATGGGTTAAATAATATCACTCCAGTTCTTCTAATACCTTTGGGAAAGGCATGAGTCCTCTTATCCTCCCAGCTATGGGTTAAATAGTATCCCTGTTGTTCTTCTACAAGGATGGCTTTGGCATTAAATAACCCACAAAGGTTGATATGCCATTAAACAAAGAAACCAAACCAGTATGAAAACTAGCATGAAATCATCTCAATGATAATAAGAAAAACTATCTCAGCAAAAGAATTTGATCAACTTTACAATTGTAAGAATTTGTATATAAAAATTCAAAGAATCTAGCATTTAATAACAACAACAACAACAACAACAACCACAACAACAGCGACAGCTACTACTACTACTACTACTACTTCTACTAAAATAACAACAACAGTGGTGGTTGCAGCAGCAGCAGTAGCAACAACAACAACAACAACAAATAAAATAAAATAAAATCTCGAAAACGAAAATAGGAAGAAAAACAACTGTAAGGATACTTCTAGCGTGAAACTAAGGAAATTTCACACAAGATAATATAGACAAGACTAGGAAGAGGAAACCTGAAAAGAGAAACAGAATCTCTTTTTATAGCGGCGCAAAACAATGCCATAAAAATCAATTATGTCAAACTAAAGAAGAATAGCAAGTGAAGTTCATGTGGGGACAAAGATGAAACGGTTAATCAATTAATAAGCGTTCAAGACGAGGTATAACTGCGTGGGAAAAGTTATCCACTGGGAATTGTGCAAGAGATTAAAAATTGACTATACTACCAAATGGTAATGCACAATCCAGAATACATCCAAAGAAAGGAGACGCATAAAATTCCCTGGGAATTTGAAATATAAACAGATCACCCAATCCCGCCTAGAAGACGTATATATATATATATATTAGTTATTTGCATATATGCACGTGTATAAATACATACGATGTGTATATATTTTTATAGCAAGTGTGTGTGTGTGTGTGTGTGTGTATGTGTGTGTGTGTGTGTGTGTTTTCTGGTCAGGTTTTTAGTTTAATTAAGCTGTCATTTCTTTTGGCCGTTAATTAACAAGAAAAAAAGAACTTGCAATCTAGCTGATTTAATAATTCTGAAAATGAAAGCGAAAAAATAAACAAATATTTGGATCTTATCAGAGAGCTGACAAGGCTGTGAAACATGAGGATGGCGGTAATACCAGTTGTAGTTGGTCCACTTGGAACAGTTCCCTGTTTTATAATTACGGAATGATTTTTTTATATTAATCATTTTTCGTTGATTATATTTTATCATTCGGTTTGGTTGGGCTTTGAACTATTCGGCTCTTAATGCAGGTGCACACACATTGAGTACAGTTCACGCTCGCGCGTAGAGGATATGACAATCACAAATGTCATAATAGAAACCCCAGATAGGAAATAAGACTGGGGTGTGAATGACGTCATGCCCGGAAGCGAAGGGGCTGAGAATTTGGTGATTTTGAAAAAGACGTTATTTGAGATCCGACACTGGGCCGTGACAGTCCAGCTGGGGGCTACGGGATGCGCAGCGCGTTTGTTGGGTCAGATAGTATAGCCAGCATAGAAAAATTGTGTCTCTCTTTGCTCGTGTTGAAAAACTAAAGTCAAGAAGTTAATAAACGTTTCTTACCTGAACAACGGAGAGTCGTCAGTGTTTCGTATTTCCCTGCACCAGTATATTTTACATTCCCAAAGGCTTAGAAAAGAGACTGTAGGGAGTAGATTGGGGTTTTGAGGAAGAATCGAGATCATTCAGACTACAGCATTGTTAAGATAAGCTAGAATACTGTGAAGAGTCCTTGAGATCTGAGGAGAGTTGCTGCCACTCAGATTTCAGTGAAAAACCACTTGCTAACTCAAGTATGAAAAACTCGCAGATAAAAAATATTACTTGTTGTTGGGTATCACCCACCTTTTTCCTTTCCACACAATGAACTAGTCCATCTGCCATATATAGCAGTAGCTACTAATACCAGGGCAGACGAGAAGGTGAAGAGCAGCTTCTTATAGGAATAGTATTAGAGCGTTGGAGATTGGAGATCGTACTAGATCACCTTACTTGCTACCGTAAATACTATCGTTGGACTATATCTTTATTCTGTATTCACTAATCCTATGTTCTTGTCTACTAATAGTCTCTCTATTGTATATACCTTTTCCTGAGAATATATCTCTATTTCCTCTCATATCGTGGTTTGTCCTTTATTTAATATTACAAGCGTTCACTAACCAGAACGCAACACTTATACAGTGGAGCAATAGATTGTCATTAGATGTGTACATGAAATACGTTTTAGAATAAAGATCTGTGAAAAACAAATATAAATTTGATACACTCTAATATAAAGAATCCGGAGGACAGTGAGAGAGAACAGGGAAGATAAAGAAATGCTCGTTAGAAACAAAAATAAAGATATAGTTGACGAATCGGAGAATTTGCTGTCTCAGGTTCTATTTCTTGCCCAAAGATTACCCACAACAGTGTAAAGTTGGCATACTGAATCTCTCAACGTATTTCATATACCTGTATACTTATCTCGATTCAGGGTTCATTTTCTTACCCAAAGGTGACCCATAAGGTTTCAAAGTTGGAGTACAAGAGATCTTAAAAGCTTACGAACTTACATGGGCTCTAAGCTTTATTTATTACTCCAAGGTAATTCATAACATCAAAAGAACCGAAACTCCCAAAGCATTTAACATATTCACAAACTCCAGGTTCGATTCCTAGGCTATCTCAAAAGATTTGAAAAAGAGCAATATGGCCTGCTCTTGTGTACAAAGTCAACACATCAGTATTTGATGCAAAAGATCTTGTTTAGCGAATCAGTGTCTCCATTTGAGAAGTCCCGTTGATAGGCAGGATATTTGAAAAGGCAGTGCTGTTATTCTTTTCAAAGGAATCATGTTGATTCCCTGTTGAGTGACGATTTGAAATCTGTTCGGGTCCGACCGTGTTTCGAGAAGCTAAAGGCATAGAAACGCCATCCATATTGCTTCTTTGATAAAAGGGACTGTCATGGCAGCCGTAAACTTCTAGTTTAACCTGCAGAGATTGATATAAAGTAGAAATCTTTTATTCATTCATTCAAGTGTTGCCCTGAATGGAAATTTTTGCATTTTTCTGAATTCATGCGGGCTTTTCCTCTTGAGAGTGTGCATTGTTGCATATATATATACATATATATATATATATATATATACGCGTTACTATGCACATATATGAGTGTATATGTGTATGTGTGAGTATATGCCTATGTATGTATTTTCTTGCTTGTTTACAAATCTGTGTAAGCATGCTTATCCGTATGTATGTATATGTATATATCATTAAGTGTGTCTACGTATTTGTGTTATGTATATGCATCTGTGTGAACATGTGAGTGTTTATGGGTATTTTCACTCTGCATTACATGCATATATATATATATATATATATATATATATATATATGCAGCTATACATATATGTACCTATACATATGTCTGTATAAGGAGTTTTGTACCTTTATATATGTCTGTGTAAACGTGTATATGTGTGTGTGTGTGTATGCATGCATCATTGTGTGTGTCTATGTCTTTGCATCCATCAATGTGAAGGTGTATAACCATGTGAGTGTTTATGGATGTTTGTATTTTGCATCACACACACACACACACACACACACACACACATATATATAGTAATTTACAAAGCTCTTTGCTTCGATGTAGCACAAGGCCGAATGTAGGTTTGCTAGTCTAGCTTGCTAACCATTACGTGTAGGTTTGCTAGTCTAGCTTGCAACCATTACACCACCAGAGGTGCCCCACACACATATATAGTGATTTACAAAGCTCTTTGCTTCGATGTGGCACAAGGCCGAATGAATGGGGTACCCAATGAGACTCGAACTCACTCGTGTAGGCTTGCTAACCGTTACACCACCAGAGGTGCCCACACACACACACACACACACATATATATATATATATATATAGTAATTTACAAAGCTCTTTGCTTCGATGTGGCACAAGGCCGAATGAATGGGGCGCCCAATGAGACTCGAACTCACTCGTGTAGGTTTGTTAGTCTAGCTTGCTAACCATTACACCACCAGAGGTGAACACACACACACACACACACACACATATATATATATAAAGATAGATAGATAGATATACGTACGTATATATATAAACATATTTATATATTAGTTATTTGCATATATGCATACGTATATATATATATACATATGCTGTATATATATGTTTTATTGCGTGCGCGCGTGCGTGTGTGTATGCGTGCATTTTTTTTTTTCTGGTCAGGTTTTTAGTTTAATTAAGCTGTCATTTCTTTCGCAGTTATTTTTGTTTTTGATAAAAAGAAAATGTCTTCCAAATATATTGTCAAGGCTAACAGCATATTACGAATAAGACGAGCATTTTATTTTATATTGACAAGGATTCTTTTTTCAGATTGTATATAATCTATGTATGTATTTACCAAATCCTCTGCCAAGAACAAGATGTGGTACACAGTCATTTTTTCTGCGGAATAGTGCGGGCTTGAATTCTGAGACTTCCTTCTAAACTGGTCGGCCAAGTCAGCTGGGGCTGTCGAATAAACCGACTGCATGTCTGCAGAGGGTAAGACCTCCACCCCAACGAGTGTTCTTGATATGACACTAAACAATATGATAGCGAGGCTACAGTAATGCTGCAGCTTTGGGGAATGCAGAGTGCCTCTTCATTGCCATTGCTCTCAGGTCCACTGTGGACCGGAGTGGTAGCACCTGATAGGATCCTATCAATGGATAAAATAGAACTGTTTGACATTTAAACGGTGTACTTTGACATTTAAACTGAGTGCAAACGAATTATTTATTATAGACATATTGCACACACAGATTTCACTAACTCTCTCTCTCGCCATCCATCTCTATCATCCATCGCTTCCGGCAGGTCTTCCAGGCAACATCCTGTGTTCGTACAGAGCTGTTGTACTAGTTTTAGCTTGTCATCCGACACTTGCGCGTCCGTGTGAAGAAGTCCAAAGGAGAACGTCGCTTATCAGTTCGTCCTTGCTCTTCCAGCAGTGTCCCACATGTTTTGTTCATCTAATTTGGATGGTCTTCGAGATGAGTGGTAGGTGGCCGCACAGCAGCTGTTTTGTGGGATGCTGCTTCCTGGATTTATTTAATATAGCTCTTAGCATCCTTGTGCAATTACCGTCAAGCTTTTTCTCTATACGCCGAGTCAGCGTCCAAGAGGTGCATCTATACAGTAGTATGGAAACGATCGCTGCTTGGAAAAAAGTGCGTTTTATTTCATCGGATAGGTCGGACTTTCATATGACTGATAGCTTATACTAAACTGAATTGCTTGAAATAGAACTGTTTGATCATTTAACTGTGTGTAAACAAATGACTGATGTTTAATTGAATACATGTTAAATAGCAATACTTGAAAACATTTAACTGTCAGCAAACAAATGATTAATAGTAAATAGAATATATCGTGTTAGAGTAAAATGGTTGAAACCATTTAACTGTGTAAAAAAAAATGAGCTCAGGTTTGGTTTAAAAATGTTATTTACAAAATGTTTTGGGAAATAATATATTTAAATATATATGTTAAAAAAGGATTTGACTTGAAATAACTGACAATGGCTGATATTCCATAAAACCAAATCAAACCAAACTATAAACTGGTTACTAATGACTCCAATCTTCTCTAATATTTACCCAGGAGAGATGGGGTAGAAGTGATGGGTTCATGATTTCCTCGTGGGAATAAGCGCAAATTGAAGCGTAAATAACCACACCCAGCATTTAAGCTCACTTCGATGTGCCCTATGATGTTAGCCGTTACCTCACGATCGCCTCCTCTGTAATAATGTATATATTAATTATGTACGCCCAATAGATTGAACGGGTTTGGTTTGTTTTTATGGCATATCAACCATTGTAGATTATTTAATGCCAAATCTTGTTTATACATATATATATAAAATATGATTTGTAAATACATTTTGTTGCTAATATTTTTAAACAAGCCTGAGCACTTTTTTTTTTTTTGCACACAGTTCAACGGTTTCAAGTATTGCTATATAACAGTTCCAATTTAACACCAGTCAGTGGTTTGCACACATAGTTTGCTGGTAATTTTATTTTTAAATAAGTTACAGCTTATTTGTTTGCACACTTGTATTGCTATTGTTTCTACACAGTTAAAATGGTTTCAGTTATTGTTGTCTAGCACTTATAATTCTATTCAATATTAATCATTTGCTTGCACACAATGAAAGTGGTTACAAGTATTTCTATTTAACACTCATTTTCGCTCTGCAAACACGTCAAAAGAAGCGTATGGCTCATTACTCCTCATATTTTACAGACATTGGTGAATACCTGTCCTGCAAGATAATAAGTGAAAACGATGATGGAATATTGTAAGTAAACAATAGGAGGGCACCCAGTGAGGATCAAACTCAGCTAAATAATGTGCGACGAGATTAGCTTCTTAACTCTTTTGATTTCGGCTTTTTGCTTCAAGGCATATCAACCTTTGTGGGTTGCTGTCTAACACTAATAATTCTATCAATATTAATCATTTGCTTGCACACAGTGAAGTGGTTACAAGTATTGCTATTTAACACTAATTATTCTATTCAACACTATTCATTCATTTGCACACCGTCAAAAGGTTTCAAGTATTTCTATGTAATACCAATAATTCATTTTAGGTACGAAGGTAAAGAACTTCAAGTATTTCTATTTAACATTGATAATTCTATTCAACATTACTCATTCGTTTACGCATAGTTAAATGGTTTCCAGATATTGCAATGCATCACTAACAATTCAATTAAACATCACTTATTTTTTACACATAATTATATGATCAAACAGTTCCTTTTTAACCTATTCAATTTAGCATAAATCATTTGTTTGCGCATAGTTTAAATGTCAAACAGTTCTATTTGGCTTTCAGGTGCTACCACTCTGACTCAGAGTGGATCTGGGAGTGATGGTAATGAAGGAGTACTCTGCATTCTCCAAAGCTCCAAGACTGGAGCCTCACTATCAGATGATTTAAAGTCATATACAGGACACTCGTTTGGGGGTGGTCTTACCCCTCTGCAGAGATACAGTCGGTGTATTCTATAGCCCCAGCCAACTAGACTCCCCGCAGTTTATTGTATACATAATACGTAGAAAGGTTAAGTAGAAAAAGTTAAGAGAAATACTATTCAGATAGTCTTTAGTCGTTAATGTCCTAGACTGCAATATTGTAGTAATTGAATTATTTATGTTAGATAGTAATACTTGAAACTATTTGATTGTGTGCAAACTATTGAGTTCTCATACCTCGTTTGAAAATAAAGTTATCTACAAACTATTCGCAAACAAATTATATGTATAAAAACAGTATTTGGCATTAAGTAACCCGTAATTGGTCCAGTCAGCTGGACATACATAGCAATACTTGTAACCATTTAACTTTGTTGACTAAACCGAATAGTTTGAAATAGAACTATTTTTACATTTAGCCATATGTAAATAAAAAAAAAAACTACTGACGTTTTACTGAATTGTTTGAAATAGAATTTTTTTATATGTACAAAAATGGATCTGGCATTAGATAACCTATGATGGTTGATATGCCATAAAATCTTGCCAAACTAACTACACTAAACCAACAGCAACAACCTTTGGTGCAGAGCGATGATTCTATGACTGGCGCTGCTTTCTTTCTGTTAAATATATTGTCGTTCTATCATTTGAGGAGATATCTTGGTGAAATTACACTTATCTAATTCTGTCCATTCTAACAAGTTCGTATTTGTTAATTATCACAACATGTAATATAATGGCCGAGGGATTTTTTGGGGGTTTCGTTAGGCTGAGAACCTTTCGGCCCAGTGCATGGGTTACTTAGGTGCAACATTAACGCAGGTGTTCACGCGCACGCGCGCGGGCGGAGCGAACGTGTCACTCAGAGAAGTCACAATAGCCCGAGATGGGAAACGGGGCGAGCAAGTGCGAATGACGTCACGCACCGGAAGCGCGCGGAGGATTTTGGGAGATTTTGAAGAAAGTTAATAGAGTTGAGACCTGCCTCGGGAGAAGACGGTTGGCTTTCGCTTGCTCGCGGAGACCTTTGTGGCGGGTGCCACACCTGTTGGGGGTGCGGATGAAAAAGCCAGGATAGAAAGAATGTGTATCTTTCTCCTTATGTCGAAGAACCTTTAAACTCAAAGGTAATAAAAAGTTTTGTACCTGAACTGAGAAGTCGTTACGTGTTTTTCGAATATCGAGATTCCTATGTTCTATTTTTATGGACATTCGATGTCCGTTTCACACATAGCCATATCATGGCTATGGTACACACAGAGTAAAAAATAATTTGATATTTGTTTCTTGATGACACCAGATGTTTGTATAGTAAACATTTTTTCCAAATGTAAAAGGCTGTTACTGTGCAATAGAGGACTTCCTATCTTGTAACAGAATTTTCCACTTGTATGGAAGTTCTGAACGCACTTTTTAAATTATTGTTACGAGGGATGGCCAAAAAGAAAGACCCAAACATTTACTGATACAACGTCTTTCTTACTATTCAAATAAAACACAGAACGTAAACGTTACCAGTACGACGATGCTACCTTCTACTGTCACCATTGAGATTGATGCACTTGCCCAATTAGTTCGTTTGGTTTCTTTGCATATCAATCTTCGTGGGTTATTTAATGCCAACGGTATCCTTGTAGAAGAGCAGTAGCGGTACTATTTAACCCATAGCTGGGAGGATAAGGGGGTTCATGCTTTTCTCAAAGGTATTAGCCCGAAAGTGACCGTAATAGCGCGACTGGATTTCGAACTCGCTTACATTCATGTCGCAGTCCAGCACGTTAGCCACTACGCTATGAAAACTCCCCTTTATCCTATCGGTGTACGGGCGTATCAATATCCTCTTTAGAGAAGGAGATTAGCGTAACGGTTATTGTAGAAAATGGAATTGATGACTCGAGTTCAAATCATGGTGGAGATTGTTTGCTTTTCACTTCGTACTATTTTCTTTGAGAAAGGCATGAATAAATAGTTGGGCAGACTAGTTCTTTAGCCTTAGTATGGCCACAAGAGCTCTTTAACTTTGGTATGGTAAGTGGTTTAGGAGAAGGAAAACTCCGCTTAAAAAGTGATCTTTGTCTGAGGAATCAGAGGAATACGTACTCTCTTTGAAGAACGTGGCGTCAAGCCAATTGTTTTTCAGTCAGTTGAATTTGGGACCCAACGAGATGACACTTTCCGATATCCTAACCTTCCGTGGACGATTTCATTGATTGCCAGTTTTCGAGGATCAAATTCTGAAGCCATATCCTGAAGTTTGTGCCGTCAATTATCTTCAACGTACACATTTGTGGGTTTTATTGGCTTACATCCCTTTTCCAGACAGACCAGCCTGACATGTAACAGAAACTATAAGTAGTAGTAAAAAAAAATTTTTTTTAGTTAAAGAAAAAAAAAATGAGACAAAAGAAAGAAAAAAGGGACTCCGCTAATGTCAATTTCTACAGCTAATAAACTCCGTAAGCAAAAATAAAATTGTGACACACTAGTCAGATATTCATATTAAAAGAGTAAAAACTAATTTTTCGCCCTGCCAACGCGTCAAAAGAAGAGAAAGGCTCGTTACTCCCCATATTTTACTGACTTTGGCGAATGACTGTCATGCAAGATAATAAGTGAAAAGGATGATAGAATATTGTAAGTACCTAAATAGGGCACCCAGTGAGGATCAAACTCAGCTTAATAATGTGCGACGAGACTAGTTTCTTAATTCTTTTGATTTCGGCTTTTTTGTTTCATGGCATATCAATCTTTGTGGGTTGCTGTCTAATACTAATAATTCTATTCAATATTAATCATTTGCTCGCACACAATGAAGTGGTTACAAGTATTGCTATTTAACACTAATTATTCTATTCAACACTATTCATTCATTTGCACACCGTCAAAGGGTTTCAAGTAGTGCTATGTAATATCAATAATTCAATTTAAGCACGAAGGTAAAGAACTTTAAGTATTTCTATTTAACGCTAATAATTCTATTCAACATTACTCATTCGTGCCAAAGCCATGGAGAATTGTAGTGATGCTATTTAACCCACAGCTGGGTTGGGGGATAAGGAGGTTCATATGTTTTCCAAGAGTATTTGTCTGAAAGTGAACGTAATAGCGCGAGTAGAGTTCGAACTCGCTCACTAAAATATCGCAGTGCAGCTCGTTAGCCATAGGGTCTCCCCCTACTTATTAATTGTGGTTTCATGGCCGACACTTAGGGACGACGACTGTGAGGCTGGAGATGGCTATCTTAGAATCTTTGATTGTGTGTAAGTCTCTTTTTATGAAACAATACTAAGTCGTTTGTATATTAGAACAGCGAGGCACCATCTTGTTTGGCTTCGGTCCAACAGCCGTGTGATTCACATTTAACACATAGCGAAGCCGAAGCTACCTCACATCCTTCTTAAACTAACCACCCCCGTCAATACTGAATATACAAGCTCACCTTTCGTGACCTGGGTTGATTGAAGAGGTGGTTGCTAATTTGGCCGCCAGGGGTAACTGGAAGCTTTACACGTGTCAGTGGCCAACGAGTGGAAGTGAAATTTTGCAGTATAGAACGGGACTACTTTCTGCTTCCGCCGTCCATTCTTTCAGTGACAGGGCCGATAAATTAGAGCGTCCTATTCTGGAGACCCCTGGGGTAATGTTGGTGGGAGGATCAGTAGTGGGGGTTTCCATCAGAGGAGACAGCTCGTTCAAATATACTCGTGTCTTGTACGTTAGTCAATTGTAAATTATAATCTCCTGCTTGGACGTGCAACAAGCGCCGCAAATGTAGGCGAATGACGTCAGGTGAGGCTACAACCGCGTTTTGTTTGGACTTAAAGCAAATAAACCAGTCAGCCCCACCCCAGCTGATTTGCTTCACTGTCAGTAGTTTGGGTGGAGGGCGTCGGCTTCTGTCTAGGTGATTTATAAACGATATCTTTTCTGGAACGGAAGAAAACGACCATCGTTTTCTGTTCTTTTAAACGCATCAATTTATCTACACACATATTTACACACACACACACACACACACACACACACACACACACACACACACACACACACACACATTTTTGAACACATGCAAATTAGCAATATTTACACAGAAACATTTATTATTTATTATCAATAATTTATTATTTACACATCATCATTATTTACACATCATCATTATCAATCTGTGCAGAGTTACCGGACTCTTTCTTGCTATCCGGAACAACTGTCCATAGACTCTTGCAGGTCATCTAGTTAGCATCCAGTGTCCGCACAGAGCTGATGTACGCGAGTCCTTGTTAGTCGGCCAACAGTGGTGCGTCCATATGTTGGAGTCCATAAGAAAATGTCACTTATGAGTACGTCCTTACTTCACCAACCGCACCCAGCATGTCTCGTTGGTCTTACTGGGACGGCAAATGGCCCTACAGCTGCTGTTTTGTGGAGTTTTGCTTACAGGATTAGTTCAAAACAGCGCGTAGCATTCTTGTGCAGTTTCCATCTAGCCTTTTCTCCATGCGTTTCGTTTGCGTCCAGGTGGTGCATCCATACAGTAGTATTGATACAGACACAGCTTGGAAGAAATCCTGTTTTATTTTATTAGAGATATCAGATTTTCATATGATCAACAACTTATCAATAGCAGACATTGCCATACCTACGCGTATGTTGACACCGCTACACACATATACACAAATATACCCCCCACACGAGCAGATTTACACACCCATATCTATATATACACACACTCGCGTGCATATTCAGAAAAACACATATTTGTGACGGTATACAAACGCGCACATACATACAGGGTGGAACGATAAAATTGTCGTCCTAAAGAAAACAACACTACAGCTTTATTTTAAAACTTTTATTGAAAAAATCAATTCAGGTAACTTGATTATGTAGTAGAGCTGACATCTATTCAATGTAGCCGCCTTCAGCCTCAATCACCGCCTCGATACGGATCCGGAACTGGAAGCATGCCTTTTCCATAAGCGCCGGCGGGAGCTCAGCGAATACTCAGTGGATGGCGGCGATCAGGCTGGCTTTGGTGTTGTGGGAGGTCATGTTGGTGATGTTCTCGACGTATGACCAAACGAAGTAGTCCAGCGGGTTCGGGGGAGGAGGAGAGCCAGTGAGAAAAGGGTACAAAGTCTTAGCACTCCTTCTGAAGCCAAGCCTGGGTCTCTTTGGACTTGTGGGCCGGCGCCGAGTCCTGCTGCCACACCCAGGGCCTGCCACCGGCCACCTGATTGCACCAGGGGATCACCACACTCTTCAGCACATACAGCTACACTTTGGTGTTGACTTTCAAGCCAACTTCGAAGATGTGAGGTGGCATGATGTGGTCCTCATTTGAAACCACACCAAAGACCATAACCGTATCCGGAAACTTTGTTTTCATCACCCTTGGCACGTCCCTGTTATTCGTGGCAATCCAGCGATGGTTCTGGCTGTCATAACTTGGATCGGTAGAGAACATGAGTTGTAGAGCGGCGCATCCAGATCTTGCTCGTTGAACATTGTTTCACTTTCAGACATGATAGAAGGCTCCTATCACTCTTGGGATTTGTACACAACTGGCGAACTTGTAGATGGTCTGCAACAAAAAAAAGAAAACCGGTTTTCATTAAACGGAAATGGAATCATGTCGTCTTTTCTAGAGCGACAATTTTATCGTTCCACCCTGAACACACATGCAATATTTGCAAACTCATACGTTCGTGCATATTTATAAATACAAAAACGTACATATCTTCACACACACACAACCATACACATATTTAAACACACATGGCAATATGCACATATTTACACACATACACTTTCACCAACGCACATACACACGATTCTTTTTCGGGCACAGGATAATTTGTTGTTAAGTCTTGTTTGGTTTCTTTGTTTAATGGCATACCAACCTTCGCGGCTTATTTAATACCAAAACCATCCTCACTGAAGAACACTGGTGTTACATTTTATTACCTAGAATATTCAGACAATTAACCTCGTCTTTATTGGTATACTCACAATATTTCGGACGATACGTTCTTAGGGCTTCTTCAGAGGTTTCATGTCCGCACAAAATCTCAAACTTAGTTCGAGAACCATAGGGTTAGATTGTTCTAGTTTTGTCAACCAACACCAAGTACAAGTGTTAAGTTATAGTAAGTATGCCTTGTTAGTCTTATCTGTTGTTGGGATTGAACCTACAACCTCCAGATGATTTCACTCATATGCACTTTTCAACTAAACGCCTTATCCACTGCACCATGTATCTTTGTTATTATTTAACCGCTAGCTGGAGGGATAAGGAGGTTCATGCCTCTCCGGAGAGTGCTAATCCAAAAGTGAACGTAATAGTGCGACTGGAGTTCGAACTCGGTTACTACGATATTGCAGACCAACACGTCAGTCACAATACCACAAGACTCAAGCACCCCCTCCAAGTCCGTTCGTGTTTCTAGATATAATATCCATCTATCTTAATTCGTTTCTGCTATTGATGAGAGAGATGTTTTTTTCAGCTTTCTCCATTATAATGAATTTGGCGTCTCTGCTGAAGTCGTTAGGCCAAAATAATCTTTAACCGGGAATAAATTATTATTGTTTAAATCTCTTATTTTGTCTCTATAGTTGTTTATTCTAGAATTGATATGTTTACAGCTGTCTGTTTCTACCGATTTATATTTGGCAAAAAATTATTATTTTCAGCGTAGATTTGTATTGGATAACAATCTTGTTTAAGATTTTGTTGCTTTCTATCATCTCAGAGATTTTTTAGCTTTGCTATGTTACCATACTTGTTTTAAGAAACCTGTCTCATAATTCGGGTTTTATTTTAAGAATTTCCTGGTGATTTCTAATAATTTGAGCAAATGAGGGGAGAGTACTGCTGAATCTTGTTACAAGAGGGTTATGTCTGAATTTCTGAGACGAAGCTTGATGGTTTTTATCATTCAGGGTTTTCGGACTATTGTCTTCAACTTTATTGTTATATTCACCACGTTTCAGCCGATATGTCCCCCGACTTTCTTCAGGTGTTTGTCGAACTGGAAAGCCTATCGGGAACTTCGAACCACGACCTTTATTTAATCCACGGGGTCGCTTGTTCTGATTTCGTTAACCATGAATCAGAATATGAACTCTGGTAAAAAAATTGTAGTAATCATAGTGATGTGAGAACATTAAGTTTATAAGTCCCAAAAATTCACTCTGAATTGAGTAGCAGGACACATTTGTAGGCGTTGGGTCCCAAAGTTTCTCAATAGACAATAATCTGAAGGTTACAGGTTCAATCCTGACTGCAGGCGGGTAACAATACAGGAATGCTTAGCACTTATACCCGATTATGGTTAACGGAATCAAAACAACCGATTAAAAATAAAGGACGTGGTTCGAAGTTCTGTGTAGGCTCCCGAGTTTGACAAACACCTGAAGAAAGCCGGAGGACATATCGGCCAAAACATTGTGAATATAACAATGAAGACAATAGTCCGAAATGCCTGAATAATAAAAGAGGATTATGGTCCGATTTTCCTTTCTTTTTTTTTTTTTTTAAATTTTTGGGATTAATTTCTTGGGACAATAATAGCTCAATAAATTTGATATTCGATTGAATTATGATAGTGTATGATTTACCTAACTTCGCTAGCTCTTTTGGATGTGGATGTAAAATAGGCTGACTGTACATCTGCAGAAAGATAAGACCTGCACCTAACGATAGTCCTTGATATGACACGAAACTGTCTTTGATGGTGAGGCTCCAGTTCTGGAGTTTGGGTAATTTGGATACGTCTTCATTGCCATTACTCCCTGGTCCAGTATGACCCGAAGTGACAGTACCTATTAGGATTCTATATATGGATCAAATAAAACTGTTTAATCATTAAGCAATCGTGAAATCATATAACTGTGAGCAAAAAATAATTGATATTCAATCTAATTATTAGTAATAAATGCCAATGTTTGAAACGATTTGTGTATAAATTCATCTTTTAGATAGCAATACTTGAATCCATTTAGCTGTGCGCAAACAATGAATTGCAATACTTGAATTCATTTTACAGTGTGCGAAAAATAATTTGCAATACTTGAAACCATTTAACTGCGTGCAAACAAAAGATTGATATAAAATTATTATTATTGTCAGATAGCAATACAAGAAATCATTTAACTGCGTACAAACAAATGATCATTATTAAATAGAATTATCAATGATAGATAGCAATACTTGAAACATCTAATTGGGTGCAAACGATTAATAGTAATACTTAAAACCATTTGTGTGCAAACAAATGAGTTCTGGATCTTTCAAAAATATTAACAAAAATTATTTGTTCACAAATCATATATATATATATATATATATATATATATATATATATATATATATATATATATATATATATCATCAAATTGCTTTGACTGCATGGATTTCCTTCACTCTTTTTCTCCATCCGTCCCTATCATCCATCGCTTCCGGTAGGTCTTCCAAACTACATCCTGTGTCCGCACAGAGCTGATGTAAAAACTTCATATTGGTCGGCCAACACTAGCACGTCCATGTGTAGGGGTTCATTAAAAAACGTCACATTTGAGTTTGTCCTTGCTTCTCCAGCAGTGTTCCGCATGTCTTGTTCATTTTGGAAGGTTTTTGAGACGGGAGGTAAGTGGCTGTATATATATATATATATATAGAGAGAGAGAGAGAGAATTTGGCATTAAGTAACCTAAAAGGGTTTATATGCCATAAAACCCCACCAGCTAACTTGCTCACTATCATATTTACCCAACCCCTCCGCTCGAGCAGAATATGAATTCAGAGTTTTCCTTCTCCTAGACTAGTTGCCTCACCAAGGCTGAAGAACCTAGTCTGCCCTACTATTTAGCCATAGCTGGAGGGAGAATAATTGGATTCATACCTTTCCTAAGGGTATTAGTGCTATGTGAAATGCAATCAATCCAGGATTTGAACTCGTGTCGCCGTGTCCAATTCCTGCGACGATAACCATTACACCACGGGCACCTCCAGCTGACTTGTTCACTATGAGTAAGATGCGACACAAAGACAATTTTTAAGCCTAGTAAGGCTAGTTTTGTTGCATATTAATCTTTGACAGAGCCGCCATGTTCCAGCTGTGTAAACTGGAAGACGATAATACGTGGGTGTAAGCAGATCACACGGGTTGATACCCGGAAGAGATTCACATGGGTTGACAACCGAAAACATATAGGCGTTGTAAAATCATAAATGCAAAACATCCACAGTAGTAACGGTCAGTCTTTCAGTCTCAGCCATGTCGACACAGAGAGCGGCTATGAATTTCTTTCAAATATCACTTCTATTTCAAACAATTCAGTGTAGCATGTCAACAAAGTTTAATGATTCCAAGTATTGCTATGTATCACAAACAATTCAATTAAACACTAGTCATTTGTTTACACAGAGGCGTAAAACAGTTCTATTTCAAACAAGTCACTTTAGCATAAGAATATTTTTTATACACAATTTACTGGAGCCACCCCATCAGATTATTTTGTGTCATATCTTGGACACTCGTTGGGGTAGTCTTACCCCTCTGTAGAGATGCAGTCGGTTTATTCTACAGCCCTAGTCGACGGGGCACAAAAGATTTGGTGTAGCAATAATGTGTCTATGCAGGTTTAGAGCATAGGAGGTTGTCATTGTTTATTCTTATCTATGTAACAAAGTGTCAAAAATGTCACGAAATGTGCTGATTTTTCGTGGTCAATTTTGATAGAATCTTGTTAAGTTCGTGAGAAAATTATTTAGTTTTATTTTTCCTTGATATTTATATGAAGGCAACATTTTCACTTTAAAACATTTTTGATTAAATAGGAGAGACATATAGTTTCTGTCAATTTCATCTTTGATCCGTTCACGTCTTTGTATGAGTCGTTTGACTTCTGGATGGAATTAATTCAGGAAGGCGTTGTATCTAAACAAGATTAACTTCGAACACAGCAGTTACATTCTGAAATATCTTTAACACTTTTCCCACTATTTCTTCCAATTACCTCTTGTAAAATTCTTTCCTTCCGTAAATTATCCTGCAACCTGTTCTTCCACCATCTCTTTATATAAATATATATGAATTGTCATTGTGGTTGGTATTTTATTATTCGTTTCACCGATGATGGTGTGATAGTAAGATGGAGAAAAGTAAGGCACCTACCTGAAATCCTTCCATTCAGAAGTCAAACGACTCATTCGAAGAGCGGATCACAGACAAGTCAGCCGAAGAGCAACATAGATCAGCAGGGTTCGAGCCTTGGCTCGTTCTCGACCTCCCCATCTCCTTATCCCCACTTTAATCGGTCTTCGGGCTTTTGACCTTGTGTCAAGCCTTGTCTGGCGGGAGACATTGGTAATTGAAGCGGATCAAAGACAAAATAGGCAAAAATAAAGTGTCAGGCTATTTAATCGCACACACACACACACACACATTTATATATATGTATATATATATATATATTTGAGTAAGGTATGAGGTTTAATCAGACAGATATGTTGTATAAAGAAAATTGAAAGAAAAATACATATAAATGGTTGAGAAAAAATTTATGATTAAATATTAATTTAGATCTACGGACGCGTTTCGAAAGGATATTTAAGAAATGAAATTTGGAAAATTTTAGGTAAAAAGTGTTTTAGGTCATCTTCCACGTGGGAATTATGAATTTAAACAATACATAAAAAATATTCGAAAAATAATCGAAAAAGATTACGTCATGAAATGTAAATTTTTAATCAAGTAAGGAGAAATATAGTGTCTATAAAAAGTCAGTTTGTATAGGTGGAGCATGAAGGAAAGAAGAAATGAGAAGAAAGAAAAAGAAAAAAAAAGAAAGTAAGGTGAAAGCGTGAAGAAAGAAAGAAAGAGGAAAGCGTGAAGACATATTGTGGACAGATCGAGTCAGGTCGGAGGGGGATAGAAATGTCTGTTTAATAATCCTTGTTAGTGTAAATTTAAAGCCTTTAACATAATTTTAGCTGAGTAAGGTGAAATGTTATAAAATCTTGTCCTTTGTTCTATAGTGTTATAATGGGAAATAACGGAAGATTCTATGATTCTACGTTTGTTTTAATCGTGAATGAATGCGATACTGTTTGAATGTTGGAAATCAAATTTGTGGTTTGTGGAAATATCATGAATAACTAAAGCGTTAGAAAAATTACCTGATTTAAAGTCTCTTTTGTGTTTCTTGATTCGTTTTGGTAGATGAATTAAAACATTTTCTACCAGAAATTTTTGTAATTTCATATCTTGAATATTTTGTTGAAACGTGTCGGTGGATATAAATTAATTCTTACTAATAAATTTTTTCTCATCCATTTATATGTATTTTTTTCGTTTTCTTTATAATATATATATATATATATATATATATATATATATATATACCAAATAAAAGAAAAATCTTTAAAAAATGACTGATATTTTTGGGAATGATATTTATTTTAGCAGACCCAGTATTTTTATATAATGTTAGATCTGCGTCTTCAGACAAAGAAATAATGAGAAATTTCTTATGAAGATTTAGAAAAACCCACACAATCTCCCAACCATCATTTCATTCGCTTTTTTATTTTTTAAATTTTTTATTAAGTAAAGACCAGACCATTTGCCTTTTCTGTCTGGTTGACAAATGGCATTCAATCCTGTATCAAGTTGTATCAATTTTTGACTTCTTTTTCCTTTCCACTTCTTTTTGAGTAACGGCAAACTTTTAAACGCAAATGAAGGAGATAAGTAAAAAATACAGAATAAAGGAATAAATTGATTTAGGGAAGGAAAATTATGTACTATAAACAACTTACATAGGAATTAACAACCTCTTAACAAAAATAAAATCATATTATAAAATATCATAATGTATATCAATACTATTTTATAAAAAAGAACTAAGAAAATTGTCATTTTGATACTATTCAATATAATTGATCACATTAAAAGTAAAAATAAATATTATAAAAATTATATATATATATATATATATATATATATAGTTAAAAAGGAATGGAGAGATGATGTTAATATGTAATGGATTTAAAATCGATTAAAATGAATCCTTAAATAAATCCTGAGGAATCTTTCGAGTGAAACTTTTTAAATGGAAGTAATTGTCGGTAACAGAGAATTAGACGATTAAATCAATGAACAATACGATTTCAAAAGAAGGGGGAAAATTTCTATGAAGTCATAATAATAACTCCTTCAGTACATCCAACTTGTTGGTTAAGTTCTCGTTGGCTACGGCAGCTTCTAAAATGATGATTATTTTTGTTGTTGTTGTTGTTGTTGTTTTTGTTATTGTCCGGGTCTAATGCAGGACAAAAACACTCGTCTGAATGATGTTCACCGCAAATACTAATGCTCATTAAAATAGTCGCTAATGGTGGACTCATGACCGTGTGAGTGCCTGGATGGACATCTTCACGTGTGTTTACTTATGGAGCTGGGAGCGAGCTGTGCGATTCTCAACTCTTATCTATAAATGGTTCGATCTACGTAGTCAGTCTTGCACTGATATTTAAATCGGTAGCCTGATGAACACGTGAGCGGGAAACTTACAGTTACTAAGCATAGTTATGTGTCGACGCTATTCTAACTTTATATATATATATATATATATATATATATATATATATATACGTATACCAAAACATCTGCATGGGCAGGATATGGCAGAAGGTCAGTTTATAAGTGGAGTTTAACAGGTTTGAATTCAGTTTTCCTTCTCCTAGACAAGTAACTATATATATATATATATATATATATATATATATATATACAAGATATTATTTAATCCAGTAAATCCGGAGTTTGGGACAATTCCAAGCAGGACCAAGATAATATTCAAAAACAGAATATTAAATTTAAGTTATCTCGGTCAAGACCTCAATGTAAATAAAATCCACAATGTAAATAAAATCCACTGGGCAAATGATTAAAAAAAACATTTTAATCCATTTCCTTGTTTGATCTGAAGAAGTCCAGTTAATTTTTTAGAGTATTGATTTATATCAATGCTTTTTAACAGGATGGAAAAAAATTATTGTCTTAATGTGACTGTTGTCTTTTTTTTAAGAGAATATATATATATATATATATATATATATATATATATATATATATACTCATTCTCAGTAACCTTTCTGTGTCAGGCTTTCGAGATATTCTTTTTGTCAACCATACCCACTTTCAACAACGTACCAATTCTGGCAAAAAAAGGAACACACACACACACACACACACATACACATGTCCTGACTTCACGTAAATGACAATAAATGCTTACTATGGTTAAGTTGTAGTTGGCGTAATTGGAACAATCTGCCCTCGTAGATTAAATGAGGGGTTCTATTTGAAGTTCTTCAGCGGCTTCTGAGTTCGACATGAAATACCTGAAGAAATCAAAGTGACGCATCGGCCAAAGAATCGTGAATATAACAATAAAAGAGAAGACAAAAACTATCAAACTTTATCTCCGAAATTTAGACAAATAGTACGTTCAGAGTATTTCCCTGGCTTCCCATGGCCTTAAACCAAGTAAATTGTCTATTCTATTATAAAGGAATTATGCAATTTCGATTCACTGAAATTTTGATCTTGTCCACTAAGTTCGTTTCCACTAAATTAACTGAGGAGAGTTTGTCATTACGTCTCTTTTTATTTTGTGGACGTCACTATTTTGCGGTGGCTAATTATTGAATAGTTTCGGTCTTGGAAGCTTCTAGTTGTTCTAAGACTTTTTCAGTATATTCGGATTTCAATCAAAATTAATGTATTGGTTGATGCCCGATTTGAAATAAAAATCTCGACATAAAAGCTCGACTTTTACATGAGCATATCGGCAATGCAGAGAAAATAAAGAAAAATAAAACATAATATATTTTCTTTTTTTCTGTATATCAATCCTCTGTAATTTCTACCCTTTTTTGTATCAATTTTGTATCGTCACGAAATAATGTTGATAACACGTTTTGTGATAAACAAGGGAATGCGGTAACCATAGCGACAAATTGACGTAAAACGATATCAAAATTCGATGCCAAACCTTTTTTTTAGAGTTGTCATAAAAATGAGTAATCAAAAAGTTTAGGTTTCTTTGTTCCATTGGCATATCAACCTTCGTAGGTTATTTAATGCCAAAGATATCTTTGCAGAAGAACGTAAGTGGTACTGGAGGTGTCTTCGTTGCGTAGTGGTTAAAGTGTGAAACTGCAGCCTCAAAGTATGCGAGTTCGAACTCCAGTCACGCTGTTATGTTTATTTTCGAACTAATACACTTTAGCAAGCTCGACTAGCAAACCTACACGAGTGAGTTCGAGTCTCATTGGGTGCCTCTTTCATATGGCCTTGTGCCACTTGAAAAAGGTATGAACCCACTTCTCCCTTCACCTAAAGATTAAATAGTACTACTGCCGTTCTTCTACAAGGATAGATTTGGCATTAATTAACCCAAGAAGGTTGATATGCCACGAAACAAAGAAGTAGTAATATTATTTAACCCAAAGCTGGAAAGACAAGAGAGCTCATGCTTTTCCTAAGAGTATTAGTCCGAAAGTGAACCTAATAACACGACTGAAGTTCGAACTCGCTTACTACGATATCACAGTCCAACACGTTAGCGACTACGTCACTGGGACTTCCTTAATAAAAGAAAAATTCTGAAATAGAAAAAGGAAGTCTTGAATAGAAATAACTCACGAGGTTAACGAAAGCATGGACAGCTATCAATAGGCTATCGATTATATGGAAATCAGACCTAACCGATAAAATGAAACACAGTTTCTTCCAGGCAGCTGTAGTATCAATACTGCTGTATGGATGCACTATATGGACTCTAACAAAACGGCTGGAGAAGAAGCTAGACGGTAATTACACAAGAATGCTACGTGCAATCTTGAACAAGTCCTGGCGGCAACACCCCACAAGACACCAACTGTACGGCCACCTGCTTCCTATCACGAAAACTATTCAAGTTAGACGAACCAGACATGCAGGACACTGCTAGAGAAGCAGGGACGAGCTCATAAGTGATGTACTCTTGTGGACCCCCACACATGGCCGTGCAAAAGCAGGACGACCAGCATGAACATACATTCAGCAACTATGTGAGGATACGGGATGTTGTCCAGAAGACCTGCCTGAAGCGATGAACGATAGGGAAAAGTGGCGAGAGCGGGTTAGGGATATCCGTGCTACCAGCACGACATGATGATGATGAATGAAAAGGTTGTCATTTATTAAGCTTTGCTTATTTTAGCACAAGGTCAGAAGTATGGGTGCCCAGTGAGTATCAAATTCACTTATGATAGTCTACTAGCTAAGCTCTCCAAACATTACGCAACGCAAAATATCCAAATAGGAGAAATAAAAACAAAAACAGAAAAATCTGAATCAATAAATAAATAAATAAAAAATAATGAAAAAATAATATGGGAATGAAGAGGAAAAAAGCAAAACTCAGAAAGGAAGGAAAGAAATAAAGAGAGAAGGAGGGAAGAAAAAAAAAGAAAAAAAAACAATTATTAACAAAAAGAAGAATGAAACAAGTTGTTTCAAGAAAGACTGAAAAGAAAAGGATTATAAAAATAGAAGGGAAGTAAAGGAGAAAATTGAAGAGAGAGAGAGAGAGAGAGAGAGAGAGAGGGAGAGGAATTTTTTTTGCCGAATCATGTGGCGTCAACCGCAGGACCAATCACCAGCCAGACATTTGTATGTCTTTGATGCTTTCATTGAAAATGGCGGCTTTTTTGGTCTAAGGATCAATATGGAGTCGAAGGGATATGAAAACGAAGAAACATCGACAACAAGAAGAGCAAAAACGAATCAGACATCTATCAGGAAAATAGCAACATGTCTGCAAACGAAACCACACGTTCTAAAACAAGTATTCTCGTATAAACCTGACTATAAGTCGAATCTTTAAACTATAATTTTTCCTTTAGGACATCTACGATTACATGGATGTTAGTTTCCAGACAGTAAAGCATATATAAATTTGCCCAACCTCTCTCCCACCGTCATGATATGACACAAGGTGAATTTCTAAGGGAAGTAAAACTTGTTTGAACTAATTGTTTTCTTTTTCTAGACAAGTTGCCCAACCAAGGTTAAAGAAGCCAGTCTGTGTCACTATTTAGTCATAGCTTGGTGGGTAGAATAGGATCCTGACTTCCTTAAAGGCATCAGTGTGAAGTGAAACGCAAACAGCTTCGATCAAGATTTGAACCTGAATCACTGATTCCATTTCCTGCAATGATAACCGTTACGCTTAGCGCCCCACCCTCAAAATTACGTACATCAATTTTTTGAAAAATCAGTTCACTTCATTCAAATAAATAGTGCACAGGTTGTTTTATTCTACTTGTATCAACTGAAACCTTTCACTGCGTTCGAAACCAACTTGAATGCATTTTTATTTTGTAGTCACGCTTAGCGTCACGGTTATCGTCGGAGGAAACAGTATCAGCGCCCCTGTTTCTGTAACATATTGACCTCCGACCCAGCCGTCGATCAAGGAACAGGTGCATCCGGTCCAAGATATCAGGGTATAGCCTTGACTGTGGACGGGTTGAATTGGGTGCAGATGTGACGCCCACAAGAAGCAGGTGGCATTTTAAACAATTATATAACCCGGGTCCACAGACAGTTTCAGTTAGTTGGAGTCAGCTAGTTGGAGATAAGATGCTGTAGAGAGAACCATCACCCAGCAGAGGGCTATGGGCCCTCAGGACCCCCGATTGAGCAGTCCAGCAGGACGAGAAAGAAGTGCTGCTAAAGACAAAGAACTGGGGGTCAATATGTTGCAGTTTGTTTCACCTCTCTGTACGAAACTCTCTGCTTTTCACTTCGGGCTAATACTCTTGAGTAATGGCAGGAATCCATCTCTTCTCCCTCCAGCTATGAATAAATAGTTGGATATATTTGGTTCCCTAGCCTTGGAAAGGCAACCAGTCTAGGAGGAGGAAAACCCTAAATTCAAATCAGCGCTACTCCGTTTAGACTTTGTCTCGCATCTTGTTTGTGACGGAGATTTTTTGTAAAAACATAAGTGGCAATTCTGTACATAAATCACGTGCTGTAAAATAATGAGACTTGCACAGTTTGGAGATTTAACACAGCACGATCAACTGACACAGTCCCGGCAAACACCCTCGTAGAAGCTAGATCGCTTCCGTTTGCCTGAATATGAAGAAAGCAGCTGAACAAATGTAAAATAATTAGTAACTGAACAAGTGTAAAATAATTTTAACGGAGTATTCTAGTGATAAATGGTGTACTAGCAAAAACTTTGAGTTCGTAGATGCAGATTTTCGATTTCTATTTTTAAAAATCAGCTGTAAGTAAAATATCAAAATAAAGATTGAGATGCATATCAGCCGATATTTAGCAATGACGTGTCGTTAAAAAGTTTTAGTGATTACGTGTGATCAAGAGAGAATGGTTAGAAGAAAATATATAAACAAATGGCTGAATTTATTGTCGGCGAGGTGAGTCGGTTGGAGACGGAGCAGAGGGGTCTCGTTGGAGTGGGGCCGGGTCGGTGAAGAAGAAATGTCTTATTTTGTGGTTGTTAGTTTTGTCTCACACGAAATATCGTTCCTCTCGATCTAATGAGCTGCAGTAATTCTTAGTTTCTATCTCTCTCTTTCTGTGACTACCACGAAAAAGATTTTTAAAATTAACCTTCGTTTCGTGAAACAAGGAGAGTCGTTTTATATTTGTGTTGAGTTACGACGTTCAGCTTGGTGCCGTGTTGATGCCGGTAACGTGAAACTAATTCAACTTGGCGCCAATAACACCACACAACTAAATCCACACTGAACATCGTATTTATATCCAAAAATTTTAAAGGCACCAGAAATTCGAAGCAACGACTTAAAAGATTGGTTTGGGTTCTTTGTTTAATGGCATATAAACTTTCAAGTGTTACTTAATGCCAAAACCATCCTTAAAGAACAGTTGTGGTATTATTTAATCAATAGGGGCGTTCATACTTTTATCAAAGGTATTAGTCCAAAAGTGAATGTAATAGGGCGACTGGAGTTCGAACTCGGTTACTACGATATTGCAGTCGGGTACGTTAGCCACTACACCCTTAATAGAAGAAATCAAAATAAATTGAACGCATTGTTGCGAAAATTAGAGTTTCCTACAAGCAAATTTGACTGAATTACAATTAAATATTTTCAAATTCTTTAAACCTGAAAGATAATTACTGTGTTAAAAGCAGCATGTAATAAAAAAGAAGAAAAACAGGTAAAAACCACAAAAAAGAAAAATGGAAAAAACAAAAAACAAAAAACAACCACAAACAAACAAATAGAATCAAATTTTAAAAATATAAAGAAAATCACTGATATTTTTCTGATGCCTCCCCAGCCTTAAAAACAAACAAAATGACTCTGGATTTAGACGGCTGTAAAAAGATTACTATTTATAACAATTTTATATATATATATATACATATATATATATATATATATATATATATATATATATATATATATATATATGTGTGTGTGTGTGTATATATATATATATATGAGAACATTTTAAGAGGTTTTGGAGCGTAAGCAATGTTTCCTTTCTAGAACTTCTTGTAGATAACATTATTCTGACTGGTTTTGAAACCGCAGATGAGACATATTCTTTTTTGCTCATTCTATAGCTATGGACCCTGATGTCCGAGAGAAACTTTGCCAAGAAATAGAAGAACGATTTGGACAGGTAAAAATAATCATCCACACATTGGCTTGTGAGGTTTTGACCAGACTCCGGTGACAGATAGACCTCATTTTGGAAACAATTACAACGTTGGGGAGAGATAACGGCTGGCCGACGAGACTGGATTGGCTATGAAGAAATATCGCCGAATATTGTACGTTACCTGTTGATTCAGATTTTTCATGTGGAAAGAAAGAAGTAATACATTTTGATTGGAATTATTTTTCTATCCTATCTGACTATAATCGATTTTTGCAGCAGGCTATCATATTTAATTTTAGATTCGAAAACATTGCCCTTTTTGTTTTTGTGTAGTGAGACGTTAGGAGCCACCAGTAATCCCTGCCTTCGGTTTTTCAGTTATTTTATTAGCTATTAATCAGTCCCATCTGCGTTTATGTGTGAGAGTGCGTTTATGTATCCATGAGTTTATGTTTGTATTTGAGTGGAAGTGAAGAGGAAAGAGAACAAACGATGAAGACAAGTACATAATTAGAGTGATAAAATTAAGGAAAGAAAGAGAGAAATGGGCAAAGAGAGTGATATGCGTGGGGAGAGAGAGAGAGAGAGAGAGAGAGAGAGAGAGAGAGAAATAAAATGGAATAAAGAGTGGATTAAAGAATAAAATGAGACATATTTGGCGATATAGTAGTTAAAGGAAAAAGTAAAAGAAAACCAAATATGGTCATTTTTTGGCAGACCAGACTAATCTCTAATTTTTATTCTAACGACCGTCTCCCCAACCATCTGGTTTTTACTTACCTACTTACTTACATGTCTCAGCCCCACCCTTCCCTTTTCATCCCGTGACCCCTCGTTTTCGACGTATGATTTTTGTATTCCTCCACTGATTGCTATCTTGAAGATTTGATTGGTCCCGAGACGCAAGACTTTACCTTCTGTCAAGCATTCAACTGGAACCACGCCAAATCCTATGTAGATTTGTTCAAACGAGATAAGATTTTGGCGAACTGCTGGTGCCAGTTGATCAAAATATAATTGATTTGCTATTAAAAGCCATAAAAGATTAAGGCCATCAGAAGCAGAAAAAGTCTTAAAACAAACGGATAAAAAAAAAAAAAAGATATGATTCCTGTTCTTTAAATTTACGTTGGCAAAGAATATTGCTCATTTGGGATAAATGCCCATTAAGAGATTCATATTAAAAATTTAAAAATTGTTTTAAATAAAGCGATTTTTTGCATAAGCATTACAAAACGAAACTCTAACTCTGCAGGCACTTTATTCTTATGATCATATACCGTCAGCATTTTTCTCTGTTCACAGCATGATTCAAGCCTTTTCGAGCATCGGGAAGAGCAAATCAAGGTTCCAAGAGGATTGCTTCAAAATGGAACTGGTATTTGTTATACACCCCATCAAGTATACAAGTTTGGCACAAGGTCGTTTTTTGGTGAGTCCGGTCGCAGTGTCGTAGTCAAGACGAGTCCGGCAGTCCCCAAAATGCTTCGGGCCCCGTCGGCATTCCCCTTAAAAGGGGAACCTCAGGCGCCAGGCAATGAATATAACCTCTCCGAAGAGGATTAAAGTCTGGGGGGACGGCCCTCTGAGGCCAGAGGTATCTCTAGTGATGAGGCACATCCGACCGGAACCGCGCAGTTCACAACACGGCCGGCCGACCGAAGAGTAACCCAAGCAACTGGAGAGGCGCACCAATCACGCGGATTGGTGAAATCTGCTTCAAAATAGAACTTAGGCACCAATAGGACATTTTTGTCAACATTAAACGATTAGATGCTTATCAAGCAAGGAGGTATCAAGTACCATTTTTTTGTTATTGGTATGACTCGACCTGGGATTGAATCCCGGTCCCCCAGGCCACTGGTGAACACTCTACCAACTAGCCAATGCACCCGTACAAAGTGAAATTGACAACAGTAGTCGATGGCAACCTGACGGCTTCCTTTTCATTAGCTACTACACCGAAAAGTAGGGGGGTGGCGCTACTCCTTTACCAGGATTGCTCCACTTACACTTGATCCATACCTTATGATGCTAAGTCTTAAGCAAGGAGGTATCAAGTGCCATTTTTTGAGTCTTTGGTATGACTCGACCTGAGATTGAACCTCCGTCTCCCGGCCATTGGCGAGCACTCTACCAACTAGGCCAATAGGTAGCGATGCTATTTAACCAATAATTGTGATCGAATAAGTGTTTTCTTATCTTCTTTAGGGTATTAGTCCGAAAAGGAGCCTAATACCATAACTGGAGTTCAAACTGGTTTACTACAATGTCGCAGTCCAGCACTTTAGCCGCTACATCACGTGGACTTCCACTACTGAACAAAGGGAATAAACAAAAGCAATTCCTACATTTGAGGCGAATTGTATTTTCGTGTTTCCACTCATTCACTTGAAGATAATCATTACCGACATAGCAGATGTCGGTGACAATAGTATAGGAGGTCAAGGTTGATACAAACGTTATCAGCAGAGAGAATCATTATAAAATCTATTAACCAAACAATCACTCGGTTTAAGATTAAAAAAGAAAACAAACAAATAAAAAAACAACAGTTTGTTCAAAGCATTAAGATAATTGATAACGGATAGTCATTTTCATTTTTTTAATCACCTGTTGTCTTTGTTTAACAAGCCATTTTAAAAACAAAATATGGAAATTCGATGTCTATTAAAAAATTGTAACTCTTTGTCAAGTTATAAAACTGGTTCTATTGGCGGGGCATAGATTACGATGATTGTATCCTTTTAAAAAGGGATAATACACTCTTTCAAAAAGGTATCCTTGGTATGATGGTAAGCTGTATCTGATGATGACAGTACAGTCCTGGAGATCTGGATAGTCAGGAGGACGCTTTAATTGCTATTTCTACCTGGTCCACTCGAACCTGGAGTGATAGAACCCACAAGAATCCCATCTATCAGGAAAATAGATTTATTTAAAAATTATTCCTGTTCACTGCATCAGCATCGTCATCATTATCATTATCATTATTAATAATAATTATAACAACAACAGCAACAACAACAACAACTCCTTGGTCTTTCACTGGAGTTTGTTTGACAGCTTGTGTCCTCAAGTCTCCAGGACTCTTCTCAGTATTCTGGCCGATCTCAACAATGCTGTAGTTTGGATGGTCTCCACTCGTCCTCTTATTTCCAAATCCACCAGTCCCTGTACCAGTCCTTTAATGACTGTAACGAGCGCGCCAATTTCAATAGGTATCACCCTCACTTTCATGTTCCATAGTTTTTTCAGTTCTCTAGCAAGGTCTTGGTATTAACTCTCAGTTTTACCCTTTGGTCAGCCGGAACGTCAAAGTTCACTATTCGGCAGGTTCTCTTCTTTTTCCACTATCACTACGTTTGGTCGTTTGGCCGAGATTATTTGATCCGTTTGGATGTCAAAATTTCACAGAATTTTGTGTGTTTCATTTTCTGGGACATATTCGGATTGTGCATATACCATTTGTTCGTATAGTCAAATTTAAACTTCTTGCAAAATTCCCAGTAGATCATCTTGCCCACCCAATCGTTTCTAGACTTATACCCCATTTGTACTAACTTGGTACATTTGCTTATTATCTAATTGATCATTTCGTCTCTGTTACCACATAACCGACATCTGCTATTTTGTTGCATAAAATATCAAGGGATGGGTTGACATGCCGTTAAATGAATCAAGGAATCAAATTATGTAGTATACAAGTCAGAAACTTGATTATGGCCCGAATAAACGTTTGCTTTGGTCACCGAATTTTATGTAGAATCCGAATCCTAAAAGATCAGCTTTATATATATATATATATATATATATATATATATATAAGTAAAAAGTAAACTTGGCGACCGCAATCGAGAGCGACCCGAAGGCCCCCTATTCAATAGCTACTACATCGAGATATAGGGGTGGGTGCTATTCCTTTCCCTGGATTGCTCTATTTTACTTTAATCCGTACCTTATAATGTTGAGTGTTAAGCAAGGTGACAGCAAGTACCTTTTTTGAGTCTTTCGTATGACTCGACCTGGGATTGAACCTGTCTCCCTGAACAATAGCAAGCACTCTAATAATAATATTAAAGTTTTAAAAAATCACAAAAATCTTCCTACTTGTTATGTTCTACGTGTTTCAATCGTGAGGTAGACAAAAAAAAAAAAAAATGGAATGAATTTTGTGAGATTAATTGCGTATTGAACAACTTGAAGAATACTAAGCACTTAATTTAAAAAATTTTTTTTTACTTACCTGGTAATTTTTATGGTCCGTATTTTCAAATCCAACTTTTTTGCACAATTCCCAGTGAATAACCTTTCCCACTCAGCTATCTCTATTCTTGAACTCTTTCTGAGATACTGTGATCATTATCATTACATTTTCTAATTAAGAAAGGAAGGATTAGAAAAAAAAAATTGAGAATTAATTATTCGAATAGAATTAATGACGTCTTTTTACGTTTACAAGTCTCACTGACTTGAAAATTAAATTTCTTTCTGAGTTGAGCGTTAGGAAGAGAGAAGAGGCAGCGAGACAGTGTTCTTTGTGTCTATCGGTAGGCAGATTTAATTTGAAGTCTGTTGTAATAGTCACCCACAGTTAATCAAATCAAGAAATAGCTCGAGGGTAGGGGGGGGACCAGAAACTGTACGCCACAAAACAATGCATTGTTATCTACCAACAACCTGCAATTTTTCTTTCCAACACAAGGACGTATATCTATTCAATTATTACTTTAATCATTTATCTATGGCTGGTTTTCTGTGTAGAAAGATCTTCAGGCGAACTATCGAATTTGTATAAGTGCAATTCTATGTTCGCTTATCAAATTTATCTATAACAAGTTTTGTTTAACCCTTGAAACTCAAGCGGTTCGTATTTGTGCCGCTACTTCAAAGTACGTATATCAGGGTAAACTGAATTCCAGCCTGATAATCCTCATTTCTACCGTAATTATTCGTATATAAAACGCACTCGTAATAACACACACCTCCAATCAAGATCATCCAGACCATAGCATTGTTAAGATCAGTTAGAATACTTAGAAGACCATAGGAGACCTCTGGAGACTTGCTAGACTCCAGTAAAAAGACCACCAGTTAAAACTAGTGTTAAAAACTCGAAAAGAGTAAGATGTTGAGATACAAATGGATTACCTAATCCCAACCAGAAGACAAAACCTGGAGATGATTAGCAAAAGAAAAAAAAAGAAGAGAACTTATCATCTTATGGATTTTGCCGTTCAGTCAGGCCACAGTGGGAAAATAAAAGAAAGCGAAAAGATAAAAATACATATACTTGGAATTTGCCAGAGAAATAAGAAAACTGTTAAATATGAGGGTTACGGTGATGCCAATTGTAGTTGGAGCGCTTGGAATGGTCCTTAAAGGTTTGGAAAAAGAATTGAAAATTAGAGGAAGAATCGAGATCAACCTGACTCCAGCATTGCTAAATTTGGCTAAAATACTGAGAAGAGTCCTGGAGACCCGAGAATACTTGCTCTCATACAGAGTCTAGTGAAAGACCACCTGCGAATACTGGTGGGCAAAACTTACAAAGAGTGCAATGATGATAATGACGAAGGAATCCTAGAATGCTAAGCAACAAAAATATTTTTTTAATTTTTTGGACCGGAACAATCTGCTTCAGATGTGCCGCATCAAATTCCCAAATTTTGTGAGCATTCTCCGTAATTTGGAGATGCAATTTGAAATAACACTTCAAAATTAAATAATACCACAGAATAAATTAACAAAATCTCATTACTTTTATCAATCATTTTAACATCTAAATCAAAAAGTGTAGCTGCTGCTGCCGCTGCTACTGAAGAAGGAGAAGAAGAAGAAGAAGAAGAAGAAGAAGAAGAAGAAGAAGAAGAAGAAGAAGAAGAAGAAGAAGATATCAGCACACTCCAATAGACGTAAAATGAGTCCCCACACCAACCCTCGTTGTAAGCTAAGGTAGTAGGATTATATGGATAAGCACTTAGAAAAGCTGACCAAATATATATATATATATATATATCAATAAAAGGAATCACCACCATATCTATTCACTTGCTGATTGCAGCTTCCTCTAGAATCAGCGCTTAACAACAAAATTCTTAAGCTTTCACTATCATTGTTTTTTTCATTTTGTATCTGTCATTATCATAATCGATGAATTAATGTGTGAATTTGGTTAAATTAACTGTGGAAATGCATTTGAAGCAACACATGACTGAAAAATCAAAGCAAAAACTTTCAGAAGAATAAAGAGTTATGTAGACATTTAACTGAGTTAAAACTTAATTATATCAAAGGTGTAAGTCTCACATTTTGTATTAATTAAGTAACTTATTTATTTAGATTAAAGAAGAGATCTATAGCTCGCTTGTATGCCGCGATCTATTACCGGAAGAAGAAGGAGAAGGGATTTTGTTGTTTCAGCGGACCATACAGTGAAAATAAAAGATAGACAAATTGGAATTTGCCAGAGAACAAAAAAAAAAAAAAACCCTGGGGAATATGAGGTTGACGGTGATACCAATTGTAGTTGGTGCACATGGAACGGACTCCAAAGCCTTGAAAAAAAGACTGGAAAAAGTGGAAATTAGAGAAAGAATCGAGACCATCCAGACCACAACATTGTTGAGATCGACTAGAATATTCAGCAAAGTTCTGGAGATCTGAGGACACTTGCTGTCACTTAGACTCACAGCGAAAGACGATTAGTTAATGATGGTTTGAAAAACTCGTAAGGAATAGTAATAATAACAGCAATAATGATAATAGAATGTAAGGACATCTTTCCCTTTGAACAAAATGGCTGCAAAAAAAGGAATCATATGGCTGCAAAGATCATCTCCTCGTAAGCAAGATGATCATTAAGAATTGTCGATCCAAATAGAAAAGTCTAAGTATGTCTTGCTCATTGGCTTAGTGGGTAGAGTGTTCGCCAATGGTCCGTTTGACCTGGGTTCAGTCGCGTCATACCAAAGACTTTTAAAATAGTACTTGATACCTACTTGCTTAACACTCAGCAATATAAGGTACGTATCAAGGGTAAAGTGGAGCAATCCAATGAAAGGAGTAGCGACCTTCCCTACACCTAGGTGCAGTAGCTATTGAAAAGGGAGTCTTCTGGTCACCTTCGACTAAAGGGAGACAACTTTACTTTTATGGCTTGGATTGACAACAAAAAAGATTTTGATTGGGTCCCGGAAGGAATGGATTCTAAAAGTTTTAAACATTTTCAAGATACTTTCCCGTCCTTTTGGATGGGCCGTCTGACATTCGTGTCGGATGGGGTATCAAACAATGGCAGATTCGAGGCCGAAAGGCCCCCAACTTCGGTTGGGCCACCTTCGGGAGGGCGAGCTGCAACCTTTGTCCCCTTTGTATAGCACTAGACCTTGTCTAGTTTAAGCTATAACCCGGCATACATGCCCGGATCCAAATTTGGATTCGTGATATTGCTTGCCTCACTAGATCCACATTGCACTTAGTGGGTCGATGAGCAGCACAGACCAGCAGGGTTCGAGTCTTGGCTCATTCCCGACCTTCCCCTTTCCTTTATCCCCACTATAATCGGCCTTTGGGCTTTTGACCTTGTGTCAAGTCCTGTCTGGTGGGAGGCAGCGACAAATACAATATTTCCCATTTATAATAACATTCAAAAAACAGAACGGAGAAACGTGGCTTACTAAGCTCAGGGTAATCCATGAAAAATCATGCTTAAAACAAATAATCCGAATATTAATAATGGAATCTTCCCAAGAGACTCACTTTCTTCCTATTCTTTTGTATAGCTTCAATACCTCTCTCTATAAAACTTAAAAAACACAGCCTAGAGATATAAAACTACTTCAGAAAAATTCACCGTATATTCTATATTGACAATCTAAAGTCATATATAAAAATTGATGACGATTCAGAAAGTCTACTAAGCTCTGTAAAAATATTAATTGACGACATAGGAATGCAATTTGGTCCTGAAAAATTTGCAAAAGTCACATTTAATAAATGTTCGTTTGTAAAGTCTAAAGAATCACAGATATAAACACGAAAACTACACATTTAGAACACAATAAAACCTATGGGTATTCAGGGATTGATAAAATGAATGGTATCCGCCAGATTATATAAATAAAAAATAAATAAGAAAATAATTATTAGCGAATACGAGCCATATCAAGAACAGAAGTGAATGACAAAATTAAAGTTATAGCAATTAATACCATGGTGGTACTAGTAATGACATAAAATTTTAATATAATAAACTGGACGTTTGCAGAAATAAAAAAGAAAAAAAAGATGGCTACTAAAGTTAGGAAACTAATAACCTGCCACAGAATGCATCACCCAAGATCAGATATAGAACATACTTTATGTCAAAAGAGAAAATGGTGTAACAGGATTAATTCACCTAAAATTGACTTATAAATTAACTGCCATAGGATTAAAGAAATTCTTAGACACAACAACATATTAGATGTTACTGTTAATAAACACGCACGAGAAGTAAAAGAAAAAAAATCAATAAATAAAGAAATTAATAAATTTGCTAATCAACTTGACCTCACCACTAAAATGAAATAAAAATAAGAAATAAAGCAATAGAGGCAGCAAAAATATAAAAAAAGAAGTAAAAATACAAGGACAAAATTCCTCCAGTTATGGGTTAAATTGTATCGTTATTGTTCTTCTATACTAGGACAGTTCAGTTTATTTCTAATAACGTTTCTAATAACGTTTCTAACGTTTACTAAGATGAGCTCAGTTTGGCACAAAACCAGAAGTATGGGGTACTCAGTGATAGTCGAACTCACTCACAATGTTCGACTGCTAGGAAAGTTTTCTAAGCTTAACTAGGAAAGTTTTCTAAGCTTAACTTAGTTTGAGACGAAGCCAGAATTATTGGAAGTTCATTGCGAATCGAACTCACTAACGATAGTCTACAAGCATAATCGATTACTAAGCTTATTACAAAGCCAAAAGTAGGGGACACTTAGTGAGGATCAATGTTTATTTTAGTAAGCTTCAAGTTAGTCAGGTAAAAGTCCTTGAATTTCTTGCTTTTCTAAATGGTCTTCCACCCAAGTACTGAGCAGAGTGATGGCTGCCTAACATTATCTTGCAGGAAGCAGTAATTTAATGGTGAAATGATCATAATTCGTGAATTCGGCTGACAACCGTAAGATTTACTTATTTGATTTTCTTGCACTGAGGCCACCATCGAAATCATATGCACCCATTATTGTCTGTAGAAAATATTTTCGGACTGATGTTGTAAGTGAAAAATCTTTTGTTTTAGTCTTTATACTCAGGTGTTAAAGAGGGAGAGTTTATCTCATAGTTTAATATCTCTGGAGAGATTCGACCTGCCTTCTTAGATCGAATTGCCTACTTCAATAAAGCCTATCAACCTTACACCTGAGTCTGTGTTATGAGTAGATACCCGACCTCATCTCACCTGTCTTCCCGTTCCTATATTTTTGAGTTTATCTTACTTGTTCTTTTTTTTTTTTTTGGCTTTAAACTAAACAGGCAAATCGATCAATAATTAAAAAAGGTTTTTGTGATCAAATGATAGAAACACAACAAATGTTTCTTCTTTTCTATTTATTTTCATTCACGCATTTTTTTTGTTTGTTTGTTTGTTGTTGTTGTTGTTTTCAGAGGAAAGATTTTTGGATGATTCTCCGCAGCAAACTTGTTCATCTCCACCCCAAGATGAGGGAGGGAGCAGAAATATTCAACTTAGTAAATCACGGCCAGGCAGTACGTTTCTTAAAAAAATTCTCAATGTGAATACACAGAGATTTTTAAAGATTCTCCTATGAGATTTTTGACGAACATGCCGAATTGTAAACAAAATGTTTTTTCAGCATATAGTCAGCCTCCATTCTTTTCTTTTTTCTTTTTTTTTATTTAAATCTCAGCTTTAGGAGAGATATGAGGAAATAAACAGTTACAAATGAAATAAATAACAATGGTCTGTGGAAGTTATGCAAAAACGCCATATTGATTTAGATGATTCGTATTTTTAGTGATGAAGGAGGCGATAACAAAAGCCGAAATTTAACGTGGGAGGGTACGTTGTGGCTCATCCGATAAACGTGTTCTTTTCTTTTCCCAATTGTGAAAGACGCTGAAATTCTTGTCTTTCCGCCAGATAATAATAATAATAATAATAATAATAATAATAATAATAATTTCAGTCAGCATTTGAAAATATGATTCGGACGAAATCGACCGAGGAAAGAAGAAGAAGAAGAAGAAGAAGAAGAAGAAGAAGAAGAAGAAGAAGAAGAAGAAGAAGAAGAAGAAGCCCTAAACGGAAGGCTGCATTATTGTAAGTGTTAAAATCCAGAAATGGACGGCTAAAGTAAAGGTAACTAATGCCAAGATTTTTAGAAACTAACCCCATGTTCTGATTTGTCGGTAATATTATTATTATCATTATTATTTTATCTTTAATTTTGATCCTCTGCAAAGTGTCTGTGACACTATAGTCTCAGTTAATTCAGCTATAACATAACGAAAAACTAGAATTATCATCTTACTAAAATGACTAACATTATCAGCAACAATGAGCCAAAATCTCGATACAGGAATAGCTCACGATTTTCCACTGTGGGCGTTAGTCGACTTGAAACTTAAAAAAATTAAAATTTGAATTATTTTCGTGACCCGATTAAGAGTTCTCTTATTATGAGAGAATTTGGTCACATCTGTGTAAGGAGCTCAGATAATAAACAATTCCTGTGTCAGGTAAAACCACAATATACTACCTATGAAAACATGACTACTCAATTCAACGTGGGACCCAGACAGCAGGTTTGGGTGTCATGATCGGCAGGAGCTCCCTTGATAGTCAACATGTGGTCCCATCCACATCCTGCGAATGCTAGCTCTTCTTTTTCCAGGTGCACAAACGACAACCTAAGCAACCTCTAAAATCAGAGACTTCAACGTAGAAAATGGACCAGAGAAGACAACAAACTTGTACTTCAAATTTATTTTAGGAGCAACCCTACGCTAAATAGGGTATAGAAAAAGAATAATAGACATCTGGGAAGAATGCGCTAGATTTAAGACAACAACCCAAAGACTTGCTGACCAAACTAGGACAATCATAAAAAAAAAGCTTAGCTTTCTGACTTTGAAAAATCAGAAATACACCAACAAATAAATGCGGAAACATGTCAATAAGACGCGAATACAAGAATCGAAATAGTAAATACTAAAAATTAAGAACCTTTAACCAAGCTAATAATCGAAATATCACGCATCCAAAAAGAACGAACACTAACACAAGAAGAAAAAATATATGTTGTCGCTATAAAAAGAATGATGTCTGAAAAGAAAACCACATTACCATCTTTCAGGAACCAAGACTGGAAAACAGTCCAAGTAGAAACTGAAAAAAATAAATGAATTATGACCACATGTCTCAACAAACATCACAGAATTAAACGAACTAATCTATGCAGGAGCAAAATTAGTCTGTGAAAAAAATGGGGTTCCCTTAGAGAACACGAACAGAAACTCAAAACCTGGATAGGAAATCGGACTGGAAACACAAATAAGAAAGTTTGATAACAAGCAAAAGAAGAAAAACGCTAGAATCGGTAGAGAAAAGCAACACAATGAGAACAAAAGATACACATCGAAGAGATGAATTAGAAGGTACTGGCGAAAGAAGGAAGACCAAAAAGATCAAACAATACATACAAAACAAGGCATTCCAAAACAACGAAAGAAAATTCCACCAGCAAGTAGGGAGACAAGGTGCGAAGACATACCCACTACCGAATGCGAGGAAAGCAAAACAGTTTTGGAGCAAAATATAGGAACATAGAGAGATCATAACAGAAAATCCAAACGGATAAACATGGAAAAAGAGTTGTAAGGACTCGAAGATAGATCGAAGGCAAAAAACACCTCAATTCATTCAGAGCAGCACTCCCCCAAAAATACCATATTGGAAAACTCCAGGCCATGATGATATGCTTGTATTCTGGTTTTAAAAATTCATGACAGAAATAAATAGACACGTAGAAGAAGCAGACATATCTGAATAGATGACCAAAGGAAAGACCACCCAGATCCAGAAAGACAATTATAGACCAATAACGTGGCTACTTATAATGTGGAAGATATCAACGGCAGAAATTAAGGAGGAGATTTACAACTCGTTAACAAGCCGCGGACTGTTCCTTGAGGGACAGACGAGATGTCGCAAGAGGACCAGAGGAACAGGAGAGCTACTATAGGTAATACACCCTCAAAGAGAACAAAATGAGACGCAAAATGGTCCTGCAAAACTGGATAATTGAGTCTGAAAATGTGCCATATATCCAACAAAGCCATAAAGTTTATCGAGAAAACCATGAAAAACTGGAGAGTAGAACTGACAGCGGGAAGAAAAAACTTAGCAGAGGTGAAAATCCAGAGATCTATCTTCCAGGGAGATGCGCTATCATCATTACTACTTATAATAGCGATGATGCCACTCATTCACATAATTAGGAAATGCACAGGCTGATACAATCACCTAATGTACTTGGTAGGGAAAACTCGCACTGATTAATATAATAATAATAATAATTGAACCTTGCCAGAGAACTAAAAAACAAATTGCGGAACATGGTAACCATATACCGCAATTTGTTTTTTGTTGGATACCAATTACAGTTAGTGCATTTTGAACTATCTCCAAAGGTTAAGAAAAAACTGGAGGAAATACAAATGCGTGGAAGAATCGAGTTCATCTAGACCACTGCATTGATAAGATCATTTAAGAGCCTCGTCATTCAGACTCTAGTGAAGGACTACCGGTAATGTGGAAAACTTGCAAAAAATAATATAAATAAATAAATAATATTGGGGAAAGATGATCCAATGGAAATTGTGTAAGAGATCAAAATTTGACCGTATTACCAAATAGCATATATACATAAATACAATAATGAAATGCATAAAACTTCTGGGATTTTCAGATACAAACAGATTACCAAATCCCGACAAGAAGAACAGGCCTAGTTTTTTTTCAAAAAGCAAAAAACAAAAAAAAAAAAAAAAAAAAAAAAAGGAAAAAAAAGTCATTGAGTGGATTTTGCTGTTTTGGCTGACCACAGAGTGAAAATAAAAGCAAACGAAAAGATAAAGAAATACTTGGACTTTGCCAGAGGACGGAAAACAAAACTAAACCAAACAAAAAAAAAAAAACAAAAACAAAACTAAACAAAAAACAAACAAGCAAAAAAACAAAAATTATGGAACATGAAAGTGACGGTGTTACCAATTGTCGTTGACTTATAGGATTTACATTCCTATTTTTTTAAACCAGTCGGTGAAGAGCACATGGCGTGGAAAATTCTAGAAAATATTGCCGAAACAAAAATATTTAGGTGCCAAAATAAGATAGGTGGTTTCGGGAGCCTGATTGGACAGAATTTTATGATGCTGGTGTTGTTTTCAACCACGCCCGCACGTTTTGAATCCCAAAGGAACTTATTCTACGTAGAAATAAATCTTGCGTTCGGAGCCGGTCACGTGATCAGGAACCAATATATTTTTCAAAAGCAACTCTCTCTCTCTCTCTCTCTCTCTTCAGTCTCAGACATTCACCATGCACTGCTTCAGACACGCAGCCAAGCATGGGAGAACTTAAACCCAGTAAAAACACGTTCGTAGTCCCAACAAAATTATTATGTCATTTTTCAAACTAATCAACTTCTCATGGACGTCAACATCTCCTACTATATACATATACACACATTCAGTCCGCAGGCTGATACACATTCCGCTGCTATTTACTTTTAAGCTATACGCGTACGTACGCACACCGTACATATATATGTAAGAACGACTTGGTCACTTTTTAACCCTCTGTCAGGACAGCGAAAACACGTACACACAGATATTTCAAGTATTAGACACTCCTATTCACATAATATTTGTTACATACACACCCACACACATATATACGAATTTCGCTACTTTGTATTAACTTTTCCTCGTTTGTTTTATGCTATAAAATATTTGTTTTAACATTCTCATTGTTGTGAATTTTTTTATCTGCGTTGTTCATATCATTCGTGTTGTAAATTATGGAACCGACACTCGGAGTTTTGTTTCTAACAAAGCTTCGAAAACAACCCCATTCTCCTAATACAGTTGAAACGGTCCCCAAAGTCTTGGAAAAATGAATGGAATAAATGGAAATCAGAGGAAGAATCGAGGCCAGCCTGATCACGGCATTGTTGGGGACAGATAGAATACTTAAAAGAGTCCTGGAGATCTGAGGAGAATTTCTGTCATTCCGACTCTAGTTAAGACCATCGGTTTGGTTTGGTTTGGTTGTTATGCCATATCCACCTTTTAAGGTTATTTAATGCCAAATTATGTTTACACACACACACATACACACACACACACACATATATATATATATATATATATATATATATGACCTATGATTTCTAAATGAAAACTTTGTAGACAACAGTTTAGATAAGCAGGATCTCATTTGTTTGCAAACAATTCAATTCATCATATTTTGTATAACCCTGTATCTCTCCAAAAGGACAGAATGTCACCCATTTTGACGTTCTCGAACAGGTTGCTCAAACAATTCACCTTAAAAATCGCTTTCTGATGAGAGCGAAATCTCTGCATTCCATGAGAACGTGTTTAAGGTTTGGTTTTATGTCATATCAACCATAGTAGGCTATTTAATACCAAATTCATTTTTATACACATAAACAGTTCTATTTCAAGCAATTCTGTTTAGCATAAGTACACAGTTTAAATGTCAAAACAGTTCTATTTCATACAATTAAGTTTAGCATTAGTATGCATTTTAGTTCTAATTGACTCATAGATAGGATAGGTTCTTCCACCCCGCGTCAGAGAGGACCTGGGAGCAATGGCAATAAAGGGGGTACTCCGCATTTCCCAAATCTCTAGCATTAATAGAGTCACACCATCAGATTGTTTAGTGTAATATTAGGACACTCGTTGGGGAAATCTTACCCTTCTGCAGAGAAGAAGTCGGTATATTTTGCAACCCTAACCGACTGGACCAGGCTAATGCTGGTATGAAAACTCTCTTAGAATGAAACAATAATAGTGAATATAAAAGAAAAAAAGAAAAAAAGAAAAAAGAAAGAAAAAAAAAAGAACCCGGAATGACAGGAGAAAAATGAT
>OY757929.1:54372161-54479661 GCA_963585895.1 Sepioteuthis lessoniana | reverse complement strand
GATGAATAAGTATTTATCTTAAGCAACCAAAATTGAATTTCAACGTAGTTTTCTCCCTTGTCAATGTTGAATATCAATCACATAGATTAGATATTATACAGTGAAAATATCATATGTGAATAATTTTATACCTGGCTCGGGACTGATTAATCTACCTTCATATCTAAAGCTATCAACGCACACTGATATGTACATTTTATCCTTCTCCGTTACAATAAGTATCGATTATAGATCAACACCCAGCCTCATTGGGGGGGGGGGGTCCTCGTGGTGTAATGTTTAAAGCGATGGACTGCGGAATCGTAGTTAACGAGTTCGTACTCCAGTCATGCTATTACGTTCACTTTCGGGCAAATACCCTTGGGAAAGGTATGAACTCCCTTATCAGTGCAATCGCGACGGGACGAGCATGTTTGGTTTGGTTTTATGGCATATCAACCATTGAAGTTTATTTAATGCCAAATCCATTTTTATACATATAAACTATTCTATTTCAAACAATTCTGTTTAACATAATTACAGTTTAGTTCTATTTAACCCATAGATAGGACCCTATCAGGTGCTATCACTCCGGTCCAGAGTGGACCTGGAAACAATGGTAATAAAGGGGTACTCCGCATTCCCCAAAGCTCCATCATTACTGAAAGCTCACTATCAGATTGTTTAGTGTCATATCCAGAACACTTGTTAGGGGAGTGTTACCCCTCTACAGAGAAGCGGGCAGTCGGTGTATTCTGCTGCCCCAGCCGACTGGGCCAGAGCATGATTGCGGTACTATCTAAGTCCAAAGGTCAACAAATCCAAGGGGGTTTCCTCGTGGTGTAATGGAATCGTAGTTAACGAGTTCGTACTCCAGTCGTGCTATTACGTTCACTTTCCGGCAAATACCCTTGGGAAAGGTGTGAACCCCCCTTATCATCCCAGCTATGGGTTAAATAGTACCACTACTGTTCTTCTAGGAGAATGGCTTTGGCATTAAATAACCTAAAAAGAGTTGATATGCCGTTAAACAAAGAAACCAAACCAGCCTAATATTACAGTGTGTCTCAAAATAGACGCAACGCATTAATATGATAAGGATTTATTTTAGAGACAAGATACTACATGTCAGCTGGTGTGAGTTTATGCTTGCTCTGCATTCTGTCTGCGTATACCTGAAGATCCTTCTTTAAGATTCTTGGCAACGATACATGTGAAAGACCGAGTTCTTGGGAACATCGTCGGGCAGGGGGATTTTCGGACTCCTTCCGACAGAATCTCTCACCGCATGGACAGTGTCTGGATATCTTGCAGTCAATTTCCTGCCAGATCTGAGATTTTCTGCCTTCCCTGCTGAGGTTGTGTACTGACTGAGTGGCTTGAAATTTGTGTACCTAACAATAAATTTGGCTTTTCTGGGAATATTTGTTAAACTTGAACTTCCTGCGAAATTTTCCTTGCACATTTTTGAATGATTCTGTCTCCAAATAAGTAGTGAAGCAAAATATTATTCCTCTCTTATCCAAGGCATTGTGTTCGAGAATTAATAGTTGTTATTGTATACTATTTTCAAATCTGAAACAAAAAGAACTCAACATTATCATTAGTTGGGTTATTAACAGTCCCATGGGTCCCATGTATATTGGGACATCCTATATATATATATATATATATATATATATATATATATATATATACATATATAAAACCACCACACACTTACATATCTATCTATGTACCTATGTATCTGCGAAGTTTTTACATCTTCCGAGTTCATAGAGAAAGGTTACGATTTTTCTAAGAGTTGTATTATGTAGTCTTATGTAGTCATTTTGGGGTTCTCTTCATGAAAGAGTAAGAGCTTGACTGTCGATATATATATACACACGTAATCATATATATAGAGAGTAATTGCAGATTTTGTTAAATCTGACACGATAATAGAATTTATTATATATATATATATACATATGGTAAATTTCATCATATATATATATATATACGAATGAATGGATATATTCCGTTACCAGTTCATTTTTGCCGTTTTTATTTTCAAACATATCAACTGTTAAAATTATTTTTTAAAATTTTCGAAAATAACTGTTTAACAAAAACCTGACAATGACCTAAGGTCGAAACTAGTTTAGAACAATGAAAAAAAATACTTGACTCTAAGAAAATATTCTTCGTCGTCTTATCGCTTTTTCTCCATCTTTTGATACAAAATTTAATCAAGATTATTGTTTCCTTCAAATTTGATGATATAATACCAGCAAACAAGCAAATGCCTTGGGAAAAAAATTCCTTGTATTTCGGGGCAAAAAAAAGCATCTCTATAAATCTTATTTAATTGTTTGATAATTGGTGTACACTAACTTTGTGCAGAGAATAATGTTAAGATGAGAAAAAATGATAATCTGACAGCAATAGGTCAGAAAAATTGGGTAGATCATATATAAGTTCTGTACTGAGAGAGAACATTTTGCAATCAGTTGTCATGTGTTGTTCCGAAAGATTATCTTGTCTTTCTGATTGATGAGTGAAATTAACTATATTTAGCAAAGACTATCTATCTATCTATCTGTTGTATAGTGGCTCGTACCACGTGACTTCCGGTATCGCAGAAGTATAAAAGACGCCGTGTTTCTCAGAAAGACAGAAGCAGAAGCAGAAAGAGAAGCAGAGAGATAGCTCTGAAAGGATGTCGGTCTGGAGTAAGACCAACTTCGGACGTAACACCAACAGCGCGAGACTTATAATACTAGTCGGACTGTACCACTTGAGTTAATAAACAATTAACTTTATTTCCACTGTGTATCTTTTCCTTACTACGATACAAAACTATCTACTTCACTCTTTTAATATCTATCTATCTATCTATGTCAGTCTGTTAATATCTATCTAGTCGGCTGGGACTATCGAATACACCGACTGCATATCTGCTGAAGGGTAAGACTCCTACCAATGAGTGCCCTGGATACGACTCTAAATTGCATCTGATGGTGAGGCTCCAGACCAAGACATTTCGGAAATGTCGAGTACTCCTTCATTACCAATACTCCCAAGTCCTCCCTGACCTTGAATAGTAGTACCTGTTAGGCTCTAATCTATGGATCGAATAGAAATAATTTTCTATTCTTGAAACTGTTTAAATACATATAAACAAATCATTGACTTTAAATAGAATTTTTAGAATTATATTGCAATTCTGGGAATTATTTATCAGTGAGCAAACAAATGAATAATGTTGAAAGGATTTACAGGAGTTAATTTTGTTTGTTTGTTTTGGTTTATGGCATATTAACCTTTGTAGGTTATTTAATGCTAAATCCATTTTTATACAAATAATCAGTTCTATTTCAAACAATTCAGTTTAGCATGAGTACACAGACTAATTGTCAAAAACATATCTATTTCAAGCCATTCAATTCAGCCAAACAGTTCTAATTCAACCAATTCACTTAAGTATAAGTACAGATCTTGTTTACACACAGTTAAATGTCAAAATAATTCTATTTCAAAAAATTCAGCTTAGCATAGGTACGCAGTTTAAATGTAAGTACACTGCTTAATTGTCAAAAACATTTCTATTTCAAACTATTCAGTTTAGTAATACAGTTCTAATTCAAATAATTCGGTTTAGCATAAGTACAGTTTCTATGTCAAAAACAGTTCTCGTAAGTTCAGTTTCAATGTAAAAAACAGTTCCACTTCAAGCAATTCAGTATAGCTTAAGTACGCAGACTAGTTCTATTTAACCCATAGATATCATATAGATATAGATATCAGGTGCTACCACTCCGGGTCATTGTGGACCTGGGAGTGATGGCAGTGAACAGGTACTCCGCATTTCTCAAAGCTCCAACATTACCGGAGCCTAACCATCAGTTTGTTTAGTGTCATAATCAGGACACTCGTTAGGGGGGGGGTCTTACCCCTCTACAGAGAAGCAGTCGGTGTATTCTACATCCCCAGCCGACTGGACAATTATTAGAGTTAAATAGCAATAACGGAAACCATTTAACTGTGTGCAAGCAAATGAGTTTCGACTCATTTAAAAAATGTTGCCTACAAATTATTCGTTTTCAAATCATATATTTGATATACATATGTATAATTAGGATTAATCATTAAATAATCAACGAGAATTGACGTGTTATAAGACACAACTAACCGATCTATCTATCAATCTATCTATGGTAGGTGTATTAATTATTTCAACAAAATGCTTTTTTTTTCTTTTAATTTTCAGCTTGCTTTTTTCTTTGCTTAATGACAATTCATCAGCTAGTCAATCTCCGTATTTCTCTTATTTCGTATTAGCAAACAACTTACATCAACCATAAACACCTTAGCTGATGTCTCTCACTCTCACCCCTGAACGTATAACGCAAAAATTGAAAGCGCAGACAGATGACGTCATGTGCTGCCTTTGAAACAAAAACAAAAGCAAAAACAAAAAACAAAAAAACAAAAGAATCAATTGCACGCATCTTGTTGCCTCTCTGCTGTCTGCAACGTCGACTGCCTCCACCAATAATAGCAATACAAATGTCTGATCCAATTCAAGAAACAAATTGAAATAAATTGGTTGTTACAAAATAATAACTCTAAACAAGAGACATGTCGCTTACAGTTCGCATTTTGGTGCGCAAAATGGGTGTTTGATTGTTTTACGTTGGCCTGCAATGATATAGTCTGTTCAATAGATAATAAATCGTTCTATAACGTGTTTCATACGAAGGCACGATTAGCGTAACGGTTAGTACCATAGAAAATTGAAGCGGCGGCTCGTGTTCAAATCCTAGGCGAGACTATTTGCATTTCACGTTGCAAGAATGACCTTTAGAAAAGGTAAGACTCTATCAGTTGTCTATCTATGGGTAAATACAACGGAGACTTTAAGGGTTTGCAATATTTACAGTATGTACTAGTCAGCAGTGCATACATCACCTGACCGAAGCAGTTCACATTGTGGTAGGTACCCGCTGTACTAGGTAGAATCGTGATAGTTGGTGCTCAAACGCGTTGCGCTTTGCTTTCCCCTGTGGGATTTTAAAGCTAGACAGGTTTGACCTGGTTAATAATGCAGCAGAAGCAACCAAAAACATTTGTTGCGTGAAAGGTGAAGGCTCAGTTGATAATATTACCGTAAAGAGATGGTGCAAAGAGGTTTCGCTCGGTCTGCAAGAAACTCAGCGATTGGGGAATGTCACTTCTGTCTAAAATCGTTGAATTCCGAACTCCATATCAAATACAGCGAGTTGCACTTGGAGAGTATCAGGCGAGCTCATTATCACTCTGTTCAGTGTTGATTGTCATCTTAAAAGCTTCGGCAAAAGTATTCGGAGTTGCCTAATTGTGTCTGACGTTACTAAAAAATTGCAATACTTTGACTTACCTTAACACACACACACACACACACACATATATATATATATATCATTTTTTATGCGTTCGTGGTGTAATGGTTACTGTTATGAAAAATGGACACGGCGATCTGAGTTCAAATCCTGGACGAGGCTGTTAGTAGTTCATATAGCGCTAATACCCTTGGGAAAGGTATGAATCCAATTATTTCCCCTCCAGCTGTGGGTAATTGTAGGGCAGACGGGGCTTTTTAACCTTTGTATGACCACCAGTCTAGGAGAAGGAAAACTGATTTCAAATCTGTTAAACTCCTTTTAAAAATTGACCTTATGTGAGATCTTACTCGTGCGGAGGTATTGGGTATAAGCACACACATATGTAGGGGTAAAGCAAATATATATATATATATATATATATATATATATATATATATATATATATATATCAGCATTGAATTATTATTTCCTGATAACACGAATTATATTATTTAATATTTATAATACAAAACACTTTCAACATAAGTGTAAATGAGGGAGCTATCCTCCTTGTTTGGTACGGGCGTCCTTAGAGTTGGGAAATATTACCATAATACATTGACCAGTCACACACGTGACACTGTCAGAAGGGTTGACCATTTTATTACCATTTCTCCGAGCAGAACACACGTGTTGCCTGACAGCTGCGATTTTAGACTTTGCGAAGGGGGCATTCTTTGAGGTGAACAGAGGTAAGAATCAGACACTGTATCTGTATTTGCCCGAATTATTGATCTGTGTGAAAGGGATTACAGAAGTTGTTTTCTATTTTGTTTTAGTTTCACAGTGAAAGAAGGGTGAAAGAAGGAACGAAGACCCATTGCGAATAGACAACTTCTTTACCAGTCGAGCCTTTTTACCTCATTTTTTGCCTCATGGTGCTACCATTACAATAAGTATGAATGCATATTTTAACTATAATTTTAAATCAGTCGCTTGCCACTATTTATTTTTTCCGGATTTAGGTTTTTTAATTTTCAGTAGTATTTCAATTAGGGTTAACGTTTTTTTTTAAAGAAATGTATAAACATTATATCAAATAATAGATATAATATCTCCACTGTAAAAAATTTCTAGATTAAATGATATGATGAAATATATTAAAAAAAACTATTTTAATTAAAGAATTATTTTAATTAAAATATGAAATTTTTTTTCAAATTCAATTCTCGCCGGTAGCTATATAAGAACACTCGAATATTTTTTTCACTTAACATCTGATGACCAGAAATAAATTTATAATGAAACCAAAGAAGTGATTTTTTTTTTATTTTTATTTTTATACATAAAAAGAAATCTAGCTCTGCATGTTGAGTTTTGATGTATTCTTAATCCAAAATTAATTATACGTCGATAGCCGTTGGCATTGAGCACTCAAATTGCATATTCCTAGCCCTTGGATTTTATCCTCAGATTATATATATATATATATATATATATATATATATATATATATATATATATATATATAAGGTGTTAAAAGTTGATATGATCTGAGATGTACTGGGTTTTTCAGAAAAAAAATTTAAACATATCATTTCGTAATCAAGAGACTCGACGAATTCTCGTCCAAATGATCTCAAATTTTAAAAGAACATGTTGATACAACTCAAATTTTCATGTTGATTGTTTATACGCCTTTTCTTTTCTATGGAATGACATTTTTATATCAAGAAAAAACAACAACAATAAAAAACAGTAAATATAACACTTTGAGTTATTTCCACCCCAAATATCAACAGTTTATATATATATATAATTTATCGAAACACCTACACGAATGTAGTCAAGGTTTTTACAGAATAATGCCCATATACCAAACTAATGACTACACGGTACTTCAAATAAAGGAAAAATATCGATAAATTTAAACCAAAGTTGAATAAAAAAGGAACCACATACACACAAATGGACACAAATATATATATATATATATATATATATATATATATACCAATTATTTGTAAAAAATAATTACCAGTAAATTTCATATCATACTACCACACACACATACACACACAATCTCAAGACAAACTCACGCACACACACACAAAAAAAATTAAATGTAAGGGAAATCCGAAACCACTCCAAAACACACACACACACACACACACACACACAATGACTAAAACATCAAATATCAAAGATCAGCGAAGGGTAAAGCAGGCTAAGGCAAACACAGATCTTATTGATAAAATAATTCAGCTAAATTATTTTATCCGTAAGATCTGAAGAAGTCCTGTTAATTTTTTTTCGTGTTTTTTGATTTTATCAAAAACACATAACAGGATGGAAATAAATTTATAATCCAAATGTGACATTACAGAGCAATAATTTCTTTAAGAAAAACAAAACAAAACCGTTCACATTTGGATTATAAATTTATTTCCATCCGGTTATGTGTTTTTGATAAAATCAAAAAACACGAAAAAAATTTACAGGACTTCTCCAGATCTTATGGATAAAATAATTCAGCTGAAATATGGCCGTATAGTTGGTGCCTTGTAGGGTGTTGCCGCCAGGACTTGTTTAATATTGCTCGCAGCATTTTTGCGTAATTGCCGTCTAGCTTCTTCTCCAGCCGTTTAGTTAGCGTCCAAGTAGTGCATCCATACAGCAGTATCGATACGACCGCTGCCTGGAAGAAACTGCGTTTCATTTTATCGGTCAGGTCTGATTTCCATATATATATATATCGTTGATACTTTTGTATTTGTCAACTTTAGGTACAAGGTGAGCTCAAATTGCCGGCGAAAATTCAAATTGAATGACTGGAACATAAGTCGAGTTCATAAATATATTTGTTTCCTGGTGTTATGTATAAAGATTTTTTTTCCACGTACTTTTACAAGTACGTCTACATTTTCCACATCTTATTTCCACATTTTTTTGTTTCTATAATTTCTATTCCATTCGTATCATATGGAGGTGCCCGTGGTGTAATTGTCGTAGGAAATGGACACGGCGACACGAGTTCAAATCCTCGACGAGACTGATTGCATTTCCCATAGCACTAATACCCTTGGGAAAGGTATGAATCCAATTATTCTCCCGCCAGCTATGGATAAATAGTAGGGCAGACCGGGTTCTTCAGCCTTGGTTAAGCAACTAGTCTAGGAGAAGGAAAACTTTGAATTCAAATCTGTTAAAGTCTGCTAAAAAATTTACCTTGTGTCTTATCCTGCCCGAGTGGAGGGGTTGGTAAATATGATTCCATTCGTATCAATTTCGGCTCTGGCATTAAATAACCAACGAAATTTGATATGCCAATAAACAAATAGATAAATAAAGAAGTAGTGATTCTGTAACATATTGACCCTCGACCGAGCCGTCAATCAAGAGAGGCACCTGTGTAAATAAGCGGAAGAACAGCGAAACAGGTCGAAGATATCGGAATATCACTTTGACCTGTGGACATGGTTGAATTCGGTGATGGTGGCAGATGCGTACGCCCACAGGAAGCAAGTGGACGTTAGACAATTATATAACCAGGTGCCACAGACGGCTTGGGTCAGTTCCAGTTCCAGTTGGAGGTAGGATGCCAGCAGAGTGAGAACCAGCTCCAGACAGAGGGCTTGGGCCCTCAGTGACCCACGGTTGAGCAGCCCTGCCAGTATGCGAAAGAAATGCTGCTATGGTCAGAAGAACTTGGGGTCAATATGTAGCAGTCTGTCCCCGTTTCCAACTCACCTCTCACACACAAGAAACACCCCCTTTCGAGAATAAAGTGTGAGAAGTATATCTTTATAAAGAAGTGGGTTCGTTCGTTCATTGAAGTCGTCATTATTGTTGACTATGTTTCTGCATATATTGTATATGTATTATGTATATGTATGTGGCTATACAACAATAAAATAATAAAAACATTTATAATAATAGCACAACAACTTTTCCATGGGAATTAGTCTGAAAGTTAACGGAATAGCGTAACTGGAACCATTGAATTTTCGTTTGACTTATGCTAAATAGAATTGTTAAAAATAGAACTGTTTGATCATTTAACTGTGTGTATCTATAAAATGTTTTCAAATCGTATATTCAATATATATCTAAAACAGGATTTAGAATTAAATAACCAAAAAATGGTTAATATACCATAAAACCAAACCAAACGAAACCAATCAAATGTGCAAGGGGAGTTCTCGTTTCGTAGTGGCTAACGTGCTGGATTGTGACATCGTAGTTAGTGAGTTCAAACTCGAGTTGCGCTATTACGTTCACTTTCGAACTAATATCCCTGGAAAAGGTATGAACCCTTTTATATCCACCAGTTATAAGTTAACAGTATCACAGCTGTTCTACAAGGATTGCTTTGGTATTGAATAACCCACGAAGCTTGATAAACCATTAAACAAAGAAACCAAACCAAATCAAATGTGCTGAAAAAATCTATATATGTGTTGATCTGCGCAATTCGTATCGTTGGACACGAAAGAAATCGATAAATTATTTTAGATTAGACTTCCGAACACCCCCCCCCCTTTAAAATAAACACCATGAATTACTATTCCCTACAGGATTCTTTTACGCCTTGATCATTGTAAATCCATAAGATAAAGGAATAGTTATAAAATTAGGAGGCACGTTTTGCGTAACGGTTATCGTTGTAAGAAATGAACTCGGTGACTCGAGTTCAAATCCTGGACGAGGCTCTTTGCTTTTCCCTTTGGAAAAAGTATGTATTCATCTATTATCTCCCCAGCTATAGGTAAACAATAGACTGGATACTTTTGCCTTGGTTAAGTAACCAATCTAGGAGAAGGAATGTTCTAAATTCAAACTTATTTTATTCTGCGTAAAATTTGACCTTGTGTCACGTCCTGTCCGTGGTGGAGGGCTTGAGTTGATAAGATTTTCAGCCTGAACAACTCGTGTACTTATTTTAAGTGTCTGCGGATCTTAAATGAATTATTGCTATTCTTATAAATATATCGCGTCTTTTACTCCCTCCTCTGTACAATGGAATCATACCCTTGGAATAGTGGGTATGATTCACTGGAATCTACCTTAACTAAATTTTTGTCGGGTCCTGTCAGAAAATGAAAATATGGCATCACATACGAGAAAACGCCTGAAAGAATGGAAAAGATATTTCTACTCCAGGCAAAAAAAAAGAAGAAAAGTTGGTTTGTCTAGACGTCTAGATTTCTGACGAGACGCTTAGACATTTTTACTTTATAACATAATTTGCTCAGCTATCTATCTATCTATCTATCTATCAATCAATAAAGATGTAGTCTTGATACTTTTTGATCTCAGTATATATATATATATATATATATATATATATATGGGAAATCAACTACATATATATATATATATATATAGTTGATTTCCCATATATATATATATATATATATACGCAGAGATCAAAATGTATCAAGACTACATCTTTATTTATATATATATATATATATACGAAGTGCATACGATAAGTCTCCAGACATTTTTCGTAAGAGCACTTTTATTGATATGACACACATGAAACTCTAGTCCACTTCGAAGTAATCTCCACCGGCTGCAATGCACTTGTTTTACCGTTCCAACAACTTCTGGAAGGCCCCATGGAAGTCCTCTTGTGTGTGGGTGGTAATGACCTTCGTCACAGCCTCTTTTATCTTCTCAATTGTCTCATAATGACAGCCTTTGAACTTAGGGAATAACCAAAACTCACTGGGAGCAACATCTGGACCATAGGGAGGCTGAGGAACTGTCTTGATGCCCATCTTGGTCAAATAGTCTGTGACAAGGATCGAGTTGTGGACTGGTGCATTGTCTTAGTAGAAATGCCACTGAACCAATTTGAAGAGTGCTGGCCTCTTCCGACCGAATCTCTTCCTGAACTCCATTAAAACCTCAATGTTATATTTTGACCCCTCGCCCCAACCTAAAAATGCTATTCCTAGGTGATACACCGGAAGGAAGTGACACATTCCAACGGCCAGTAATCGAAAGAGATCGCGTGGGCGGATTAAGGCTTATGATATGGGACAAGGTGAAGGTTTCATTGTGCCATTACAGTCATGCACCGAAAGAGAGTAACCTCTGAACTGCATGACAGTTATTTCCGCTTGATGATTAAACATTCGATTTCAAAGATCCAGTAGGCGATCGTGTGGGCGTTGAGTTATTATTTAACTCAGTTGAGTTTGGGTCCCAGAGAGTTGCCAGTCGAATTCCAGACAGTAGAGACCAGATGTGGTAGGGAAGGCCACACCCGACCGAGGGGGCACTCGGAAAACCCCTGAAGCAGTTGCCAGTCGAATTCCAGACAGGAGAGACCAGATGTGGTAGGGAAGGCCACACCCGACCGAGGGGGCACTCGGAAACCCCCCGAAGCAGTTGCCAGCAGACTTCCTGAGGGTTAGAGACGAGATGTGGTTGGGAAGGCCACACCAGACCGAGGGGGCCCACGGAAAGCCCCGATGGAGTAGACCCCAACGTCAGGAGAACAATAAAGACACAACGTGACGGTCATTACAGTGGGGTCAAAATATGAAGTTTATGTTCGGTCTCCAGCATCCTCTCACATGCTAACCTTTCGAACCCTTGCAATAAAGTGAGAGGTAAATATAATTCTAAAGAAGTCTTCTTGTGTCTTCCTTCCTGAATCTTAATTCTTCTTGCGTCTTCCTTCCTTCATGCGTCTTAATAATGGTGTCGTTGTGATGCTGAATGAACGTGTAAATAAATATATAACACTCAACATGGTAACCCTAATCCTAACCCTAACCCTTTGGCCAATCAACTCTGGTCTATTGACTTTCTTACTCCTCCCACACCTCTCATCATCCCTCACCAATTCCCTGCCTTCTTTGAATCTCATATGCCACTCAAAAACTGATGCTCGGTTCATGCAAGGTGATCGAAAAGCAGTCTGAAGCATTCCATATGTTTCTGTGGCCCTTTTTCCAAGTTTAAAACCGAATTTTATTGCATATCGTTCTTCTAAAGTGTCCTCATGTCCAGATTGCATTTTTGAAATTCACCAGCTGTGAAAATCAGGCTTTAGTAGGGTGTATTCCAATTCCTGCTGTAGCTGTTCATTTGAACCTGAAATCACAAAAATTGAGCAGTCATCTCATAATATGTATAGCAATAACATACTGAATTTTCAAGAGTCTGCGACAATTGTAAATGCCCATACGAAAAAAGTATTGAAACTTATCGTATGCACTTCGAGTAATCAACTGATTTCCACACACACACACACACAAGAACAAAACAAAACAAAAAACGTTGATTTTTGGGCACAAAAAAAAAAAGGCCCGAGAAGGAGTAATTTTTGCATTTGTTTTTTTTGTATTTATTGACCAATCGGCGCTTACCCGCCAGTTTTAGCAAACCTTCACGAGTGAGTTCGAGTCTCATTGCGAGTCACATTCATGCAGGTTCGTACTACAACTAAACAAAAGCTAAGCTAACATAAACAGCTTACTTACCTGTTTTTTAAAAAATTCTTTGAGATTCGCTGACGACAATATTTGACATACCGGGAAAAAAATTAAATGATTTAAGAAATCTTTTTCCTCTTAGATTGCTTAGAATACATTTTTTCAACTATTAAGTATCATAGATACGTCATCAATTAAAAAAAAACTTATTTCGAGCCTACGTCAATCTTAGCGATAAAATGAATACATCTTTTTTAGATTTTATAGATTTATTTTGAAACCTACTCAAAGTTTCGATTTTTATTTATTTTGAGTGAAAAAATAAAATATTTTGTTTCTTTAAGAAAGCACTTGGCACCGGGCCATTGGCCTAAGGAGTTAGGTGTTCACCAATGGTCCATGAGATCGGGGTTCAATCCCAGGTCGAGTCACACCAAAGACTCAAAAAAAGTACTTGATGCCGCCTTGCTTAGCACTCAGCACTATAAGGTGAGGATCAAGGGTAAAGTGGAGCAATCCAGGGAATGGGGTAGCGCCCTCCCCTACACCTCGGTGTTGTAGCTATTGAAAAGGGAGCCTTTGGAAAGCCCTTGACTATGATCGTCAACTTTACTTACAAGAAAGCACTTAATTTTAGCATCGCTTAACTATTTTAACTTGAAAGAATATGTCATCCTTTACACAAATATTCGTATTACTATTCCTTTTCTTCAGCTGATGAAAATTTCAATTGCAGCCTAGTACATATTAACGCAAAAATATATTTTCTCTCTGACATAGTGACATACTTGCCCAGTAGGCTGGGTCTTTAGAATACACCAACTGCAACTCTGCAAAGGGGTAAGACTCCTCCAACGAGTATCCTGGATATGACACAAAACAATCTGATAGTGAGCTGGAGCATTGGGGAATGCGTAGCACCTCTTCATTGCCATCGCTCCCAGGTCTACTGTGGCCCGGAGTAGTGGCATCTGATAGGGCCCTATCTATGGGTTAAATAGAACTAAACTGCGTACTTATGCTAAACTGAATTGTTTGAATGAGGACTGTTTGACGAAACTGAATAGCTTGAAATAGAAATGTTTTTGACCATAAACTGTATACTTACATTTAAACTGCATACTTATGCTAAACCGAATTGTTTGAATTAGAACTGCTTTTGACATTGAAACCGTATTTACGCTAAACTGAATTGTTTGAAATAAAACTGTTTATTTGTATAAAAATAGATTTGGCATTAAATAACCTATAAAGGTTGATATGCCACAAAACCCAACCAACCAACCAACCAACCAACCAACCAACCAATAGTGACATACTCAAACAAAGATCTTTCAAACATACAAAATATACAACTAGAATTATACAATTGCAAACTGCTATATTTCATGCATGAAATTTTACTTTCTTGTAACGTAACTATTCGTAAAGCATTTCCGCTCCTACAAATAGTATCTTTTATATGAAAAGGCTATCTAGCTTCTGTTTTTCAACAAACTTTTCACTTAAATTAAAGAAATGAAATTTATTAATTTCTAGATTGGTATCTTAATCATTTACACATTTTATTTGTACATTATATATATGTATATATATCATCATCTATCCGTGCCAGCAGCACGGATTTCCCTGGCTCTCTTCTACCATTCGTCCCTATCGGCTATCGCTCTTGGCAGGTCTTCCCTGCTACATACTGTATTAGTACAGAGCTGTTGTAGATAGGCTCTGACGGTTCCCCCTCTCCTTGCTCGTACATAACTTATGAGTTCCCTCTTGCTTCTCCAGCAGTGTCCGGCATGTCTTGCTCGTCTAGCTTCGATGGTTTTCGAGATGGGTGGTAGATGTCCGTACAGCTGCTGCTTTTTGGAATGCTACCTTTAGGACTAGTTCAATACAGCACGCTGTATTCTTGTGCAATTGCCGTCAAGCTTTCTCTCCATATGCTTTGTCAGGATCCATGTGGTGCATCCATACAGCAGTATTGACATGACCGATAGTCTATCGATGGCTATCCATGCCTTCGCTAGTCGTGTGTTGATGTCATTTTCAGTTGATGAGACGCTGCTTCAGAAGTAGGTGAACTTATACACATCGACATCTCCTCACTAAATGGGAGATCTCTGAAACTAGTGGACAAGTTCAACTACCTCGGAAGCAACGTCTCATGTATATATATATATATATATATACCGCGCAAAATGGATGCAACACTGTCAATTCTTTTTTTTGCAGAATGTAGCTGGTTTGAATTCAGAGTTTTCCTTCTTCTAGTCTGGTTGCCTTATCAACGCTAGAGAATCTACTCTTTACAATACACCCATAGTACAAGGGGAAACGTAAAGAGACTCGTCTAGGATTTGAAACCACGTCAACGATTCCATTCTCTTCAGTGAAAACCATTACGCTAAGAGCGGCTCCTCCGTCTGTATGTGCATGTGTATATATGTATGCATATTTGTGAGTATGTGTGAAGTGTCTTCCAGTTGTATTGTAGTTATTCAATTGTGACTATGATTTCAATTGCAATATATGCAAAATGCAAATATCTCTGAACTTTATTTTACTCCTTATAAATCGATCTGTACCTAGAAGTTTGTGTGTATATATTTTTGTCTGCTTGCGTATGCGCACGCGTGTGCATGTATATAAGGGCATATGCGTATTTGAATACGCAGGAGTGATTGCTTGGAAGCATGTTTTTAGCTAAGACCCTCTGTGATGCGACAGGATACGACGCGATTATAATCTTTAAGCAGAGTAAAGCTGGTTTGAATTCTGAGTTTTCCTTCTCCTAGATAGGTTGCTTTACTAAGAAGCCAGTCTGCTCTACTATTTACCCATAGCTGAGGACATAACAGATAGTTTCATGCCTTTCTCAAGGGTATTCGTGCGAAGTGAAACGCAGACAGCTTCGTCTAGGATTTGAACTCGGGTCGCAGGTTCCATTTTTCATGATGAGAATTATTTCGCTAAACGTGTCTGTGACTATGTCTGTGGTCATGTAAGTGCTGAGCAAGGCGACTAAAATCGATACTCTCATCAAAACGCCTAATCGATAACAACAATATCACTAAACATTGGATAATTCTATTTCCTAAATTCGCTTCGAGGTAAGTGTTCAGATGTATGAAGGAAATCTTTTTGTAGTTTTGAAATTTTAAACATTCAGTTTTTTTTTTGTTTTTTTTTTTGTTCGCTCTGATCGCGGTCTTTTCCCAATTTTTCCTACAACTGAAGTGTGTAAAAGAAAGATAAAACATGTGCTCGACAACAATAGTTGTCGATTCAATTCTTTTTTTCACTCTCTTGAAGCAGAAGAGCTCTTTTTTCTAGATATTGAAAGCACTGAGAATGTTTGACTCGGTTCAAAGAAATATTGATTATTAGTAAAGGATTCCGAAAACGTTTCGACCATACTACCAAATGGCATATGCACAAACTAGAATCCATCTTACAGAATGAGATGCAAAAAATAATCTGAGATTTTGAAGTACAAACGGATCACTAAATCATAGCCAGAAGACCAAAGCAATTGGTAATTAACAAACAAAAAAAAAAAAAAAAAAGAGAGAGAATTTGCGGTCTTGTGGATTTTACCGTTTCGACCAACAACAGAATAAAAATAAAAGAAAGCGAAAAGATAGATAAATACTTAGACCTTGCCAGAGAACTAAAAAAGCTGTTGAAACATGAGTGTGACGGTGATACCAATAGTATATGGTAGGCTTGGAACGGTCCGCAAAGGCTAGGAAAAAAGACTGGAGGAATTGAAAATCAGAGGAAGAATCGAGACTGTCCACACTACAGTGTTGTTGAGATCGGCCGGAACACTCAGAAGAGACCAGGAGACTCAAGGAGACTTGCTGTCACTTAAACTCCAGCGAAAGACCATCGGCTAACGTTTGTGTGAAGAACTCACAATAAGTAAAATGATAGCAACACAAAATAAGGCCATAAAGATCAATAACATCAAAGCGAAAATTGATAAAACACTACAAGATAGTGAGTGCAGATTAAATGGTGACAAAGAGGAAACAGATAATCACGTGATAAGCAACGCATTAAATAAGCACCCAAGGAATAAGAGAGAAGACATGACTGAGTAGGAAAGGTGATACACAGGAAATTGTGCAAGAGATTCTAACAAATGGTATATGCACAAACCAGAACCTGTTCTTGATAATGAGATACATAAAATTCTCAAGGGTTTTGACATACAAACGGGTCGGCCAGAAGGTTGTACTTAGTGTTAATTAACAAGCGAAAAAATTACCTGTCATTTAGTGGATTTTTATGTCCCAGCTGATCATGGAGTGAGAATGGTTTTGATTAGACGAAAAGATGACGTGATCAGATAATCTTAGAAGTTAGGAATTAGTGAGAAACGCTTGACCGGAGCGGTTGAAATGTCCCATTCCTTCGCTTATCACTAACTTCCTGCTAAGTTGGGCGGGTGATGGAAATTTGGAAAGTCGCTAAGAAATAAAAATAATGTGTGCAAATGAAAATAAGGTCGCGTTGTTATTCATCATCCCTAGCGGAGAACTTGGAACAACGGAAAATGATGAGAGAAGACAGCGAGGTGAAGAGATGGGCGCTGGCCTATCTGAGAGTAAAGGCAAATTATGAAATAACCCAGAATGTGGCACACAGCCCATAAAGACTATTGTTCGAAAGTGAGTGCTGCAAGAGTAGTGTCAGGAATAGAACACTGACCTCTACTCGACTTATGTTGATCTGACCAAAGCATTTGACACAGTCAGCAGAGAGGGCCTTGGCAGAAACTACGACTGCCCCGAAAAATTCATCATCATCGTTAGACAATTTCATAATGGCGTGAATGCAAGGGTGCAAGACCACGGAAAAAGCTACGTGGCCTTTCTCGTCACAAATGGTGTCAAGCAGGGATGTGTTCTGGGCCCCACTTTTTTCAGCATCATGTTTTCTGCGATGCTGTTTGATGCATTTCGTAGCTAGTATATTGGAATCGACATTCGAAACCGCACTGACGGCTTTGTCTTTAACCTCAGAAGGCTTCAAGCAAAGACCAAGATGAAAACTGACATCGTCAACGATTTCTGTTAGCTGACGACTGTGCACTGAACGCTACTACGAAAGCCAACATGCAAAAAAGTGTTGACAAGTTCTCAAAGGCCTGTAACAATTTTGGCCTAACCATTTGCACAAAAAAGACAGAAGAGATGCACTAGCCAGCGTCTGGAAAATCATAAGTCGAGGCCAACATCACCATCAAGGGACAACGACTGAAGGTGGTAGACAAGTTCACCTAACTCAGCAGCACCCTCTGTAAATCTATCATCATGGATGACGAAATGAACATCAGACTCGCAAAAACGAGTTCAGTGTTTGGCCGACTCAATAGGAATTTGTGGAATCGGAAAGGCATCTCGGAGACAACCAAAATCAGGGTATACCGAGCTGTCGTTCATATCACTTTCCTTTATGGCTGTGAAGCATGGACTACAGGGGGAAACGATAAAATTGTCGTCCTAAAGAAAACAACACTACAGCTTTATTTTAAAACTTTTATGGAAAAAATCAATTCAGGTAACTTAATTATGTAGTAGAGCTGACATCTATTCAATGTAGCCGCCTTCAGCCTCAATCACCGTCTTGATACGGATCCGGAACTGGGAGTATATCTTTTCCACAAGCGCCGGCGGGGGCTCGGTGAATACTCGGCGGATGGTGGTGATCAGGCTGGCTTTGGTGTTGTGGGAGGTCATGTTGGTGATGCTCTCGACGTATGACCAAGCGAAGTAGTTCAGTGGGTTCTGGTCGGGGGAGGAGGGGGGCCAGTGAGAGAAGGGTACAAAGTCGTAGCACTCATTCTGAAGCCAAGCCTGGGTATCTTTGGACTTGTGAGCCGGCGCCGAGTCCTGCTGCCACATCCAGGGTCTGCCACCGGCCACCTCATTGCACCAGGGGATCACCAAACTTTTCAGCACATACAGGTACACTTTGGCGTTGACTTTCAAGCCGACTTCGAAGATGTGAGGTGGCATGATGTGGCCCTCACTTGAAACCACACCAAAGACCATAACCGTAGCCGGAAACTTTGTTTTCATCACCCGGGCACGTCCCTGTTATTTGTGGCAATCCATTTTGAGGGTGCTGACAATTGTTCTGTTGTCATAACTTGGATGGGTAGAGAGCATGTGTTTTACAGCGGCGCATCTCCGATCTCGCTCGTTGAACATTGTGTCACTTTCAGACATGATAGAAGGCTCCTATCGCTCTTGGGACTTGTACACAACTGGCCAACTAGTAGATGGTCTGCAACAAAAAAAAGAAAACCGGTTTTCATTAAACGGAAATGGACTCATGTCATCTTTTCTAGGGCGACAATTTTATCGTTCCCCCCTGTACTTATCAACGGCATATAAAGACGCTAAATCACTTTCACACGACTTGTCCGAGGAAGATTCTCAGCATTACTTGGCAAAACACATCCCAAAACCAAAGTTTTGACTCTGGCTTTTCTTCCCAGCATTTACACCATCTTGATGCAATCATAGCTTTGTTGGGCCGGTCATATTGTCCGCATGAAAGATCACCGCCACCTGAAGAAATTGCTCGACGGCGAATTGTCTTATGGCAAGCGCTTCCAAGGAGTCCAGAAAAAGCGCTTCAAAGACTCACTGAAGGTCTCCCTGAAATCATTCGGTATCGCCCTTATTTGCCTGGAATATCTGGTGCAGGATAGAGACAAGTGGCGTGAAGTTGTCAAACGTGGAGCAAAAGTTTGTGAAACCAGAAGAAATACAGCGATTGAACTGCACAGGAAACTTAGAAAAGGCACTGCCACATCAGCCACTGCTTCCACCATTCTTTGTTCTCACTGCCCAAGACTCTTTCGCGTACAGATTAGTCTCATTAGCCATATGCGTATTCACGGATCCCGTCCTCAATCGTAAGGTTGATTAGATGGTCGTCATCAATTACGATGAACAAAGAATAAGCCATTATGATGGTGAAATAAGGTCCAGATTTTCCTAAAACCATTGAAAATTTTATTTTAGATTGTGAGTGAACGGTAGAGACCTCAATGGAGCGACTGGTTGTGATAACGAAAGAGGAATTTACAGAGTATTTTGAATATTTGAAATGTGCAAGTTTCTAAGGGGATTAGTTTGAAAGAAAATACGGTGCCATTGCTCCACGGAAGTTATATTTCCATTTATATCCAATGACCGAAATATTTCCAAGCAACAATATTTTATCAATCAATATTTTATTAATGTTAATTTATTTATATCATTATACTGATCAGTCTATTGTTGATATCTTTAGCAACCCTTGTCTGTTCATATCTATTTGCATGTCTATCACAGTATATATGCGTCCTCTCTTTCTTCATACTGACTCTATTAATAAAATAAAACTCATCGTATATTATCATAAATTCAATACAACTAACCTCGTCATGTATTATAACTTATCTGTTTTAACTAGTAACCTCAGTACAACTAGTGTACTAGTTTAAAATCTTCCTTAGGAGAATGCTTCTCCAATAAAGTAAGTACTTACATCTGCCTAACTACTACAACTCTGTCGTGACGTTTATCACTCTATGTACTCTATATTATTTCCATCTCTCGACAACTCAAAACTCATTTATGCCCCACCTTTAAATATAGAAAAATTCGAACTGAAAACATCTCGATATTGCATAAAGAAAAGACCAAATAAAACTCCAAATTTTTGAAGCTCTATATATAAAGATTAATAAATCTTCCTTAAACAAGATCAATTTCGGATATAGCTGCTACATTCAAAAATGCCTTTAACACTTTTCCCACCAACTTGTCTCTTTACCTTTATTAAAATTATTTTTCCGTAAATTCCTATCCCACTTGTTCTTCCTCCTATTCTTTATATAAATCTATATGACTCATCGCTTGTATTTGTCATTTCATTATTTGTTCCCACGAAGGTGGTTCTAGTTGAGGCAGAATGTACTTTGGAAAAATACAGTGCCTTCCTAAATTCAATCAATTCAGAAGTCAAACGATTAATACAAAGACTTGAACGGACCAACGATAAAATAAAAGTAGTACGAAGAGAAATGAAAAGTCAGATATAGCTGACCAGATTTGGAAAGAAAAAGGACACCATTTACCCTTGAAGGATAAAGTTAAAATAATCGATAGGGAAGGACACTGGAAAAGAAGACGTCTCAAAGAAGAGGCACATAGGTTGGGCTACGTTGACCTCTTGAGTAGACCAAGTAGAGAAATGAACACAATTTGGGAACAAATACTTGAAAAATATCAAGAATAACTGATGCCATTGAATTTTACGTTTCAAATTCATCTTGAGGCTTCTCAGATTGATAGGTGTGGAAAACGATGATGTCATTTTTTGAATAACATTTTCATATTTCTTGAACACCTTGTTTAATGATCAGTCAAACTTTAAAAATGATTTCCCAGGTTGAATAATTTCTATGCCCAGATAAGCAACAGATACCTGAGGGCTACTGGAGGATACAGCGGCCGAAACGTTGTGTTACAACTAACAACAAAAAAGATGAGGACAACAGTCCGAAAAATCCCATACAGAATATTGCAGAAACGAAGTGTTTGTCCTATTTAATCAAACATGTTTAAAAGAGCAAATACTGCCTAGATATATATATATATATATATATTACTATATATATATATTCTCTACTCTCTCTCTCTCTCTATATATATATATATATATGCTTACATCTGTCTGTATGCTCCCAATCTATAAAACTATTAATCTATAAATTGAGATATTTCAGAACGATTATGAAAATGGCGCCAAACTCTTTTCTATGTCAGCCTGTTGATAATTGTATCAGTCTAGGCATTTGGGCCCCCACATGAATTCCATTGTTGTTTGAGTGATGAATAAATGAAGGGATAGGCAAGCATATGTGATTGTTCCATTGTGAACATGGACGCTCAAAATACAGTCATAGAAAAATAGGCAACTGTTTATACACCATTCTCACAGACACAAACCTCGTTATATAGAAGCAGGAAGACAAATATTCTGGTATGATGCTTAGAGACCAATTACTTCGATTAGCAAGTTTGATCCTCAATCGGAGCTCCATTGCCCTGGGATGATGCTAAATAAGCTGATAGGTTATTTTAAATAAATAACCGGTGTTATTTACAGGATTTACAGGATTTGTCAGCCTGCCCACATTAAAATGAGTTTTCTGCTCATGACACTAAACTGCATGTGGTGGTGGGGCTCGAGTTCTGGAGCTTTGGGAAGTGTGAAGTCACTCCTTTGTTGCCATTACAACCAGGCCCACTGTCTTCCATTTATGAGTTGAATAAATCTGTTTGAGTTCATAAATTTTTTCTTAAAAAAGAGAGAATAGATTTTTGTTCAGTGCGTAACTGGAGACTAGTCAGATATGTTGAATATTTGGTCACCTGAGAATTGTAATAATGAAACTCGTGAGTCGCGAGTGTTTATTCTATGTTATATCTTATATATCTTATACTTTATATGTACATATATATATATATATATATAGATAGATAGATAGATATAATTCGGATAAATACATATAATATTGTAGGATAAGTTATCTAGATGATTATATCCGACTATTGTACAAATTATTTCATGACTGACATTTAAAATCAAAAACCTAAAACCACGATTTCATATATAAGTGTTATTTCTTAAGGAGAATATATATATATATATATATATATATATATATATATATATATATATATATATATATATATGAGATGAACGAAAATGATGAGAAAATTTGGAATATTTCTTTGTAGTTATTTATTTTTTGATTGTGCCTAAGGTCATCGCTAGATGAAAAGCTTTTGTGATATATATATATATATATATATATATATATATATATATATATATACGAGGATCATTAAATAAGTTTCCAGGCTTTTTTCGTATGGGCACTTTTATTGATAGTACACACATGAAACTCTAGTCCCCTTCGAAGTAATCTCCTCCAGCTACAATGCACTTTTTGTACCGTTCCAACAACTTCTGGAAGGCCCCATGGAAGTACTCTTGTGTGAACATGTCAATGACCTTCGTCACAGCCTCTTTCCTCTCCTCAATTGTCTCATAACGATAGCCTCTGAGCTTAGACAATAACCAAAAGTCAAGGTCTGGACTATAGGGAGGGTGAGGAACTGTCTTGATGCCCATCTTGGTCAAATAGTCTGTGACAAGGATGGAGTTGTGGACTGGTGCATTGTCCTGGTGGAAATACCACTGACCCGATTTGAAGAGTGTTGGCCTCTTCCGACCGAATCTCTTCCTGAACTCCCTTAAAACCTCTACATAGTAACCCTAACCCAATCAACTCTGGTGTATTGACTACCTTACTCCTCCCACACCTTTCATCATCCATTACAGACTCCATGTCTTCCTTGAATCTCTTATGCCACTCAAAAACTGATGCTCGGTTCATGCAAGATGGTCGAAAAGCAGTCTGAAGCATTTTTTCCAAGTTTAAACAGAATTTTATTGCATATCGTTCTTATAAAGTGTCCCCACGTCCAGATTGCATTTTTGAAATTCACCAGCTGTGACAATCAGGCTTAAGTAGGGTGTATTCCAATTCCTGCTACAGCTGTTCATTTGAAGCTGAAATTATAAAAATTGGTCAGTCATCTCATAAGATGTATAGCAATAACATACTGAATTTTCAAGAGTCTACAACAATTTTAAATGCCTGTACAAAAAAAGTCTGGAAACGTATTTAATGCACCATGTCTATGTGTGTGTGTGTGTGTGTGTGTGCGTGTGCGTGTGTGTGTGTGTCGTGCAAGCTGCAGCGGATAAGTCGACCTTTTAAGGCTAAAAGAATCTGTACAAGACGCGGGGTCGACTTATACGTAAGAGCTAAAATCCCAAATATTACGAGTTGACTACTTTGTGTTAAAGATTTGGATTTTTGCCCAGTCAAGTAAGTCGACCTCTATTTTAGAAATCTTTTTAGGTTTAAACGCTTGTCTTATACGCTGCAATTTACACTATATATATATATATATATATATATATATATATATATATATATAATTTTTTTTTTTTCTTAAAGAAATTATTGCTCTGTATTGGCCCAGCGGTTAGAGTGTTCGCCAATGGCCCGGGAGACCTTGGTTCTATCCCAGGTTGAGTCATACCAAAGACTTTAAAAATGGTACATGATACCACCTTGCTTAACACTCAGCATTATAAGGTACGGTTCAAGGGTAAAGTGGAGCAATCCTGGGAATGGAGTAGCGCCCTACCCTACACCTTGGTGTAGTAGCTATCGAAAAGGGAGCCTTCGGGTCGCTAAATTTACCTTTTTTTATAATTGGTACATTGAGCTCTTTACCAGGAAGATTTAAATATTCATTCATGAATAATTTCTTGTCCTGATGGAATTACTCCCAACTCCGGTTTAACTGGACTAAGTATTCTATATATATATATATATATAACATACTTAATGATCTATCTTTTCTCAAAATTTGGCTGTTTTCTTTCTGTGTTTGCAAAAATCTGTATTGTTTTTGTATACGTACTTATTTTAAGAATTTATTTAAGAATTGTTTGTGATCATTTTTGTGTTTATAAGTGAAAATCATAATTAAATACAAAATTCACATTTAACAGTTTGTATTTGATATTAAATCTGAGAAAACGTATCAAGAAAAAGCACTTGATTTGTTGAATAAAAAATAAAGTGATTTTGATTTGCAGAAAGAACATTGTGGAAGACCTAATAATTTCAAGAAATCAAAACAAAAATAAAAAAAACAAAAAACAAAAGGCAAAAACATAAACAAAGAACAAAACAAAAAATAAAAAGCACAACGAACATAAAACAAAAAACCTAACAAAAACAAATGTGGATGAAATCGATCAAACTTTTGAAGGAAGTCGAGTTTGGGTTCTTTGCTTATTGCCATATCAACTTTCGTTGGTTATCTAAAGCCAAAAAGGACAGTAGTGGTACTATTTAATCTATAGCTTGGAGGAGATAAGGCGCCCGTGGTTGTGTAATGGTTAGCAAGCTCCACTAGCAAACCTACACGAGTGAGTTCGAGTCTCATTGGGTGCCCCATTCATATGGCCTTGTGCCACATCTAAGCAAAAAGCTTAGTAAATTACTATAGCTTGGAGGAGATAAGAAAGTTCCAACATCTTTTTTTTTTCACAAAAACATCACTTAAATGTGGTTGGATGCATAATTAGTGAAGCCTTTAGTTTTTTGTGTTTTGTTTGGTCTTGTTTTATGAGATATCAACCATTATAGATTATTTAAAGCTAAATCCTGTTTATACAAGTATATTAAATATATAAGTACGCTGTTTAAATGGTCAAACAGTTCTATTTGACCCATAGAAAGGACCCTAGTTGGTGCTACCATTCCAGGTCAGAGTGGACCTTGGAACGATAGCAATGAAAGAGTACTCTGCATTCCCCAAAGCTCCAGCATTACTGAAACCTCGCGAGCAGATTGTTTGGTGTCATATCCAGGACACTCATTGGAGGGTCTTACCCTCTGCAGAGATGTGATCGGTTTATTCTACAGCCCGAGCCGACTAGGCTAAGTTTTTTGGAGTTTCAGATCTTTTCAACATCATAATGCCTCGCTCATGAGACCCAGCAAAGATTAATCGGGATTCAGTTTGCAGCCAATATTGGTCTTTATCAGCACTTCCTGTGTCGCCTCCAACTTCAGGTTTCATCATTTATATGTCATTTGTTGACCAATGTCATTTGTTAACCATCATTTATATTCATCAATATGTCATTTGTTGACCAATGACTAAAGCCCAGTCGGCTAGAACTGTAGAATACGCCGACCGTACCTACGTAGAAGGGTAAGAGCCCCCCCTCACGCCTCAACGAGTGTCCTGTTATGACACAAAAATGCATCTGATGGTGAAGCTACAGGCCTTGAGTTTTAGAGCTGGAATACCCCTTCATCACCAGTACTGCCAGGTCCACTCAGACTTCGAGTTAGGAGAGAGATGAACAGAATTCGCCTCCCTTTGTTGTCACTTTGTATGAAAAATTATGTACATCGTTATACATAATAGATATCGGATTACTGAACGTTGGCGAATTTTTTTATTCTAACACCGACGGTGTCCTGCAACGGTTGGAACTTACAGCCATTTGGGTATTTTTTTTTTTAGTTTAATTTCTCCATTCACTGTATTTTTGTTCTGTTTTTTGTTTTTTGTACCGCAACCACTTTGTAGCCGTTTCTGTTTTGATACCTTCGAAATTTTTTGTTTTGTTTTTGTTTTCTGTTAGATCTAGATTTGTTAGGGCTTCCCTGAGAGAGCAGTTTACGAAACCCCTTAAATCCTGCCGGCTCACAGGGTGCTTACTAGGCCTTATTTTTGCGTTACTATCGTCTTTTATTATTCTAAATTCTAAATATTTTTTATATTTTTCTTTTCATCTGGACATTTTCGTGGTAATCATTTCTAAAAACATTTTTTTTTGGTGGGGGGTGTCCTCGTGGTGTAATGGTTAAAGCGGTGGACTGCGGAATCGTAGTACGCGAGTTCGTACTCCAGTCGCGCTATTACATTCACTTTCGGGCAAATACTCTTGGGAAGGGTATGAACCCCCTTATCCTCCCAGCTATGGGTTAAATAGCACCACTACTGTTCTTCTCGGAGAATGGCTTTGGCATTAAATAACATAAAAAGAGTTGATATGCCATTAAACAAAGAAACCTAAAAACATTTTTATATTTTTGTGACTTTAAATTTTTAAAATTATCTCCCTCACCCTGACACTTATGTAAATATGGGATTAGGTTAGAGAAACATAAAGCGACTGACTTGTTTTGGCAACTGTTGGATGAAAGTGTTTTTACGAATAATTGTGTTTTTATTGCGAATGTTTTTTGAAGTATGCATTGGATTAGTGAATGAAACTATTTAAGTTAAAAGTTAGGATTGTGATGACCAGCCTCCCCCACCATTTTATAGTTTTGTGCTAAATTTGTAAATTAACATTAAATTTTATCCATTGTTTCTACTGTCAGAAAAATTAATGTCTTTTTGCTACAGCGATAACCATTACACTACGAGCATCTTTTTTTGTGGTACATTGTCAGAAAAAGTAATGAGTATTTACCTTCTCCTAGATCGGTTGTCATACCAAGGTTAAAGCGCTTACTCTGTCATACTATTTACTGGGGGTGAATAGTTGCATTCATACGTTTCCATATGAGAAATTTAAATAGTCTGGTCCAGAATTTGAATTCAGTTTGTCGTATCTATTTCCTACAACAATGTCATTACACTATGAGCATCTTTTTGTGGTATATTGTCAGAAAAAGTAATGAGTACTTACATTCTCCTAGATTGGTTGTCATACCAAGGTTAAAGGTCCTAGTCTGTCAGAAAAAGTAATGAGTACTTACATTCTCCTAGATTGGTTGTCATACCAAGGTTAAAGGGCCTAGTCTGTCAGAAAAAGTAATGAGTACTTACCTTCTCCTTGATCAGTTGTCATACCAGAGTTAAAGGTCCTAGTCTGTCAGAAAAAGTAATGAGTACTTACCTTCTCCTTGATCAGTTGTCATACCAGAGTTAAAGGTCCTAGTCTGTCAGAAAAAGTAATGAGTACTTACCTTCTCCTAGATCGGTTGTCATACCAAGGTTAAAGGTCCTAGTCTGTCAGAAAAAGTAATGAGTACTTACCTTCTCCTAGATCGGTTGTCATACCAAAGTTAAAGGGCCTCGTCTGTCAGAAAAAGTAATGAGTGCTTACCTTCCAGCGGCTTTTGGCTGGGTGACTGAAGACTGAGAAACTTGCTTGTGACTGTTTTTATACATTTTATTTGCCTTAAAAGGTTAAATGCTAACTGCATGGTCACATGTCACCTTTCGCTCTATATCAATAATAGATCCTTTTTGCTGAGACGAGAAGTGTTTTCCTTACTCTACTTACGTTATTGCTGATCTTTCTCATAGACCTGCGTAAATCCACCTTTTATCACATCAGTATTAGACCTGATTACAGGGATTACTAAAACAACGTCGCAACACCGGCGTCTGCTGCAAATCCAAATACAAGAGGCAAGGTGCTTTTCTTTCTCTCTGTCAATTGCTGTTATTTGGTTTAGGAGTAATTTTTCCACTTCTATTAGGGAAATAGAAGTGGAAAAATTACTCCTAAACCAAAAAAATTACTCCTAAACCTTTTGCTAAAAAATTTGGAAAAATTACTCCTAAACCTAAAATTTGGAAAAATTACTCCTAAACCTTTTGCTAAGTAGCCAAGTAGGCTGGGGCTGTAGAATGCACCAACTGCATCTCTGCAGATGGGTAAGACTCCCCAACGAGTGTCCTGGATATGACATTAAACAATCTGATAGTGAAACTTCGGTAATGCTGGAGCTTTGGGAAATGCAGAGTACTCCTTTATTGCTGTCGCTCCCAGGTCCACTCTGACTCTGAGTGGTAGTACCTGATAGGTTCCTATCTATAGATAACTGTTTGACATTTCAACTGAGTGCAAAGAAATGACTAATGATAAAGTGAATTGCAAGAAAAAGAACTGTTTGATCATTAAACTGTGTCTAAACAAATAACTGATGATTAATTGATTTGTTAGTGATATATAGAATTACTTGGAACTGTTTAATTTTGTTGACTGTTTACGAATCATATATATCTAATATTTATGTACAAATCGGATTTGGGATTAAATAACCTACAAGTGTTGATATGCCATAAAATCCAACCAAACCAACCCAATCCTTTTCCTTATGTTATCCCCCCCCGTTGAATTCTTTTTCGTGAATTCGTTATGCTACATTCTCATACTATGTCATACTATTTGGAGGATTTCCTCTCCTGTGATTCTTCGATATTATCGTGTAACATAATGGCCGAGTGATTTCGGTTTATGCCTTTGGGTTTAGTTAGGCTGAGAACCTTTCAGCTCAGTGCATGGGTTACTTAGGTGCAACATTAACACAGGTGTTCACGCGCGTGCGGGCGGAGCGGACGTGTCACTCAGAGATGTTACAATAGCCCAGATGGGAAACGGAGGCTAGCGAGTGCGAATGACGTCACGCACCGGAAGTGTGCGGAGGATTTTGGGAGATTTTGAAAAAGTCAGTTAGTTGAGAAGAGACCTGCCTCGGGGGAATGCGGTTGGTTTTTGCTTGCACGCGGAGACCTTTGTGGCGGGTGCCGGGGCTGATGAAAAGCCAGAATAGAAGGATTATGCCTCTCTCTCGTACCTGAACAAAGAAGTCGTAAGTGTTTTTCGAATTTCGAGATTCCTATGTTCTATGTATATATGTTATGAACATCCCATGTACATTTCGCACATTAATGTGTATGGCTATGGTACAATCGTCCAATGGCACCGTCAACTCACACATTATTAACTCTTTGGTAGCTTTTTGAGGAGATTATCGTATCTAGCCAAAATAATATCTATGCAATTTGTTCAGAAAATTTTGTTTCCCCAAGTCTTCTTTGAATTGCCAGCCCTTGGCAGTTGGAAGCTAGTTTGGTCTGGGACAGGATTTTGAGCGATGCTGTTCTCCAGGTTTAAGAAATTTTATATTCAACTATATGATATTCGCTTCTCTGTATTGCTTCCATGACTACATCTGCTAGTGCTCTTATTACGTGGCGCAAACAGTAATGTCCATCACACAGAGTCTTATTACAATTAAGTGTTGTAACGATTTAAGGATGGATCATCTATTTTGCTCCATCGACCTAGGTTTATTGGATTGGACCGGAGTGATAGCACCTGATAGGGTCCTATCTATGAGTTAATTAGAACTAAACTGTAATAATGTTAAACCGAATTGTTTGAAATAGAATAGTTTATATGTATAAAAATGGATTTGGCATTAAATAAACTTCAATGGTTGATATCCCATAAAACCAAACCAAACATGCACGTCCCGTCGCGATTGCACTGATAAGGGTTTTTTTTTGTCTCAAATAGTTTTCTGTGACCTTTAGCTTTTGGGATGCTCACCACTTTCTGCCTGTATATACTTCGATTCCTACTGTTGCTATTTTGGGGTCATATGGCTCTATATAAGATCATTTCTCTTGTTTGCATCGCTATGAATTCTTCAGAGAGTCTGCTAATTGGAAGTGGCAGTTTGTTTGATGTTTCCTACCGAGCTAGGCTGCATAGGCTTCTTGGCACCAAGCCACCTTCGTAGATTATTGCTAACTCTATTTTTTCCATTAGAGTTTCTGTTGTTATCGACCCCTTGTACATAAAAAAAATGATCACTATATAATTAATCCGAAAGTGGACACAATAGTGCGACTGTAGTTCGAACTCGCTAACTACAATATCACCGTTTAGAACGTTAGCCACTACGATACGAGGACCCCACTATTTTTAAGGAAGTTGCAGGACTAATAACGTACAAATGAGTGGTGAATTGATTTAAACGTTTGAATGATGCATTGAAAGAGAAAATAATACTTTCAATGGTGAAAAAACACACGAGCTTTTTTTCTCTGTAACAAAGCTCGTAAGCGTGACATGGTAACATGGTAAATTCGGGGCCTCCAGCTGGGTGTGAAAAACATTGTTACGTCATCAGCTTACTCTATAATTGACACACTTGTTAACACTTCATTGCAACGTCTTATAAATCCACTCCACTAAAAAAAGATACATTCATATGACGCTGATTCAAAGAAAAATAGTTTATTTAAAGATTAAATAATCGGACAGGAAAAAAATTATCTTGAGAAATAAGTAAAAAAATCGTTTCTTCTTCAACAGTTGTTTATTTAAGATAACTGTATCATCTTAAATCAAAGGCCAAATAATCGTTTGTTGAGCATTGCTCTTCTAGATGCAAAAAAAAAAAACAAAAAAAAAAAACAAAAAACAAAACAAAAAAAAAAACCTAAAATGATTAAACTATTACCGTCCTCTGACGATTATACTTTAAAATCTATGGGTGGTTAAAAGGGCACAGAAATTTCGAAATTTCACATAAGATGTTGGTAAAAATTGTGAAATACTTTTATTACAAAAGAAACTGAGGTTGGCATAAAGAATTGATGCAAAAAAAAAAAAAAATTACAGATTTGTTTAAAACGGCAACTTGCACTTACTTTCTCTTTAAGATGTAAAAGAATCAAGAAAAGATATCCAATTTTGACACAAAAAAGGTCTTCCGTACATTTCAGAAGGCAAACGTAACAATCCAAATATAACAATTCAAAATCCCTTAAAAATAAAAAAAATTATGATGATTGATGCTGAAAAAGTCCTCTTTCGATTACTAAAATTCAGTGTTGTAGAATATTAAAAGATTTTGAAATATTAGATGAGCGTTTAAAAAAAAGATTTTTGAAGCATTAAAAGGTCAAAATAATTTCATCACGTAAAGGAATTAAAATCTCTTTTGTTTTTCTCTTTTTATAAGGAAAAATGTTTTTCTTAGCAATTCAAAAAATCTATTTATGAAAAAAAGCAAAAACAAAAACAAAAAACAAAACAAAAGAAAAAATTAACAAAAAAACAAAAAAACAAAAACAACAAAAAAAAATGAAAAAATCTAAAAAAAAAAAAAAAAAAGAAAGAAAGTATCCTTGCATAATAATATTGCATTTTTTGACGCGTTTTGTTTAAGAATTTATGGAAATTTGACCAAAAAACGGGTACTTAAAAATTAAAGAAATTTTTTATATTATTTTTCAGAGTCTTATCATTCGACCAATCTCAATATATTTAAATAATTAAATTAACTATATATATATATATATATATATATATATATATATATATATATATATATATATATATATATATATATATATATATGTGTGTGTGTGTGTGTGTGTGTGTGTGTGTGTGTGTGTGTGTGTTGGGGGTCGGGTTGATCAAGTGAAAAAATATTTGCACAAATATATCTTAGAAAAAACTCATCTTAAAATAAACTCATCTAAAAGAGAAAAAGTAACAAAAAATTCGAAAATCTGACAAATGATTTTTTTAGAATTTATAAAAAGATGAGACGTCGTGAGTTGGCGTTTGTTAAAAGTGGTTACGTAATAGATTGAATGGTTTTAAAATCTAAACACTGTTTTCATTCATAATTTTCATTATTTCCACAGGCTGAGAAAATAATTGAAAAAATCATTAGGTTTTCGTTAAATGTTTCTTTGGAATTCTCAAAAATTGTAACGATAATATTCACGTTTATTCAAGTTTTATCTGTGTGGGGTACTATTCAAGTTTTACAGGGTGAAGTACTTTTACACATCACGCTGGAGATGCCAACAGAAAACAAATAGTAACCTGCAATATTCCATTGTGTGTGACGTATAATCCAAAACAATAACTTTCGGACTATTATTTGTTTTAATCTATGCTGTTTTATTTGTGATTCTAACAAGTTCAAAATATAAAAAAAATTCATCAAATCAAAAATAGAATTATCATTTCATTAAAAAGAATGTAACATTTATCCTTATTGGATAAATGTTACATTCTTTCTTATTGAAAGCGTAAAGGAAAATATTTTGATGACTGGATAATGATGTTATAAATATATATCAATAAAATATCTCATCAAATAATATCGGAAACATGTCCTAACGCTATACATATGTATATATATATATATACATATATGTGTGTGTGTGTGTGTGTGTGTGTGTAACATAATGGCCGAGGGATTTCGTTTTATATATCTTGCCTTTGGGTTTAGTTAGGCTGAGAACCTTTCGGTTCAGCACATGGATTAGTTTGGTGCAAACTTAAGCGCAGGTGTTGACGTGCGCGGGGGGAGGATGTGTCGTTCACAGATGTCAAAATAAAAATCCCAGATAGGAAGGTTGACCAGTGGATGTGAATGACGTCATGCACCGGAAGCGCGCGCGGAGGATTTGGAGGATTTTGAAAAAGTCGTTGAGTTGAGAACTAGACACCGAACGGGAAGGGTCGACTTTCGGGGCTCGCTGAGGCCAGACGAATTTGTGTGCAACAGGCGCCGCACGTAATGGGGGTGGGAGCAGATGGAAAATTCATCATGGAAAGATTGTGCATCTCTCTTCCTTATGTCGAAACCTTTAACTCAAAGGTAATAAAAGGTTTCGTAGGTGAACTAAGAAGTTGTTACGTGTTTTTCGTGTTTCGGGATTCCTACGTGCTATGTATATATGTTATGAACATACTATGTACATTTCCCATATTCATGTATGGGTATGTCACATGTGTGTATGTGTGTGTATTGACAAAAATACTTTGTTATATTTACAAATAAAGAGGCCTCGATATCAGTGATAGAGTGCATGCACACACACACACACACACACACACACACAAATATATATATATATATATATATATATATATATATATATATATATATATATATATATAAATTCCAAACTCAAGTTAGCCGAATGTGGGAACGTTTATATTTTAGAATTTTTTTTTTTCCAATATCCATGTAAAAATATACTTATTTTTATATCAAAGGTAATTCAAAACCCAATAGAGAGCTCATTATAAAACAATAAATTAAAATATAGAGCAAATAATTCTATATAAAAGAAGAATTGTTAAAAATTTATCATATATCACTGATATATATATATATATATATATATATATATATATATATATATATATATATATATATATAGTACAGACATAGTCAGTGACGCGTGGTTTGGTTAGATTTTCTGGCATGTCAACACTTGTGGGTTATTTAATGCCGAATCTTGTTTATAAATATATATTATGTTTTTAATTTGTAAGCGAATAGTGTACAGGTAAGAATTTGAAACTAGTATGAGCTTATTGTTTTCACACAATTAAATGGTCTCTAGTAAATGATTAAAGTGTTCTATTTGACCTGCAGATCGGACCCTAACAGGTACTACCACACTAGAACGGAGAGAAACTGGGGGTAATGGCAATGAAGAGTACTCCACATTCCCCAAAGCTTCATAACTGGAGCCAGACTAGAGTCTTATCTGGGACATTCATTGACAATGGGGAGGGTCTTAATCTTCGTCAATGATGTAGTCAGTAAGTTCTACCGACTGGGCTCACTTGGTCTGATGATTGCGTAGGCATGAAACTGACAGTTACCAGACAGCGTTAATTCTCTCAACAATATCTTATATATATATATATATGATCTTGCCTTTGTGTATATATATATATATATATATATATATATCATCATCATGATGTCGCGCTGCCAGCACGGATCTCTCTGACCTTCTCTCGCCACCCGTCTCAAACGTCCATCGCTCCCGGAAGTTCTTTCAGGCTACATCCTGTATCGTCACAGAGCTGTTGTATATAGGTTCTAGCTGGTCGTCCTGCCTTTGCTCGTCCACGTGTAGGGGTCCACCGGAGTAGATCACACATGAGTTCGTCCTTACTTTTCCTACAGTGTTCCACATACTTGGTTCGTTTATTTTGGATAGTTTCTGTGATGGGTGGTTGGTGGCCGTACAGCTGCTGTTTTGTGGAGTGTTGCCCCCAGAACTTGTTCAATACAGTTCGCAGCATTCTTATGTCATTGCCGTCAAGATTTTTCTCGATAAGTTTAGTTAGCGTCCATGTGGTGCATCCATATAGCAGTATCGACACGACTGCTGCTTGGAAAAAATGCCTTTTATTCTATCGGCCAGGTTTGACTTCCATATAGCAGATAGCCTATCGATAGATGTCCACGCCTTTGCTTGTCACGTGTTGACGTCAATCCCGGTTGATGATACGCTGTTTCCGAGGTAGGGGAAATTGTCAACTAGTTTCAGAGTACCACTCTTTAATGTGTCGCTTCTCTGATTAAAGCACATGTATTCTCTCTCTCTCTCTCTCTCTATATATATATATATATATATATATATATAATTAAGATTTTAAAAATCTCTTGATTTTAGTCACTTATTTGCGAGGCAAATGAAAGGGAAGGAAGAAAGAAAAAAACGACTCAAGTTTAAAGATTACCGAATGTTAAAGAAAACCGCCAAGTGTATCCGGTGAAAATACCAATGATGAAGATAAGCAGTGAAAAGGTTTGAAATGATTTTCAACATCATATATCTTTTATCTGCTTTCTAACTGTTACACTTGGCATTTCAACAATCTCCATTTCACCTTCCATCAGAATTGCATATAAGTCGTTTCCGTCTGGTTAAACCTCAGCGACCACAAATTCCAGTCTTCTGTAGCTCCCAGGACTTCATTTTCCAGTAAAAAATGGACGTTTACACACACACACACACACACACACACACACACACACGCACACACATCTTTAAACTTTTATATGTTCTATCTTAAATGTATGTATTTACTTCGCGGCAAATAAATGTGCTCGAGAAGGGTAATTTATTTGGCACGAATGTACATATATTTGAGTTAAATAGATCGCCATGAAATTTTATCCACATTACTGTAAAAACTATAAACTGGTGACTGAAAGTAATGTCAGCATATGCATAGTTAAAGTCTGGTCTGTTATAAACAGGTTAACGACCAAATGGAAATCCGATCTCACTGATAAAATAATTATGGAATTCTTCTAAGTTGCAGTCGTCTCAGTACTACTCTGGGGTTGCACCACTTGGACGAAATGCCGGTAGAAAAAGCTGCAAAAGGAAGCTATTATGTACTATTTTGAGCAAGCCCTGGAAGCAGCACCCTATAAAACCGTATCTGTACGACCACTTACTGCCAATCTCTCAAATCTTCCAAATGAGACGAGTAAGACATGATGGGCACCTAGGATGAACTCATAAGTGACATTCTCCAATGGACACATTAGTATTGACCGATCAGCAAAAACTTTTGTTCATCTGCGGACACAAGTGCTGTCAAGAGGACTTGCCATTCGTGAGGGCCAAGTGGAACGGATGGGGAGATAGATGCAAAGGAAAACAATATGTCGGCACGCCTTGAAATGATGTTTGAAAACGTTCAGATGAAAATAAATATATTTCATGGGTTGTCCTTATTTTTTGTCTTATTTCATCACATGAATAAAATCTTTTTTCGTCTTTACTATTCTCTCTCTCTCTCCCCTCTCTCTCTCTATATATATATATATATATATGATTGATTGCGGAGAATCCGACAGTATGACAGAAATATGTGGAAGGTTGGATAAATCAAACACTTAACACAGGTTTAGTAGTATCTGCGATATTTCGTTCTTTATTCCAAGAACTTTTTTCTGTATATTAGCAAATGAGGATATTCTTCTTTTATCCAACCTTCCACATATTTCTTTCATATATATGATGTGTGTTGGAATAGCGTAGACACAGAGTTAAGGGAACTTGGTTTCTCCTAAATGCGATCATCAGGCGAAAAACTCATCCAACATTGGTGATTCTGTGATTACTTAGATGTGGCACAAGGCCATATGAAAGGGGCACCCATGGTGATTCTGTGATTACGCTAACTGAACTTTGACATATATGCTCTTTATTTATATGCCTAAATATAGCAATGTACATTTCATTCACACACACACACACACACACACACACGCACATATATATAAGAGAGAATATTAGTCGGCTTATTGGTATAATGGTTTGAGTGTTCACCAAGGATTTCAACACGAATGTTATACACGTGTAACCACCATTCTCGTGTAATTACGCAAAATCAAGAAACGGTTGCTATGACATCTAACGGCCGTAAGTAAACGCTTTTTTAAATCACAAACTGCACCAAAATGAAGATGAACGAACGTCTAATGTAATGTCCGCTTTTAGTTGATCTTGTGTATACATAGATTTTTTTAAATACCCTATCCGGTGGCAAAAGCTGCTCGGTAGCGCCAGGAGTGGCAGTACCGCCTTGAGCTACCGAAACTGTGTTATCACCCTGGTTGGCGGCCGATGATGCTAGGGTATCGCACGTGCTTCCACACGTTGTATGATGAAAATTTGAACACTAAGACTCTCTGGAAAGCAAGATGACTCTTTGGAAAGACAAAGTGACTCTTCAGAAAGTTGGAGTGACATCCTGGAAAGACAGGAATTTTAACAAATATGGATAATACAATGAAAGAAAAATGCCCTCAGGGTGTCTGTAGCGGGGAGGGAGAATATATCACCCATCTTACTTGCTCCTACGGTAACGATCTGGATATGTACCCGGCTATAACGTGTGATTGCGGTAGAAAATTCAACAGCTTGCGAGGAACACGAATCCACAAGGCGCGCTGGTGCGAAGAACGCAATTCTCCTGCCGGAGAATGTAAATCGATTGATGGGCCTATGAGTCAGGTTTACCCCCACAGTATTCACGAGCCCATTGCTGACCATCAGCGTCCTGGAGACATTTTTTGCAAGCCAAGAATTTAGTGGCCCAAGGGTAATCAGATAGCTACCTGGACTAACTTAGACCAGGAGCTTTCTTTTTACTCACCACCCATCTTGAGGGCCCATTGATCAACAAATAAAATCTTTTAGCGGAATTATATATAACGTTTGTCTCGAGTGCTTTTGGGCAGTAACGCATAAATGAAAGAAAACGAATCGAAAAGATAACGGATATAGAAAGGATTTCAACACGAATGTTATACACGTGTAACCACCATTCTCGTGTAATTACGCAAAATCAAGAAACGGTTGCTATGACATCTAACGGCCGTAAGTAAACGCTTTTTTAAATCACAAACTGCACCAAAATGAAGATGAACGAACGTCTAATGTAATGTCCGCTTTTAGTTGATCTTATGTATACATAGATTTTTTTAAATACCCTATCCGGTGGCAAAAGCTGCTCGGTAGCGCCAGGAGTGGCAGTACCGCCTTGAGCTACCGAAACTGTGTTATCACCCTGGTTGGCGGCTGATGAGGCTAGGGTATCGCACGTGCTTCCACACGTTGTATGATGAAAAAAAAATATAAGAGAGAATATTAGTCGGCTTATTGGTATAATGGTTTGAGTGTTCGCCAATGACCCGGAGGACTTAAGTTCAATCCCAGGTCAAGTCATACCAAAGATTTTTATAATGGTACCTGATGCCCCCTTGCTTAACACTCAGCATTATAAGGTACGGATCAAGGGTAAAGTGGGTCAATCCTGGGAAAGGAGTAGCGCCATTCCCTACACCTCGGTGTAGTAGCTATCGAAAAGAGAGCCTTCTGGTCACCCTCGACTACGGTTGCTAACTTTACTTACTCCCTTTTTTATGCTGTCTGCGATATTTACTAAGCTGATTTTGGTAACAATCTGATTAAAAAGAAATATTTGCACACGGCACGGTGCAAGAAACTTGACACAAGATGCATTCGACTGTGAAAGAGTTAAATTATAAAACAATTTTTACCTCAAACACAGGCAGTAAACATCACAGCTATCTTTATTCCCATCAATATTAAGAGTTGATGGATGAAGCTGATAAGTAAGTAAAAAGTAAAGTTGTCTCCCTTTAGTCAAGAGCGACCCAAAGGCTCCCTTTTCAATATCTACTACACCAAGGTGTAGATGAGAACGGCACTCCTTTCCCTGTATAACTCTTGATGCGTACTTTATAATGCTGGGTGTTAAACAAAGAGGAATCACGTACTATTTTTTATTCTATGGTATGACTCGATCTGTGAGGGTTGATATGCTATTAAAACCAAGTAAACTAACCTAACACATAACTGAGCGATTCGAACTCGCTTTCTACCATGTTACACTCCTGTACGTTAGCCACTACACCACTTGAATTCCACCCCACCCGTCACGTTCAGAAAGAAAAAAAAACGAAAGAATATCTATTAACGAAATAACCATTACTCCACATGAAATGACTAACAAGTTAGATTACCAGAATATTGTTAGTGAGTTCGATTCTAAATGAATGTACAATACTTCCGCAGCCTAGTCGGCTGGGACTATAGAATACGCCAACTGCATCTCTGTTGATAGGCAATTATCCCCCTCCTCATCCCAATAAGAGTCTTCATTATTAAACTAAACCATCTGATGGTGATGTTCCAGTACTGCAGTTGTAGGGTGTGAAGAGTACACTTTCATTGCAATTACTCCTTGGTCCTCACTGACTCAAAGTGGTAGTACATGTTAGGGTCCAATCTATGGATCAAATATAAAAATTCACTCATTTTCTCAATATGAAACCATTTAACTACATGCAAACAAAGGCCCGTTAAATTGAATTATTTGCATTACATAGCAATACTTGTAACCAATTAACTGTATACAAACGAAACAATAACGTTGAATAGAATCACTGGTATTAAATAGCTATACCTAAAACCAATTAACTGTGTGCCAAAGAAATGAGCTCTGACTCGTTTCAAAATTCTTACCTACAAACTATTCAATAAATTATAAATGTATAAACAGGATTTGGCACTAAATAACCCACAAGAGTTGATATGCCGTAAAACATAACTAACCAACCGTACTTGTGCTTAGTAAATAACTCTTAACGAAATTAAATTCCTTTCTTTTTGCACTCTTTTGTCTCATAAACCTGAGCAAGCACGTGTGGCCTGCATCAAATGCTTATCAAAAAATAAACAAACCAGGATTTGTTTAATCAAATCAAACATGAGCAAAGATTGAGTCGTTATCCCGCCGGATTCACAAACTACAGACTGCTCCAGAAACACAACCTTAAAACTGACTTGGTGGAATATTAGCTAAAGATTTTAGATTGACCAGTCGGCTGGAGCTGTAGAATACACAGACTGCATCTCTGTAGAAGGGTAAGACTCCCCTGCCCAACGAGTGTCCTAGATATGACACTAAACAATCTCATGGTGAGGCTTCAGTAATGTTGGAGCTTTGAGGAATGTGGAGTACCCTTTCATTGCCATCGCTCCTAGTTTGACTCCGGCTTGGAATGGTAGCACCTGATAGCACCTGATGGGTCGCTCTTGACTAAAGGGAGACAACTTTACTTTTTACTTACTTATTAGCTTCATCCATCAACTCTTAATATTGATGGGAATAAAGATGGTTGTAAACTTTACAAGAAGAACATTCGTACTATTCGACCAACTGTCAGAAGGATAAAAACGTTCATAGCTTTCCCAAGGGTATTAGTCTAAAAGTGAACACAATAGCACGACTGGAGTTCGAACTCACTTACTCATCATCATCATGATGTCGTGCGGCCAGCACGGATATCCCTGACCCTCTCTCTCCACGTCTCCCTATCATTCATCGCCTCTGGCAGGTCTTCAGGGTTACATCCCGTAGCCTCACATAGCTGCTGTATGTATATTCGAGCTGGTCGTCCTGCTTTTGATTGGCCATATGCGAGGGTCCACAGGAGTATATCACTTACGCGCTCGTCCTTGCTTCTCCAGCAGTGTCCGGCATGTCTGGTTCGTCTGGCTTGGATAGTTTTCGTGATAGGTGGTAGGTGACCGTATAGTTGGTGCCTTGTGGGGTGTTGCTACCAGGACTTGTTCAATATTGCTCTCAACATTCTTGTATAATTGCTGTCTAGCTTCTTCTCCAAACGCTTAGTTAGCGTCCAAGTAGTGCATCCATATAGCAGTATCGACACGACCGCATCCTGGAAGAAACTGCGTTTCATTTTATCGATCAGGTTTGATTTCCATATGATCGAAAGCCTATCAATAGCTGTCCATGCCTTCGTTAGCCGTGTGTCGATGTCTTTTTCGGTTGATGAGACGCTGCTTCATAGGTAGGTGAATTTGTCAACCAGTTTCAGAGAGATTCCGTCTAGTGTGGAATGTCACCTTTCTGATTAAAGCACATAAATTCAGTTTTGTGTGCATTAACATGGAGTCCAATGCCTGCAGCGGCTCGTTCCATGCTATGCAGTAGTGTTTCGGCTTGGTTGGGTGTATTGGCCAGTAGCGCTATGTCATCGGCGATGTCGGCGTCGGTAATTGTTTTTGCGGGATACCTTCTGCTTCTTTTCTTTGTCAGCTCAAAGCCGTTTTCCCTAATGTTATCGATCGATGTCCTAAGTACGTAGTCTAGACAGATGATAAAGAGGTATGGGGCTAGCGTTTTCCCTTGCAGTACTCCTGCTACAATGTCGAAGTATTCTGTTTCTCCATCTGGTGTGCTCTTCTCTGAAACAAAGAAACGAAACGGCACTTACTTTCCGTCCCATTTGCTTTTTATTTTTAATTTAAAAAAAAAATCCAATTGACTTTTTTTAGAAATTATGTAAATAAAAAATGTTTACTTCAGTTATTTGTACAATGATATTCATTAATTCTCGTCCTTTCCTTTTTTTCGGATTTATCGTGGAAAAAATGAAAACATTTGCTTCCATTTTCTTTTTTCTTTTTCTTGTTTAAAAAAAAACTTTTTGAAATTCTTTTTATGTGTTAACTTGCTCATAGGACGCTATTTTTGTATACAAAAATCATATGTATCTATAGCGATGGGGATGACATTATTATTACTATTATTATGTTTTTGGTGTAGGTTGGTTATATTGGTATTACGTTGGTTGCATTGGTATTACGTTGGTTGTTATCCCCTCGCTAAATGTTGATGGAAAATAAAGGTGGTGGAGAAGAACGAAGACGTCCTTTGGTTTTGTAAGAAGGTTTTAATGGCAGCATAAAGTAAAGGGTTTACGCTGGTATGCGTAGGGAGGAAAGTCTCGTAGGGAGGAAAGAAGGAAGGAAGCTGTTATAGAGTATCAGCCAATTCATTTTCAACTAGGATCCCTTAGTCTTGAAGAATAGACGCAAGGTGTCCATAAACTAGATGGCTCTCTTCATAGTGTATGATGCTGCTACTGCTATTCAAGAGCAGACGATAAGACGTCCGTTCCTATTGAGGATTTCTGAGGAAGAGAGTGTTTCGCGGGCTTTCTTCAATTTTTGGTGCTGCTAGGAAAGATGGTTCGGGCTGAATAGGATAAGTCATCCTGATTGGGCGAAAATATTCGGCGATCCTAACGGTCAAATTAAATTACGCGCCAAACAAAAGTTCTTTCTGCTACATATCATATGACATTTTCCTTAATGTCAAGTCACATCTTCTCTATATTTTATATAATTAATGCTTAATACTTAAAAGAAGTAACATGATTAATATTAAGAGTTACCTCCCATGAGAACGTGTAAGAATCAGGGTGAGCGCAAAAATCGTCTCTCCATATTTATTTAGTTATTAAATGCATTCGTAATGTTATATAGTCTTATGCAGATTCACATCTACATATACACATGCATATACACGCAGAATGAATCACAACGACACAATAATTAAACAGACGAGCGAAGACTTCTTTACAAATATGTACCTCTCACTTTATTTGTAAGGTTTGCGTGTGAGAGGGAGTTGGAGACTGAACAGAACTGCAATATTTTGACCCCCACTCTTATGGCCGTCAGCGTTGTGCCTTTCTCGTTCTCCAGAGTTGCTCAACCGGAGGCCCGGGGGCTTAGCTTCCTGCTGAGTGCTGGCTTTCTCTACCACATCTTGTCACCAACGGGTTTCCAAAACTACTGGGGGCCCCAAGAGCCCCTTCGGCTGGATGTGGCTTTCCCTACCACATCTTATCAGCAACTTCGCTGGACCCCAACTCATCAGGGGCTCCAAGGGGCCCTTCAGCCTGGCCTGGCTTTCCCTACCACATCTCCAACTCCAACTGTCTGGCTTCTGTCTTGACTGAGTTATATAATAGTTCAACGCCCACTCAATCGCCTACTCGATGTATGGAATGGCATGTTTGATCGTCATCAAGCGGAAATAACTGTCATGCAGTTGACCGGTCACCCTCTTCCGGTGCACCAGTCTATGAGTGTACCATGGGAATTTTAGCTTGTCCCATTTTGTTAGCCAAGTCTACCTACGCGATTTCTTCTCACAAGTGCCATCGGAATGTGTCACTTCCTTCCGGTGCATCACTTTGGAATAGTATATTTGGCTGGGTCGAAGGTCAAAATACAACAGTATGTTCGTTATTCTAATGATATTGCACTTGCAGAAATTTCGCTACAATTTCATATTGCCGTGTTACTTTAAAATATCTGAGAAAAGCCAATCAGTATGATCTAAATTACTTTATCATTTAGTTTTTTTTCTTCCTTTCTACGTTTCTTTATTTTAATCCTCTTTCTTCTCCTTTCACGTCTCTTCTTTTCATTTGAAAAAAAAGTGTAGGTCGACACTATCACTTAAGTATATTCATACATTTTTATCTTATTCAATTATTTTCCCCTAATTTCATACCGAGACCAACAACGTTTTGACCTTTAGGAGGTCTTGCTAATGTCACGTATATATTCAATTATAGTTATCATCATCGGCAAGATATTTCTCCTCCACTCGATCAATTTTGTGGAAGTCAGTCAAACCTACTGAAATTTAATTTACCATCAATAAAAAAAAAGCGAATTGATAATAGGTTCAAGAAAAGTTGCTTCATCTTTTTGGGGCTTTTCGATAAACGTTTTGGTCTGGTTCCTTCCCCAGCCATCATCTAAGGAAAATCATTGTTGGTTACCTTTTAAATGAATTTTAAACGAAGTCTTTTATCTCAGCTATAAGGTTAAACTCTTCATTACAAGGTTGAGTCAAAAGTTTTGCAAAATATTGGCAACATACGGCATAATTTGGCAGCTCTGCATGTTTCTGCCGAGATCATGAAGGTGATGACCTACACTGGACTGTGTGGTGCCGATCTCGCCTGATACTTTCGGAGTGCTGCACACCGAACTTGCCGCAGTCATAAAAATACTGAACTATACTGGACTATGAGATGCCGATCACGCCTGATACTCTCGGGGTGCTGCATATCGAACTTGCCGCAGTCATAAAAATAATGAACTACACTGGACTATGAGATGCCGATCTCGGCTGATACTCTCAAACTGCTATAGCCCAGTCGGCCGGGACTGCAGAATACACAAATTGCATCTTTACTGAGGAAGAAGAACCCCCCCTAAGAGTGACCCCTGTTATGATTCTAAGTCGTTTGATATTAGAGTTTTGGGGAATGATAAGAACCCCTTCATTGCCATTGCTCTGACCTGCAATGGTAGTACCAATTAGAGTCCCATCTATGGGTCAAATAGAACTAGTGTCCTGGGTATGACATAAAATTCCATCTGATAGTGAAGCTCCATTCTTGGATCTTGGGGGAAAGTGGAGTACACCTCCATTGAAATTACTCCCAGGTTCACTCAGACTCATCGTCTGTTAGAATCCCATCAATTGGTCAAATAGAACTGTTTAATCATTTCCTATATTTCAAACCACTTACCTGAGTACTGTAGAAGTCAAATGACTCACCTTCTAACATGGCTGCCTTCTTGAATCTTCATGGTGAAGTTATTTGTCGCTGTCTCCCACCAGACAAGACTTGACACAAGGTCAAAAGCCCGAAGGCCGATTAAATGAATCTTCATGGTGAAAGCAAGCCTGCTAAGCTTACCTCATTTTATAGGAGAGCACCTAATGCAGCAGGTGGGTTGTATCTGTGGTGCCAGGATGACATGCCCAACACATTTGCATGAGTGAAAATCTATTCACCCATATATTCATCCAGTAAATGCAATGTGGAAACATTTCTTACTTGTGTAGGCGCCTCTGGTGGTGTAATGGTTAGCAAGCTCGACTAGCAAACCTACACGAGTGAGTTCGAGTCTCACTGGGTGCCCCTTTCATATGGCCTTGTGCCACATCTAAGCAAAAAGCTTAGTAAATTTCCATTTCTTACTTGTGTGTGAGACCACTCTCAAGTTGTCCTGTTTGGTAGGAGGCAGCGACAAATAAACAGACCACTCTCAAGTCAACCAATATTCATCAAGTACAAATAAATGATTATTATTAAATTTACTTAGTATTTGATTGATTGCAATGTTTGAAACCATTTAACTGTGTGCAAATAAAAGCATAAGTGAAGTGTTTGATTGCAGTTCTTAAAATCATATGTGCAAACAAATCATGTTTGGCTCTTTAAAAATATTTCGTTCAAAATGTTCATTTAAAAATCATATGTATTTACAAGATTTGGCATTAAATTACCCTCCGGGATTGACGTGCCATAAGGCCAATTAACCCACCTCTGTTAGTGCCACCCAGCTGATTTGGTTTGCTGCATCTTGTGGTGATGTTCCAGTTTTGGAGCTTTGGGAGTATGGAGTAAACATTCATAACAATTACTCCCAGGTTCACTCCGACCCGGATTAAATACCCGCTTGGGCCCTATCAACGAATCAAATGAATCTCAAAATTATTCGTAGTCGATAGGAATTATTGATACCATATAAAATATCGAAGGCCCCCTTCTACACTGGATTGCTCTACTTTACCCTTGATACGTACCTTATAATGCTGAGTGTTAAGCAAGGAGGTATCAAGTACCATTTTTGAAGTCTTTGGTATGACTCGACCTGGGATTGAACCCCGGTCTCCCGGGCTATTTGCGAACACTCTACCCACTAGGCCAATGAGACTTACTTGAAGCTATAATTGTTTACCAAGAATCATGAGGTACTTGGAACTATATAACTGTGTACAAACAACTGATTAGGATTAAATAGAAATAATAACCTGATATCATATAATTATTAATATTAGATAGGAATACTTGATATCATAAGAAACAGAGTCCTGTTGGCAGGGATTAGAATACGTTGACTGCTTAACTCTGCAGAGTGGAGGAACTCCCGATAAAAGAGGGTGTTCGGGGTATGTCATTAAACTACATATGGTGGTAAGGCTTCAATTCTGGAGGTTTAGAGAGTGTGGAGTACCCGCTTCACTGCCATTATTCCATATTCATATTGAGCCTGAGTGGTAGTACCTGTTAGGGTCCCCTCTATAAGTCAAATAGTTGTGCCTGAAAATTATTTGTATTTGATAAGAATACTTTATACAATCGTATACAAAGCAATTAAGAAACAACTTCGCTAACATGTAAATATTAACGTACAGTGATCACGATTCTGTAACCTGTTGACATGCCATTTTAATCAAACAGTGCTCCAAGATGGAACAGAGGGCTGTTATTAAATATTTGGTGGCTGAGAAGTGAAACGATGTGAAATTTTTAGAAGAATTTGTAATGTGTATGAAAAAGCATATTTTAGACCAAAATATTTACAAATCGGTTAAATATAGGTTTGCCACAACGAGTCAAAATCCCAAAGACATTCCATAGAATGGAAACACTCTGAATCTACGATGTATAAAAATTCCGGGTGCAGCGTAAGTAAAGAAGGTCATGCTGACTTTCTCCTGGGACATAAAAGGTCTCATGACTATTGATTTACTTTAAAAAGGTGCCACTGTGAAAAGTGCTTCCTATTGCAAATGAACTTGGCAAAAATATTTATTGAATGACCCTCGTAGCCTCAAGTAATTCAGATATTAAGTAACACAAATATTATTAATACAAATACAATTAGTACAAATATTTTACACAGTTATATAGCATCAAATATTTCTATCGAATACGAATAATTTTTAGGCAGATGTATTTGACCCATAGATGGGACTCTAACAGGTACTGTCACTTCGGGTCATAGTGGATCTAGAAGTAATGGCAATGAAAGAGTACTGCTACTACGGATAAGAGAGAACCTGGGTGTAATGACAATATAAGAATACTCCACACTCCCCAGATTTATATAAAATTGGAACCTCGCCATTTGATGCAGTTTAGTATCATACATAAGACAACCCTTTTATGGAGGGGTGGGTCTTATCCCTCAGCAAGGATACATTCAGCGTACTCTAAGATTTGGTCTCAGGGTGGGAGAAATTTACGTCGCAACTGTAAGCAGTGCTTCGAATAGCTAATTCTTTTGGCAAAATTCACCTATTTATTGAATGGCCCTCGTGTATATATATATATATATATATATATATAGTGATATCAACTCCTCATGTCAGTCTAATGACTAAAGTTTACATATTTTTCAATAAGAATGTATGAAAATTATAATCACGAGAAAACATTCATTTTAGATTTATTCTTGTTCCACTGACGAGTATTCGAGCACTTATTTGAGGATAAACGATTATATATATATATATATATATGAGAGAGAGAGAGAGAGAGTGTGTGTGTGTGTGTGTGTGTGTTGCGCAAATATCAGCATACATATTTTTTGTATACATATGATAGACTTAGATCATTTGTGAGAGCATTTTCACTTGACTATGATTGGTAAACTATTCGAATATATAGTTGTCAGCAGACGCCATTCATATCTTTTTACTTATTGACAAAAGGCGGATTTTTCGTTCTTCCTTTTTGTGCGTTTTGAATAAAAATCATATCTTGAGCCGACACGTTTGTAAAGATTCCCATTTGATGAACGAATGTTCAAAGAAGCAAACAAAATGCTCCTTGCTATTTACTGTAAAACAATTCTTGTCTGCTACTGAAAGATAGGAAGCAGCATAAAGATATAATGTCGCTTCGTTTTTCTAACATCAAATAAAATCAAATAAAACAAAAAAAGTGTGTAGGATGATATGTGCTAAATAATACAATCTTAATATACGTTTTGTATATTTGTTTAGCAACAGAAGGCGTAGTTCCTCTACGTAAATAAAACGGAGTTCAAGAGTTTTAAACAAAAACGTGTCATCGCCACTCTGATTGGCAAGCCTCTAAAATTAGTAGAGCAGTTCATATATCTCGGTAGACATATCTCATCTACTGAATGTGATGTCAACATATGCCTAGCGAAAGCGTAGAATGCTATTGGCAGGTTATCGATAATATGGAAATCTGATTTTGATGAAATATAACGGGATTTCTTTCCAGCTGTAGCTGTGTCCATGCTTCTAAATGGATGCACTACATTTATGCTTACAAAACACATGGAGAAAAAGCTCGATTGGAACTATTCAAGAAGAGTATGTGTTGTCTAGATTAAATTTTGGACACAATACCCATTAAAATAAAATTTTGGACACAATACCCATTAAAATTTTGGACACAATACCCATTAAAATTTTGGGCACAATACCCATTAAAATTTTGGACACAATACCCATTAAAATTTTGGACACAATACCCATTAAAATAAAATTTTGGACACAATACCCATTAAAATAGCAGCTGTTCGGCCACGTATCTCCAATCTGGCAGACTGTCTAAGTAAGACATACAAGACATGCAGGTTACTGCGGAAGAAGCAAAGATAAACTTATAAACGATATTCTCTTGTGGACTCATACGTACGGAGAAACCAGTATTGCCTGACCAGCAATGATTTGTGCATATATGCTCTATGCGGACACAGGATGCCGCTGAGAAGACCTGTCGGGAGCTATAGAATATCAGGATGGTTGGAGAGAGAGATTTAGGTAACTCCGGTTTGATAATACGTTTATTTTATTTCAATTGTTTTATAGTTTACCTATCTTGTTTCAAGTGGGAAAACTATTTATAGCGGAAGAATTTGGCTGTTGAGTGTTTTTTGGTCGGGGCGGACAAATCGATTATTGGTATAATAGTCTTTGTGGAATATTTACAAAAATATAGTTTAGTCTTGCAGAAAATTGATTTTTGCATTAATTCTCTGTTAGAAGATTGTGTTGTGTCAGTTTTCAAAGAATTTTAAACAGCAAATATCGAAATATATAATGCTTTGTAGAAGACTATCGATACCGATTTGTGGTTCGAACAATGATCTTTAGCCCACAACACAAGTGTTGAAATGGATTTTGCTACTGGAGTTCACGTGACTAGAAGTGGTGGATATATAAATGGGTCAGGCAGAGATCTGACGAGAGACAGACAGACAGACAGACATATATGCAAAGTGGAGGTGCCCGTGGTGTAATGGTTATCGCCGTAGGAAATGGACACGGCGACACGAGTTCAAATCCTGGACGAGACTGATTGCATTTCACATAGCACTAATACCCTTATTCTCCCTCCAGCTATGGGTAAAATAGTAGGGCAGACTGGGTTCTTCAGCCTTGGTGAGGCAACTAGTCTAGAAGAAGGAAAAATCCGAATTCAAACCTGTTAAACTCCGCTTAAAAATTGAGCTTGTGTCATATCCTACCCGAGCGGAGGGGTTGGTAAATATGATGATAATATTAAGTATTCCTGTCTAATACAAATAATTTGCCCCCAGTTGTATAGTTTAAAGTATTCCTGTCCAATGCTGATAATAATGTGGTTTTGTGTATTCCTATTTAATAATAATCATTAATGTGGTTTCAAGTCACTGATAATAATCCTTAGTATACAATTATTCGAGAGTCCTTCAATAAATAAGGGAATTATTTTGAAAAAAGCAAAATAATTTTTTCTATAAATAAATGATGCATTGTTGGAAATTTATTTATAGAAAAAAGTATTTTAATCTTACTTAAATATTTGTTTTTAGGCCATTCAAAATTAAAGTGCTCCAGGCTTAAACAGAGGTCTATCATCAAATTTTTGGTGGCTTAAAAGTGCAAGCCATGTGACATTTACTGAAGAATGTGAGATGTGTATGTAAATCATATTTTAGCGGAAAATTTTTTTTACAAATAACTAAAGATGGATTTGCCACTTCAAGCCCGTATCCAGGGAGTATAAACAATGACTTTCCGGTAAAGAAAAAATTCACGGTGAAGCGATCAGTAAAGAAGGTCATAATCGTCTGAGACATGAAAAGACCCATCACTTGAAAAAGGTGCAACCCCGAACAGTGCTTCCTATTGCCAACTCATTTGGCAAAACGTAACCATTGAATGACCCTCCTAACTTCAAGTAATTATAAATATGTAAAAAAGAAAATTCTCACAGGTATATGGCATCAAATATTCCTATCGAATACGAATAAATTTTAAACCGATGTATTTGACCCATAGATGGGACTCTAACAGGTACTGTCAGAGTGTATCTGGAAGTAATAGCAATGAAAGAGTTCTCCATAATATTCATCTCTAGAGCTAGAGCTTCGCCGTAAGATACAATTTAGTGTCATTCAGAATAAACCCTTATTTTGGAGGGGGTCTTATCCCTCCGCAAGAGAAACATATAACGTTTTTTAAGCCACACCAACTGACGAGAGAAATGTAAGGTTGCGTGTATTTTAGAAAAGCATTTGTTTAGAATATTTTTAAATAAGTTTTAAGCTCTATTCTTTCAGATTTTTTCTTCACGCTGACATCAGTGGACTTTATTGGTTAAACCATACACACAGACGCATATATATATATATATATTGATAGATAGATAGTGTGTGTGTATTAATCATGCATATATGTGGTTTGATTATAAAGCAAGCCAGCGGGTAATGATTTTGCATGCATGGGTTGAAGCCTACATCACAGACAATACATCAACTGACCATTCGTTTCTTTCCGACTGACTTCGTGTAAACCAGTTGCTGCTCACTCAACTGATTAAAGCAGACGACATTTTTATTTTTGTCTGCCATATTGCTGTGAAAGCAGGTTCACTTGGCATGGATTCTAAACGAGGCGAAAAATAAGCGGAAAAAATTCCAATAAAGTACACTCAACAATGAGAGACAGATAGATACATTCATAAATTTTTAATGAAAGTGAAGAGAACTTGTTCACGACTCCATGGTGAAATTTGTCATTATTTTTTTTTTATCATTGAGAAGAATAGAAAGAGAAAGGAAGGATGTTTTTTAAAGTAGGAATCACACATTTTTTCAAAAACTTATCAATGAAAAACGAAGTAGAAATTGTTAGTACTATTGTAAAACGTTACCCCCTCACCCCCACCACATTATCTCAGTCTTCTAACCATGTCACTTCTTAGCCGGCCGGTGATCAACTAGTGGTTCGAGGGGGCAACGCACATTTCTCTACCTACCACACAAGAATACGATCGAGGGAAACAGGAGAAAACAAAACAGACGAACAAACACGAACAAAGCTTGGGGTTACCAAGAGCAGAGGAAGGTATGCAACACTACATGCATGTGCATTCCTGATAGCAGATATGGACTAACGCTAGCGTGGGTTACTAGCGAAAATTCCACAATGCTACTGGAATCAGGCATCTTGAGACTCTTCTTCACTGGACCCTATCTTGTCTCCTTGCCTCTCTGCTCGGTGTCTGGTGTTGACTGCCCCTCCGTGGATCCACGCCAACTTCTCTGTTCGCCTCTCTCTTGTCCAGTCTCCACTGCCCTCCGTGGTCTCCTGCCGCAACTGCCTTCTCTCCTGTCCAGCCACCAACTCTCTCCTGGGTCCAGCCACCAACTGCCTCTCTCGGGTCCAGCCACCACTCCTCTCTCGGGTCCAGCCACCAACTCCCTCCTGGGTCGCGTCGTCAACTCTCGTTCGCGTCCACTTACCACTTCCGGATACGGCGAGATTTTTTTGTCCAAGAATCCTTTGTCTGGTTTCGCGCCAAAACAGACAATTGAATCGTCTGCTTTGACAGCCCAACCACATAGTGCTACACTATAATTAGAAGGTATCTACATTATTTACTTCGAAGAAAAGTCGGTGGATATAGAATTTGGAATGATAGGGAAGCTGCATGAAGAAAGAGTTTTGAATAAACTCAATTGAAAAGAACGGAGATAGAATTAAAAAGGGGTTGGGTCCTAACTCTATCCCAGAACTACAACGTGTAGACATAGCATTTTATACAAATGTTCGTCCCTGTGGGGCTTAGAACACGCCGATTACATCTTCTACAGAGGGGTAGGATCGCCATAAAAGGGGTGTTTTGGGTCGGAGATTAAACAGAATCTGGTGGTGAGGTTACTGTTCTGGACCTCGGAAAAGTGTGAAGCACCCATTTATTACTATTACTCCCAGGTCCTTTTGAACTTTGGGTAAATAGTAGGGCAGACTGTGTTCTTCAGCCTTGGTGAGGTAACTAGTCTAAAAGAATGAAAACTCTGAATTCAAACCTGTTAAACTCCCCTTAAAAATTGACCTTGTGTCATATCCTGCCCGAGCGGAGTGGTTGGGTAAATATAATAATACACATAATCGCTCACTGATCAGAGTATTATACTAAAAAGCTCTGGTTAGTATGGAATATCCACTTAGTTGCTATTAGACCCAGGTCTAATCTGACCCAGAGTGATAGAATCTGTCAGGGTTCCATTTATGGGTCAAATAGATCTGTTTGAGAGAATACTCAAAAGGATTTTGATGTAGATTTGCTATTACAACATTGATATCGCGACTATGAAGTGTTTACAAATTTAAGATAATTGTGGAGATATATTTTTGTACTGTATATAATAGGCGACCATAATTGCTTAACTGGTTTCGGCATAAAATAACCTATCAAGGGCTGACATGCCATTAAACCAACCAACCGGTCAACACACTCTCTTTCTTTCTTTCTTTCTTTAATGTACACACACACACACACATATATATATATATATATATATAAGTGTGTGTGTTCAGTATATATATATATATATATATATATAGTGTTTCTAAATTGTTGAAACAAAGCAGCGGCATCTTAAAATCATTCCGAGTTTATTCGCTTTCTATTTTCAAATCATTTTGTATTAAACCAAATGTATCAAAATCAAGCAGAAAATCTTTTATGTGAAGACGTATTTCGAAATCTTTCGAGATTGTTCAAGCAAGATTCAGAAGAAATTTCAATTTCTAAACATTTCCAAGGAGGAATCAGATTTTGAAGTTAGCCAAGATCTTTGAAGCTCTTCGGGCACTGAGAGGACTCAAGATATCACCCTGGAGGAATGCGCACACATTATCAACATCTTTGCACGCCACATTCAACAGTGCCTTTAACTGCACGGTAGACATTTTGGAGCTCCACTTGACGTTTTTTGGTTAATGTTTGGGACTAAATTGTTACAGATCCTAACTTTTCGATAAATATAACATCCATCTCTTTATCATTTGTGGTCCTTGATGTGTATTCAATCATTTAGTTTCCCGATTTGTGAAACACCCAGAATGTATATTTTGGTTTGGTTTATGACATATCAACCATTCTAGGTTATTTAATGCCAAATCCTGTTTATTCATATATATATATATATATATATATATATATATATATATATATATATATATATATATCTATGATTTGTTGGTTGGTTGGTTTTTATGGCATATCAACCTTTCTAGGTTATTTCTCGCCAAATCCATTTTTATGCAAATAGTTCTATTTCAAACAATTCAGTTTAACATGAGCACACAATTTAATTGTCAAAAACATTTCTATTTCAAGCAATTCAGTTTATTCATACAGTTCTATTTCAATTTAGTGTAAGTACAGTTTCAATGTCAAAAACAGTCAAATTTCAAACAATTCAGTTTAGTATAAGCAAGCAGTCTAAATGTAAGTAGAGTTTAATTATTAACAACATTTCTATTTTAAGCTGTTCAGTTTAGTTAAACAGTTCTAATTGAAACAATTCAGTTTAGAATAAATACGCAGTTCTATTTAACCCATGAATAGGTGCTACCACTCCGGGTCAGAGTGGACCTGAGAGCAATAGCAATGAAGAGATGCCCCGTATTCCCCAAAGCCCCAGCATCACTGGAATCTCACCATCAGGTGTCATATGCAGGACACTCGTTGGCGGGGTCTTACCCCTCGGCAGAGGTGCAGTCGGTGTATTCTACCGCCCTAGCCAATCGGGCAATATATGATTTGTAAACACATTTAGTTAAAATTTAAAACGAGCTTGAGCTCTCTTATGCGCACAGTTAAATGATTTCAAATATCGCTGTGTAACAGTCACAACTTTACATCATTTGTTTGCACACAGTTTGTTCTATTTGACCCATAAATAGGACCCTATCAGGTGCTACCACTCCGGGACAGAGGGGGTCTAGGAGAAATGGCAATGAAGGGGTACTCCACATTCTACAAATCTCCAAGGTCGAAACCTCACCATCAGATTGTTTAATGTCATTCATTAGGGGAGGTCTTACCCCTCTACGGAGATGCAATCGGGTATGTGTGTGTGTGTATATATATATATATATACATTCTGTGGTTGGAACAAAATGGTTGGTTGGTTGGTTTTTATGGCATATCAACCCTTGTCGGTTATTTAAGGACAAATCCATTTTTATACAGATAGTCAGTTCTGTTTCAAACAATTCAGTTTAGTCTGAGTACACAGTTTAATTGTTAAAAACATTTCAAGCTATTCGGTCTATTCAAACAGTTCTAATTTAGCTAATTCTGTTTATTATAGGTATAGATTTTATTTATACACAGGTAAATGTCCAAACAGTTCTATATTAAATAATTTAATTTAGCGAAAGTACAGTTTCAATGTCAAAAACAGTTCCATTTCAAGCTATTCAGTTTAGTCAAGCAGTTCTAATTCAAACTTGCCTAGTCGGCTGGAGCCGTAGAATACACCGACTGCTTTTCTGCAGAGGGGTAAGACCCCCAACGAGTATCCGGGATATGGCAATAAATAATCTGATGGTGAGGTTCCAGCAATACTGGAGCTTTGAGGAATGCAGAGTACCTCTTCATTGCCATCGCTCCCAGGTCCACTCTGGCCCTCAGTGGTAGTACCTGATAAGTGTCCTCTCTATGGGTTAAATAGAACTAAACAATGGTTTCTTCACTTTACGGGGTTTTTTTTGCATTTAAACTGCATACTTATGCTAAACTGAATTGTTCGAAATAGAACTGTTTTGACCTGTGTACTCATGCTAAACTGAATCATTTGAAATAAAACATTGACATTAACTCTGTGTAGTGCTGGGGCTGCAGAGGGGTAAGACTCCTCCCCAATGAATGTTCTGGATATGACACTAAATTATCTGATGGTGAGTTTCCAGTGATGCTGGAGCTTTGGGGAATGTGGAGTATCCCTTCATTACCATTGCTCCCGGGTCCACTCTGGCCTGGAATGGGTTAAATAGAACTAACTGCATACTTATGCTAAACTGAATTGTTTCAATTAGAACTGTTTGACTAAACTGACAAATAAACTGTGTACTTACATTTAAACTGTGTGCCTATGCTAAACTGAATTGTTTGAAAGTGAACTGTTTTTTACATTGAAACTGTACTTACATTAAACTGAATTGTTTAATATAAATTTTATTTACATTTATCTGCGTATAGATAAAATTTGTACTTGTACTAAACTGAATTAGCTGCATTAGAACTGTTTGACTAAACTGAATAGCTTGAAATAGAAACGTTTTTGACAATTAAACTGTGCACTCATGCTAAACTGAATTGTTTAAAATAGAACTATTTACATAAAAAAGGATTTAGCGTTAAATGATATGCCATAAAACCCAACCAATCATTTAATTAAAACACTTCAATTTAGCATAAGTATGCAGTATAGTTCTATTTAACCCATAGATAGGGCCTTATCAGGTGCTAGCATTACGGGCCAGAGAGGACCTGACAACAGTGGCAATTAAGGAGTACTCTGCATTCCCCAAAGCCCCAGAATCACCGGAATTTCACAATCAGATTGTTTGGTGTCATATACAGGATCCTCTAAACCCTCTACAGAGAAGCAGTCGGTGTATTCTACAGCCCCAGCCGACTGGGCAAAAAATGTTATAATAGCTTTAAATAGAGCGTACATTATAAGTTCCGAAAAGAACCTTTCTTTTCGATTACGTCTTGTCGGAGAACACCTTGATCAGATGCAATCAGCACAGAGGAATTGGGAGAGCAGTTGACGAGATAACAAAAATGAGGAAAAAAGAGAAAAAGGACAATTACCAAGAAGTTTTTTTAGCTGGATTGGGGTCAGCAGATTTAAGCAATAGAAAATTGTTAAAAATTCTTTCCGTTTACGAAGAGCCGGCTGGTACTTTTTACCAACCCCTCCGCTCGGGCAGGATATGACACAAGGTCAATTTTTAAGCAGAGTTTAACAGGTTTGAATTCAGAGTTTTCCTTCTCCTAGACTAGTTGCCTCAACAAGGCTGAAGAACCTAGTCCGTCCTACTATTTACCCATAGCTGGAGGGAGAATAAGGGGGTTCATACCTTTCCCAAGGGTATTTGCCCGAAAGTGAACATAATAGCGCGCCTGGAGTACGAACTCGCGTACTACGATTCCGCAGTTCATCGCTTTAACCATTACACCACGACGACACCCCCAAAAAGGCCCGGCTGGTAAGTCTTGATATTAATCGCTTCTCACTCAGTAAATTGAAGATGGGGACGAGCAGTGTCAAATATAGAAAACATACTGGTGTTGGTATTCATCCGTACCTTCCACGAAGTAGGACTTGACGCAGTCTTTTATAAAGTGAGAATTGGGGGAGGTCACGCACAAGCCGAGACATGCACAGCTGGTCATAGGTTCACCAGATTCTACGGCCTGATGCAAGTGGGTAATTCATTGTCATTGATTCATTAAGTACAATATAAATCTATGCTTGTCAATGCTAGTCGTTACTTGTCATCGATTCACCGGGCCAGATAAGCGCAATACCAAAACATGCTGGTGTTAAAAGCGCTGGCGCATCGGGGATTGGCCTACAAGTGCTGAGTTATGGCTAAAGGAACGTTCTGGTTTTACGAACGAGTTGGCAGGGTTAAATTATGTGATCTAATGGCAGGGCACTTGTTGCTTTATTCTGTTTTCAAATATTTATATTGAGCGTCCAATGTAACAAATGTCACATTTACATTGAAATTTGTATATTAAGAAGCTTTTATGATGAAGGGACATACTGTCTTAGGAGGAAAAAGCACGTTAGATTTAAGAACAAATCGTATGTTAACAGCGTTGAAACAGCGGCTGACAGATCTTTAATCTGTTCTAACAAATGGGTAGAAGCCTTGCCTATCCAAGGTGATTTCAGATAGACAGGGCACTTTTCAGGGAAAATTTTCGTGTCAGCAGAGAACAGTATGCATTTATTTCTGATGATATTAGAAAACTTGTCTTAAGGATGTATATATATATATATATATATATATATATATATATATAAAGCAAGTTGGCCGACCGTAGTCGAGGGCGACTCGAAGGCTCCCTTTTTAATAGCTACTACACCGTGGTATAGGGGAGGGGGATACTCTTTTCCTTGGATTGCTCCACTTACCCTTGATCTGTATTTTAAAATGTTGAGTTTAGGAAGGAGGGATCAAGAAACATTTTTTCAGTCATTGGTATGACTTGATCTGAGATTGAACCCCGGTCTCCTGCACCATTGATGAACACTCTAACCATTATACCACTTATTTCACACACACACACACACACACACACACACACACACACACATACACACACACATGTATCTCTCTCTCTCTCTATATATATATATATATATATATATATATGTGTGTGTGTGTGTGTGTGTGTGTGGATGAACGGCGGTGAAAGCATCAAACGAGCTGGAACACTGACAGTTATCCCCTTCCATAAAACATTATCACCGAAGCAGACAGTGGTGACCGTGGTGTAATGGTTACCGTCCTAGGAAATGGACACGGCGACACGAGTTCAAATCCTAGCCGAGATTAATTGCATTTCACATAGCACTAATACCCTTGGAAAAGGTATGAATCCAATTATTCTCCCTCCAGCTATGGGTAAATAGTAGGGCAGACTAGGTTCTTCAGCTTTGGTGAGGCAACTAGTCTAGGAGAAGGAAAACTCTGAATTCAAACCTGTTAAACGTCGCTTAAAAATTGAGCTTGTATCACATCCTGCCCGAGCGGAGGGGTTGGTAAATATGATCACTGAAGCAGACAGGATTGGGACTAATTAGAATCCATAACTCTAAAGGAAGAAGTGCATGGAAGTGAATTGAAATGACCCGTGAAGTTAAAAGAAATGAAGCCCCTTTTTATTTGAGCAACCACGTGACCAACCAAAAGTCAAACGGATAGTCAGTTTGTGTCTGAACACTGAACTAATCTGTTGATGTGACAAGTTGATAATGACTTGTTGATCTCGGACCATCTCATATTGAATAAAAATTCAAGCATCTTGACCGGAAATGTTAGAACTTTCCCACTAATTCAAACAGTGATCCTGAAAAAAATTGACACATGCTACATAAAAACTCTCAGTAGAAGAAATATTGCCTTTCTTCACAGATAAGTATATTTAAACAAAACACCCTCCTCTTTTTTTCTTTACACATGCCTTATAAACTCTGCGAATGGTATGTTGCATTCGCGCCGATACACTCACTTATCCATTTGTCCCATTTGTTCTATTCGCTTTTTCTTTCATATTATTCTTCACAGGTTAAATTCTCGTTTGAAAAGAACATAGAACGTTACTGATTTGTCTTTTGCTAAGTTGCTATTGAAGTGTTTTGTTTTCTCTTGTTTTCCCATCCTCCGAACATTCACAAAATTTGAGATAACCTGAGAGATTATCCGTTATCCAGCCTTAAGATACAATTTTAATTTATGTAGAGACAAGCCGTAACAAATCTATCTATCTATCTATCTATCTATCTATCTATCTATCTATCTATCTATCAGATAAAGTTGTGTTGAGAGCGCTGATTCCCTTGAGTCTCTGGAAATTCGTCCCTACGATCTATCTCTCTAAGAAGTTCTTCTAGTCGGCATCTAGTGTCCGCACAGAGCTGATGAATATAAATCTTTGCTAGTCGGCCCACACTGATGTATCGATGTGTGGGAGCCTAAAGGAGAACTTCGTTAATGATTTCGTCCTTAATTCTCCAGCAGTTTCTAGTGTGCTATGTTCGTCTTACTTGGATGGTTTGTGAGATGGTAAGTAAGTAAATGTAGAGCTGCTGTTTTGTGGGGTATTGTTTCCTGTATTGGTTCAAAACAGCACGCAGCATTCTTGTATAGTTTCCATTTAGCCTTTTCTCCAAGTGCCTCGTTAAAGTCCAGAAAGTGCTGCCATACAATAGTACTGATGCCGTTATAACTTATTTCCTGTTTTATTTTATTTGAAAGATTAGATTTCAATATGGTCGTTAACCCGTCAGGGCCAGTTTATTTTTCCTATACATATGTTGATATCGCACTCAGTAGATAGCCCAGTCGGCTGGGGCTGTAGAATACACCAACTGCATTTCTGCAGAGGGCTAAGACTCCCCCCAACGAGTGTCCTGGTAGCCCAGTTGTCTGGAGCTGCAGAATATACCGACTGGATTTCTGCAGAGGGTTAAGACTCCTCCAACGAGTGTCCTGGTAGCCCAGTTGTCTGGAGCTGCAGAATACACCGACTGGATTTCTGCAGAGGGTTAAGACTCCTCCAACGAGTGTTCTGGTAGCCCAGTTGTCTGGAGCTGCAGAATACACCGACTGGATTTCTGCAGAGGGTTAAGACTCCTCCAACGAGTGTTCTGGTGGCCCAGTTGTCTGGAGCTGCAGAATACACCGACTGGGTTTCAGCAGAGGGTTAAGTCTCCTCCAACGAGTGTTCTGGATATGACACTAAATAATCTGATAGTGAAGCTTCAGTAATTTTGAGGATTCGATAATGCGGAGTACTCCTTCATTGTCATCATTCCCAGCTCCACTCTGGGTTTGGAGTGGTAACACCTGATAGGGTCTTGTCAACGGGTCAAATAGAACTGTTTGACATTCAAACTGTATACTTTGGCTAAACTGAATAGTTTGAAATAAAACTGTTTTTACATTCAAATTGGCGACCGTAGTCGAGGGCTACCCGAAAGCTCCCTTTTCAGCAGCTGCTACACCGAGGTGTAGGGGAGGACGTTACTCCTTTCCTTGGAATGCTCCACTTTACTCTTGAAACGTGCCTTATAATGCTGAGTGTTAAGCAAGGAGATATCAAGTACCGCTTTTTTAGTCTTTGGTATGACTCGACCTGAGATTGAACCCTGGTCTCCCGGGCCATTGGCGAACACTCTACCACTAAGCCAATAAAACTGAATGTAAAAAAAAAGTACATAAGCTAAACTGAATTGTTTCGAAATAGAACTGTTTGATCATTTGTTATATAATAGCCGAGGGATTTCGGTTCATGCCTTTGAGTTTAGTTAGGCTGAGAACCTTTCGGCACAGCACATGGGTTAGTTGGGTGCAACATTGAGGCAGGTGTTAACGCGGGCGCGCTGGTGGATGGAGGTGTCACTCAGATGTCATAATAGTCCGAGACGAAACGGGGTGATGGAAGCGCGCGGAGGTTTGTGTGAGAATCTGAAGAAAGTTAGAGAGTTGGGTACTAGATGCCAAACGAGAAGGATCGACTTTTGGAGCTCGCAGACGCGAGACAAACTTGCGCCCTATGGGGGCCGCTCGAGACGGGGGCCGCTCGAGATGGGGACCAAATGAATAAGACAGCATAGAAGATTGTGTCTCTCCTCCTTACGTCGAAACCTTTAACTCAAAGTTAATAAAAAGGTTTCGTACCTGAACAACAAGTCGTTACGTGTTTTCGAATTCCGAGATTCCTATGTTCTTTATATATTCTATCGTTATGAACATTATATGTCCATTTCGCACATGGCCATATTCGTGTATCTGACTACGCAACACATTTAACTGTGTGCAAACAACTGAGTGATGTTTAATTGAATTGTTAGTAATACATAACAATACTTGGAGCCATTTAACTTTGTTGACATGCCGAACTGAATTGTTTGAAATAGAACTATTTTTACATTTAACTGTGTATAAACCCAAAACTGTATTCAAACAAATGACTGTATATTAAAATAACACTGAGCACTTATGCTAAACGAAATTGTTTGAAATTAAGTGAAACCATTTAACTGTCAGGAAAACGTAAATAAATAAGTAAATAAATAAATGAGTTCCGGCTTGTTTATAAATGTTATCTCCAAAATGTGTTTAGAAATCATATATTTAGTATATATGGATAAAAAGTGTTTGGAATTAAATAACCTACAATGATATACCATAAAACTAATTCAAACCAAACTAAACGTAAATTGGATTTGCCATTTGATAACCAACAAGGGTTGATATGCCGTAAAACACAGCCAACCACCGTGTTTAAATCATATGAGCTCTCCGTAACTCTGCATAAAACAAAGTGCATGTATTAAACACGATGGTGCCATCTCTTCATAAATTGTAGAACGCAGAAATCAAAACAGCATATTAATAAAATCCATATTCCAAAACTGACCTCCTCAAAGAATGAAAATATGTAGAAATAATAAGGTGCGAAATTAACATAGAAATCAATTAAGATTTGCAGTTTTTGAAATCAAAAATGCATTTATATAGGATTTAAATATAGCTTCCGTTTAATGTTGGATATTTAAATTCATGCAGATTGTAGAATTTAAGCAGAATTAACATTGGGCAAAATTTCATCAACATTGGAATTTTAATAACTTCATTATGAGGAAAATTAAATCAAATAGACAGAAAACTTTTGACAAGAATCTTTGTGAATTAAGGAGCAATCTTGTCTTCAACTAAGTAAGCACTATTTCAATAAAAATACAAAAAAAAAAAAAAAACAAACTTTCGTAACTTTAATACCATTCTCATTTTTGCCTTCTTTTAAAAGCGATCATATACAGATGGCGTCCTTCTGTCTTTTAAAAAGATAAAATTTCAAATAATTTTTTTTTCTCTCAGTCTATTAATATTTTTTAAAGAATGGTATGGTTTTGGTTTCTTTGTTTAAAGACATACATACCATCATGGGTTATTTTATTCCAAAGCCATCGGGGTTGCGGAGTATACCGACTACATCTCTGCAGAGGGATAAGAGCCCCCACACTCCACCCGCCTAACGAGTGTCCTGGATATGACACATAACAATCTGATAGTGAGGCTCCAGTAATGTTGTAGCTTTGGGGAATCTGGAGTACCTCTTCATTGCCATCGCTCCCAGGTACACTCAGTCTCGGAGTGGTACCACCTGATAGGGTTCTATGTATGGGTCAAATAGAACTAAACTGTGCATTTATACTAAAATGAATTGTTTGAAATAGAACTGTTTTTATGTAAAAAATGGATTTGGTATTAAATAACCAAACCCATCATTGTAGAATAGCAGTAAGATGGCCAACCGTTGTCGAGGGCAACCTGAAAGCCCCCCCCCTTTCAGTAGCTACTACACCGTCGGTATATTCCGCAAGGAAGCATCAAGTACCATTTTTTTTAGTCTTTGGTGTGTTTCAACCAGGGATTGGACCTCAGTCTCTTAGACCATTGGCAAATACTCCAACCATTATGCCAATGGTCCGATCAAATATACATATAAACAGTTCTATTTCTAACTATTCAGTTTAGCATAAGTACACAGTTTAAGTTTCAAAACACTTCTATTTCTTTCAATTCAGTTTAGCATAAGTACACAGTTTAATTCTCAAAACACTTCTATTTCTAACAAGTCAGTTTAGCATAAGTACACAGTTTAAGTGTCAAAACAGTTCTATTTCAAACAATTCTGTTTAGGTGCCCGTGGTGTAATGGTTATCGTCGAAGGAAATAGACACGGCGACACGAGTTCAAATCCTGGACGAGACTGATTGCATTTCACATAGCACTAATACTCTTGGGAAAGGTATGAATCCAATTATTCTCCCTCTAGCTATGGGTAAATAGTAGGGCAGACTAGATTCTTCAGCCTTGGTGAGGTAACTAGTCTTGAAGAAGGAAAACTCTGAATTCAGACCTGTTAAACTCCGCTTAAAAATTGAGCTTGTGTCATATCCTGCCCGAGCGGAGGGGTTGGTAAATATAAGTACACAGTTTAAGTGTCAAAAACAGTTCTGTTTCTAACAATTCAGTTTAGCACAAGTACACAGTTTAAGTATCTAAAACAGTTCTATGTCAAACAATTCAGTTTCAGTCAACCAGGTTAAATGTTGGTTGGTTGGTGGGTTGGTTTTTATGGAATATCAATCTTTGTATGTTATTTAATGCCAAATTCATTTTTATACGAATAATCAGTTCTGTTTCAAACAATTTAGATTAACATTCAAAAACAGTTCCATTTCAAACAATTCGCGGTTTAAATCTATGTACACGGTTTAATTGTCAAAAACCTTTCTATTTCAAGCTATTCAGTTTATTTAAACAGTTCTAATTGAAACAATTCAGTTTAGCATCTATTTGATCCATAGATAGGGCCCTTATCAAGTGCTATCACTCCGGGCCAGAGTTGACCTGAGAGCAAAGTCAATGAAGAGATGCTCCGCACCAGTCGACAACTCCATCCTTGTCACAGACTATTTAACCTCACCATCAGATCGTTTAGTGTCATATCTTGAACACACGTTAGAGGGGTCTTGCTCTTCTGCAGAGATGCAGTCAGTGTATTCTAAGGTCCCAGTCAACTTGGCCAACTCCGAGCCTGACTCTTTGGAAAAGAAATAATTTTGTGCTCAGCGTTCAGTAAAGATCATGTTGATAGTTTTCTGGGACACAAAAAGATCCGTGATTTTCTTGCAAAATGTGCAATACTTTCCTATTGTTAACTTCGCAGGCAAAATTCACTTAATTTATCATATGACCCTTTTGCTCTAGTAGTCGACGGTGACTCGAAGGCTCCTTTTTCAATAGCCACTAATCCGTGGTATAGGATTTGGCGCTACTCCATTCCCTGGATTGCTCCACTTTACCCTTGATCCTTACCTTGTAATCCTATTTACCAACCCTTCCGCTCGGGCAGGATATGGCACAAGGTCAATTTTTAAGCGGAGTTTAACAGGTTTGAATTCAGAGTTTTCCTTCTCCTAGACTAGTTGCCTCACCAAGGCTGAAGAACCCAGTCTGTCCTACTATTTACCCATAGCTGGAGGGAGAATAATTGGATTCATACCTTTCCCAAGGGTATGAGTGCTATGTGAAATGCAATCATTCTCGTCCAGGATTTGAACTCCATTTCCTACGACGATAATCATTACACCACGGGCACCTCCATAGATCCTTACCTTGTAATGCTGAATGTTAAGCAAGGCGGCATCAAGAATACACTGACCCCCTCTTCAGAGGGGTGGTCAAATGGAGGCTAATATCTCCTGCGACCTGCTCCACGTTATGACGCTGGGATTCGGCTTGGGTAGATGTAATTGCAAGAAGCGCTGTCTTAACTTCATTAGTCCACGTCCGTAATATCTTCTGCCGAATATCGTCTGCTTCGCACTTTTTTTTTTTTTTTGGTGCAAGGCCATTTTCTTTTATTAAATCAGTTTACGTATAAGTACGTTGTAACAAAAGAAGAAGAAATAATAAAAATAACTTAAAATATTAAGAACAATGAGGACATAGACCAAAAAAAATGTAAGCAAACAAAATAAATAAATGAAAGGGAAGGATAAATAGAACGCCGTAGGGGAAAATAAGGTTGCGAGATATTTATTTTGTTGGTTCGTTGGTTGAGTTTTATGGCATATCAACACTTTTATTTTGCCAAATCATGTTTACACACACACACACACACACACACACACATATATATATATATATATATGATTAGCAAACCAATAGTTTGAAGTTAACGTTTTCAAACGAGGCACAGCTCATTTGTTTGGACACAGTTAAATGGTTTCAAGCATTGTTATATAACACTAACTATTCAATCATCGGATATTTGCTTGCACAGTTAATTGGTTACGTATACATCATTTGTAAGTGAATAGTTTGTAGGTAATCTTACGTGGTGCCTTCAATACGTTTCTAGATCTTTTTTTTACAGGTTTTTAAAATTGGCGTAGACTCTTGAAAATTCCCTATGTTATTGCTATACATCTTATGAGATGACTGACCATTTTTTATGATTTCAGGTTCAAATCAACAGCTACAGCAGCAATTGGAATACACCCAAGTAAATCCTGATTGTCACAGCTGGTGTATTTCAAAAATACAATCTGGACTTCAGAAGAACGATATGCAATAAAAATCTGTTTTAAACTTGGAAAAAATGCCATGCGATGAAAGCTGGATCTATTGCTATGACTCAGAGACCAAGAGACATAGTTCCCAGTGGAAGCATGCTGGCTCTCCCAGACCTAAGAAGGCCAGACAGAGCAAATCCACCCACAAACTTTTGATGATCCCTTTTTTAACAGCACTGGCATGATCTACATGCACTGGGTTCCCACTGGACAGACAATCAAGGAATACTATGTTGATGTTTTAAGGGAATTCAGGAAGAGATTCCGCTGGAAGAGGCGAGCACTCTTTAAATCGGGTCTGTGGCATTTCCACCAGGACAATGCACCAGTCGACAGCTCCATCCTTGTCACAGACTATTTGACCAAGATGGGCGTCAAGACAGTTCCGCACCCTCCCTAGAGTGCAGACCTTGCTCCCTGTGGCTTTTGGTTATTCCCTAAGCTCAGAGGCTGTGATTATGAGACAATTGAGAAGATGAACGAGGCTGTGACGAAGGAGGAGATTACTTCGAAGGGGACTAGAGTTTCATGTGTGTACTATCAATAAAAGTGTCCATACGAAAAATGTCTGGAAACTTACTTAATGATCCTCGTATTTTAAATGAGGTTACGATAATTTGTTTGCATACAAGTATTGCTATTGTTTTCACACAGTTAAATGATTTCAAGAATTCCTATCTATCCCTAATAATTCTATTCAGTATAAATCATTTGTTTGCAATGAGTGAAGTGTTTTTCTTTTTTTATTTTGCCAGGTATTGAAAAATCGTGACTCTGTAAAACTATATAAAACTTTTAGAGGGCTTGTTCAAAAGGATGTATAAGTAAAGTTGGCAACCTTAGTCGTGGGTTACCCGAAGGATCCCTTAAAAGTTTTCTAGTAATATGAAGGAGATTTATTTTTTTATTCAGTTTTATTTAACTACTATGTCCATATATATAATTATTGATAATATTTCGACTCAGTAGAGTGGGGCTGTAGATAACGCCAACCTCCACCCCATAATGAGTGTCTTGTTTTTGACACTAAATCATCTGATGGTGAGGCGCCAGTACTGAAGATTTGGATAATGTAAGTAACCCTTCATTGTTATAACTCTCAGGTCCTCTTTATCTTGAATTGCTAGTACCTATTAAGGTCCCATCTATGAGTCAAGTAGAACTGTTAAACTTGAAACCATTTGTGTGCAAACAAATCACTTATGTGGAATTATTTGTGTTCGGCAACAGTACTTGAAGCCGTTTAACTGTTAGTGAAACAAATGAGGTCCGATTCCTTTAAAAATGTTACCAACAAGCTATTCATTGACAGATCACATATAATCGATATATATATATATATATATATATATATAACAGGATTTTATTTTAAATAACCGACAAAGGTTGATGTGCCATAAAACACAACCGACCATTACAGTCTTTCTTTCTTCTTCTTCCACTCTCTCTCTCTCTCTCTCTCTCTCTCTCTCTCTCTCACTCTCTGTGTGTGAGAAAGAGAGAGATTGATTGATTGCGGACTTCCTGTGGTGGTCAATGTGTGATCTTTCAGAGTTCTTATTTTGGGGTTGAACGGGCACACACACACATACATTGTATAAATATATATATACTCAACCCCTCTAAACGAACTGGATACGACACAACTTCAGTTTATGTGGAGTTTGAATTTAGAGTTTCCCTTTTCCTAAACCGCGTAACGTTACTGACACGGCAATGAAGGAGAACTCGGGCGTAACGTAACTCCTAAAGCACCACACAAATGAGTTCGTTGGTTGCTTGATATCATAGTTTTTTGTTTCTTTCGGGTTATAGTAGTCACACCAAGAGAGAGAGAGAGAGAGAGAGAGAGAGAGAGAGAGAGAGGGGGAGGGGGGGTAACATATCCTTTCACTCTATTTCGAGATATAGAGATATATCGCCCACATGTTGTAATTCTCTCTGTATCAATTTTCTTTGCGCCGCGTTTGGTCTGCTCTGAACTTCCAACGCTCTCGGTCTGACGGTAACTGTAACTCAACTGACAAATTTTCTAATTTTAAAATTAAATATTTCAGAATCAAAATCTCGGTATGACTTTTCCGAAGCACTACACTTAATCACCTTAATAACTTTGGTCCAGTCGGCTAGAACTGTAGAATACGCTGACTGCATTTCTGCAGAGAGGTAAGACTCCTCCAAGAGTGTCCTGGTGACTCAATCAACTGGGGCTGTAGAATACACTGACAGCATCTCTTCAGAGGGGGTAAGACTTCCCCAACGAAGGTCCTGGTGGCCCAGTTGGCTGGAGCTGCGGAATACACTGACTGAATCTCTGCAAAGGGGTAAGACTCCTCCAACGAGTGTCTTGATATGACACTAAACAATATGTTAGTGAATCTTTGGGTAATTCGGAGTACCCCTATATTGCCATCACTCCAAGGTACACTTGGACCGAAGTGGTAATACCTAATAGGGTCCTATCTATGGATTAAATAGAACTAAACTTTTCGTTTATGCTAAACTGAATTGTTTTAAATAGAACTCTTTTAACATTTAACTGTATGTAAACCAAAAAGCTGTACTTTTGGTTAACTAAATTGTTTGAAATAGAACTGTTTCTGACATTTAAACTTATGCTACACAGAATTATTTGAAATAGAACAGTTTATAAGTATAAAAATGGATTTTGCATTAAATAACCAACAATGGTTGATATGCCATAAAACCAAACCAAACCAAACCAAACCAAACCAAACCAAAATGACTTAATTCGGCGTCAAATGACCCGAAAGGGATTGATAAGCCGTAAAACAGCCAACCAACCTTATTATTTTACAGACTGGTTGCCATACCAAGGTTAAAAAGCCTAGTCTGTCCCCTACGATTTACCTATAAATCAAAGGAGAATAGTTGGGTCCATACCTTTCCCCAGGATGTTAGCGCTATGTGAAATGCATACAAACTTGTCCAGGATTTGAACTCGGTTCATCCAGTCTATTCGCTAACGACGATAACCATTACACCACAAGCCCCATGTATATAGTGGTGAGGCTGCAGGTATTGAACTTTGATTTCGATTTCTTTGTTCAGTGGCATATCAACCTTCCAGGGTTATTCAATACCGAAGCTCTCCTTGTAGAAGAACAGCAATGATACTATTTAACTGATTTCTGGAGGAACAAGGGGTTTAATACCTTCCCCAAAGATATAATCTGAAAGTGTATCCTAACATTACATTATTACTGGTCACCACTCCAATATCAGTCAGCCCAAACTACACAGAAAAGAAACTGCAAACGACGACCCGGGAGCTTACATCATGCAAATGAATGCTCTTCCAAGGCAAGTCCACCACCACGTCACTCTAGCTGACGACGAAGCCAACCACCAAATGTAAGCCAGCTTTAACCACCTCATGTACAAGGACCCAATACAAGTCGGCGATAAGGTTTTACTTCATCGGCTACAATCAACAATGGCCCAGTCACCACATCTACCCTGGAAAGAGATTTTACTGTCATAAAACAAACGACGCTATGAGTCTGATGAAAAAGAAAAATGGTAATACGGCCCGGATTCACCGCGCATATATTCGCCACCGTGCATCATAACAACAACACAACCCTACCACTTACACCGTATGACACTCATCAAAATACTCCAGATCTTTCGTCTCCACCTCCTTCTGGGCAGTATTATTCAACACAAACTTCCAGATCAAACAATATATCCCCAAAACAAACATAAAACAAAATAAAAACAATGCCAGTAAGTCTAACATGAGGATAAATTTCCCCACGTTTTAAAGATTTTATAATGCATGGATCCCTTGATGCAAACACTTACTCATACTTGGACATTTTAAATCAGAACGAGATCTGAGGAAACTTTATTATACAACTGAAATCAAAATCTCTCCTGATTCACTAATTCACTTAATACACCCATTCATCAGTAAAACAAATTAAAACACTCGGGAAGAGAATCCAACAAACATATATTTGGTCGAAGAAAGCTAACATCAACCGAATGTTGACCCATTAGCTATGAACACAATAAATAAAACATGTCTCTGTGCATGTAGGCTCCACGCAGCTTCCGGTTGAAAAACTAAATTAACAGACAGTTGAAAAAGTCCTTCTACAGCCAGTCATAAACTTTCCCCGCAAAGTTTTTCGGGGCTGATTTCAGTTCCAAACACAGCTATAAAACAGTCCGCAAAAAGTGACAAACGGCTGTTGACATCGGGATTTAGTACCAAAGGGAAACTTCATACCTCACATTTCGGACAAGATCAAAGACCGCAGACAGTCTACCAATTCATACAAAAAACCGACTTACACTCATTCGAATCCTGACTCCTATCTGGTAGAAGAAGAAAGCCTGTATCTTTCTAAATCTTATAAACTTTTCTTTTTTTTTAAATAAACGAAATTAATCAAATCCTCTCGTTTGTTTTTTTTGTTTTTTTTTTGCTTGTCTATATTATTTACTTAGGATGATTCTTTTTGTTATTTGAAACCTTACGGATGTGTTTAAATTATTTATACTATATAGGAATACTCGATAAACAGAATTACTAATTTAAAAGAATAGCAATTCTTGAAATCATTTAACTGGGTGCAAACAAATGTTTAATACAAAACATAATTATTAGTGTTAGATTGGAATACTAGAAATCATTTAACTGTGATACAAATAAGCTTCAACAACTAGTTTTAAAATGAGGTTATTAACAAACTATTTGTTCAGAAATCATATATATATATATATATATATATAACGTAATTTGAGTTTGCCCATTCAGCTGGGGTTCTAGAATACACCGATTGTAAGGGGTAAGACCCCCACTCCCTACGAGTATCCTGGATATGGCACTAAACAATCGGATGGTGAGGCTCCAGTAATGATAGAGATTTGGGGAATGCAGAGTACTCCTTCATAGCCGTCACTCTCAGGTCCACTCTGTCTTGGAGTGGTAGCACCTGATAGGGTCCTATGTATTGGTCAAAAAGAAATAAACTGCTTACTTACGCTAAACAGTGTTGATTGAAATGGAACTGTTTTTTAACATTGAAACTGTACTTATGCTAACCTGACTTATTTGAAGTAGAACTGTTTTGACATTTAACTGTGTGTTAACAAAGGCTATACTTATACTAAATTGAATTATTTGAATTAGGACTGTTTGACTAAGCTGAATAGCTTGAAATAGAAATGTTAGTGACAATTAACCTGTGTACTTATGTTAAACTGAATTGTTTGAAATAGAAGTGTTTCTTTGTATAAAAATAGATTTGACATTAAATAATCTACAAAGGTTAATATGCTATAAAACCTAAACAAACAATCGTGATTTAGCATTAAATAACCCACAAGGGTTGATATGCCATAAAACATCAACATCGCAATTCATGGTTTAATTCGTACCTAATCTTCTCTGATCACTGGAGTCGTTGCAAACCAAGCGAAATTTCTTGAACCATTTGGTTACTGTACTGTGATAAACTGTACCTTTATCTTTCACGCAACAAATGTTTTTGGCTGTTTCAGTTATGTTATGGCTCAGTACGAATTTGTAAAGCATAAGTTATCAAATTAGACTACGTCGCATATTCATTTGAGCAGCTTTCAAATAACACATCGAGTGAAGTAATGCACATCGTGTTAGCGTACCAAGTAGGACGATATTAACAACCATAGAAAGTACCTTTTACGACTTGATTTGCTTTGTTCAAGAGATATAAGCGACAGAAACTAAGAAGTATGACCGAAATATTGCAAAACTTTTGACACGCACTTAGACAAACTAGCACGTACTACAAAAATATTGCAAAACTTTTGATTCATCTTAGTATCTTTATGATAGACACAAACTCTTTTAAAGTATTAATATTGATAAATATATTACTACCGTTATTTCTCTTCTCATATTTTCTCTTTCTTTCTTTCTTTCTTTCTTTCTTATGGTTTGTTTGATTCTTTATTTTTTGTTTCGCGCCTTTTCGTTTAGCCCTGACATGCTAAACAGAATTGTTTGAAATAGAACTGTTTGATCTTTTAACTGCGTGTAAATAAAAAAAAGTGTACTTATGCTAAACTGAATTGTTTGAAAAACAAATGTCGATATTTAATCTGTACTGATGCTAAATTGAACTTTTTGAAATAGAACTGTTTTTACATTTAACGGTGTAAACAAAATACTGTATTTAAACAAATGACTAACAGTCCAAACAAAAAATTGTTTACTTATGCTAAACTGAATTGTTTGAAATTAAGTGAAACCATTTAACTGTGTTAAAAAAAATGAGCTCAGGCTTGTTTAAGGATGTTATCTACTAATTGTGTTTAGAAATTATATATTTAATATATATTTAAATAGGATTTGGTATTAAATGACTTACGCCATAAAACCAAATCAAACCAAACCAAACATATCGACAAGGTAGAATACGCTGTCTCTTCTGCACAGGAATAAGACCCCCCACCAATATTTTGATCCTTTATTATTTGATATTTAATATTTTTACTATCTGATAATTTATTTATCGTTTAACATTTATTTTCAAAGTTATTGTCTATCATCTTTATCATTTTCTTTGCCTTCACAAATTCATTCGCTCTTTCTCGATTTCCAATCTTTCCTTATCTTTGTCTTGTTCTCTGTTCCCGCGTCTCTTATTATCATTATTATTATTGTTATTATTGTTATTTCTGCTTGTCTTTTGCCTTTCGTGACATTATCGCCCCCTATCGGCTGCTTTTATTCAGTATTAACCATTTTCCCTTGTGTATAGGATGTACGTCTTCCCCAGCAGGTGTCGCTTTATTTCCGACGTTGATCCGAGTGTAAATATGCACGTATGGAAATATTGACGCGAGAGTGTCTCAAAGGATTTTTAGTACCATCACCACGACATCATCTGGGGAGCCACCTACGCAGCCTAAACCTCCGATAGCAGCGCCATCTTTGATGATATTATCAAAATCTTCAACACTATATCATCATCCTGGTTACCAGCTTTGAATCTTTCGCTAATGCAGTCAAGTCGGCTGTTAGCTTCAACACAATCGTTAAATCGTGATTTTAAAAATCGTGATTTTAAAAATTAATGATACATTAAAAGATGCGTTGCTACCATAACATCTTACGCTATCTTCGTTTTCATGGCGACTCGTTTCTATTAAGACCTTAGAGTTTACCATCGTGATCACAAATATAATAACGAATAATTACAATTATTCAAAACTTAAAACATAATTAATTAATAACACACCTTGGTCAATATTGGTGATAGCTCATCTCTTTCTCTCTCTCTCTCTCATATATATATATATATATATATATATACTTTTAGAGATGGTAGGTAATTGGCTGTCTAACTGCTGTTTCGTGAGGTGTTGCTTCCAGGATTTGTTCAAAATAGCTCGTAGAATTTTTCTGTAGTTCTCATCTAGGTTTTTCTTGATACGTTTTGTCAGCGTTCATGTGATACATCCTTACAATTGCGTTGACACCACTGCTACTTGGAAGTGATTATTTTATTAGATAGATCAGACTTCCATAGGATCAATAGACAATCGATAGCAGTCCACATCTTCGCTAGGCGCATACTGACATCACTTTCTGTAGATGAGACGCTGCTGCTGAGGTATGTGAACTTTTCTACTGATTTCAGACCACCGCCATTTAGATTTGAGATCGCTCCTTCCTAATTAAAACACATGTACTCCGTTTTGTCCGCGTCCACGTGGAGGTTAATGTCTCCCGTTGTCTGTTCCAAGCTATGCAGCAGGGATTCGGTTTCAGTAGGTGTAATTTCAAGAAGCGTTATGTAATCTGCATAGTATGCATTCGTAATAGCTTCTGGGGGATATCGTCTGCTTTTTGCCTTTTTTAGTGTCAAGCAATTTTCTTTTATTAGACCTATCGACATTTTAAGTACGTAGTCTAGGTAGATTATGAACAAATATTGGGCTAATGTATCCCCTTGCAGAACTCCAGCAACAATGTTGACGGGGTCTGTGGTTCCATCAGATGAGCGAACCTTGAATTTCGTGTTACTAAAGAGCACCATTCTAAAATCATCTAAATAAAACGAACAAGACATGTGGTACACTGCTGGAAAAGCAAGTTTGAACTCATAAGTAACGTTTTTCTATGGATCCTTTCACATGGACGTGCCAGTTTTAGCTGACCAACTAGAACTTACCGACAACAGCTCTGTGTGGACATAGGATGTAGTTTGGAAGACCTGCCGAGAGCGATGGACCATAGGGACGGATGGAAAGAGTGAGTCAAGTAAATCCGTGCTAGCAGCGTGACTTCTACGAGCTATTTTGAACAAATCCTGGAAGCAACACCTCACGAAACAGCAGTTAGACAGCCAATTACCTACCATCTCTAAAAGTGTATATATATATATATATATATATATATATATATATATATATATATGGCGTTTGAGTCAACTGAGTTTCGATCCCTGCTTCGGGAATCTAGCCTGTCTAGCCACACTGAAGAGTCCTGATAGAACGAAGCAGATCTGTCGGTGGATGACATATATATATATATATATATATATATATATATATATATATATATACTCCCCTACTCCTGTAGGGTTGGGCTTTCTAGCGAGGGAAGTAAATGTGTTGCCATTAGCGTAATGCAAGGCTCTTGATATGAATCGAGCTCTCGGTAGCCGTTAAACAAAAACAATTGTGATACATAAGCGTTTAAATTTCCTTCGCTTGCGCTAGTTTCCACGTGGATGAGTGGTAGAATCTTGGATTTGCGTTTGAGTCAACCGCGTTTCGATCCCAGCTTCGGGAATCTAGCCTGTATATCCACACTGAAGAGTTCTGATAAAACGAAACAGATCTGTCTGTGGATGACAAAATATATCAATAATACATTTTGCTATATTTGTAAATAAAGAGTGCTCAATATTGGTGATAGAGCATATGTAGATAAAAGTTTGGATTGCAAATTACTGCTTCTACTTTGTTGTGTCTGACTTTATATTGCTTTTAGCTTACCTTGCATTAGGTAATTTACAATCTACTCTTTTTCTAAGTTAATGTAGACTTTTTGTTCGGTCTATTTTTACTTAGATATAATTGATTCTTCTTTTTCTTCTTTATACAACATGAATTGACACATTCATAGATATCTGGCTGTCAAAACAAGTAATTAAATGACAGGAATCCTTTTCTAACTTCCAGCACTTTCCTGAGTGTTCCAGTAAATTCCAGTATTGTGTCAAATTTAGACAGTCTCAAATCTTCCCCGAATTTTTGAATTCCTTTAATTTCTTCGTAATTGTTTCTTGCATGGTTTCAACAAATACAACTGATATAGATACGATCCTCAACTGTTCCGAATTTGTTGAGATTTTACATTTGATAATAGTATCTGGTTGCTTTCACTGGTGATCAAGAGAAAGCATATTTTATCAACATTACATCATTCTCTTTGGAAGTGAGATTTTTTTTAGAAATTATGTTATCAGATTTGGTTTGATTCTCCTTCGTATTCATAGTTCTCCCAGATTCATGATCGTTTCAGTCGTTGTGGCCTAACTTTTATCTTCATCCTTGACAAGTTCTTCAATTCAAGACATTAAGATGAGCGAAAAGATTTTGCAATATTTTGGAAGTACGTTACGTACAATTCAGCAGCACCGGATGCTTTTGCAGAGTTCATGAAGGTAACGATCTACACTATGAGATGTCGAGCTCGCCTGATACTCGCCAAGTGCTGCTCGCTGGATTGGCTTCTGTGGTTTGTAGCTCGGCCTCGGAATCCAGGTTTATATCCTCCTGACCTAGCAACCTGAGCGAAATTTCTTCAGCCACCTGGTATCTGTACTGCGATCAATTGTGCCTTCACCTTTCGCACAACAAGTGTTTTTGGCTGTTTTATGGTACAGTTCGAACTCGCAAAGGATAAGTTACTGAATTAGACAAGGTTGCTAGTTCATCTGTGAGGCTTTAAAATCACACACGGAGTGAAACAATGTACAACGTGTCTGCGCACCTAGTACAACGATACTAGCGGGTACGTTTTACGGCTTGAATTGTTTCGATTAGGTCACACACACTGCAAACCAACACGTTACCAAAATATTGCAAAACCTTTGACTCATCTCCGTATTTAGGCAAACTACCACGTTCTACTAAAATATTGCAAAACTTTTGACTCGCCCGAGTAGTTATCTTCCAAGATTAACAAGGTAACTACTTCCGGGGTAACGTTTAGCGAGTAAATTTCCTACATAAATTACTTGAGAATTTGATTCTCACAAAGTACTTCATACTTGTGTAAAACTTAAGCACCGCTTATTTTTTTAATGCGTCTCTCTTGGTGTAATCGTTAGCGAACTGATCTGCCTATTGTGAGTTCGATTCTAACTGAATATCTCATACTTCTTGCCTTGTGCCAAATTAGGCAAAACTTTGTACGTAAGCTACTTGGCTTAACTTAATTCTGGAACAAGACAAGAAATATTGGGAACCCTGTGAGAATCAAAGTCATTTGTTATGACATGCAAATCGAGTTCGCTAATCCTTATATTACGCCCCTCCCTCCAAGCATAGCTTACATTTGGCACAAGGCTAAAAATATGAGACCCTAAGTATTGGATACCAAGATCGAACTCAGAAGCAATTCATGGGAGATTAGTATGTTAACCATAACATCTCGATGATGATTAGATCTGGTCTGCTGGCTTGGATTGGATGAGTCATTTGAATCTCAAAATCACAAAGAATTTTATATTTTTCATTCACTTGGATACATTCATAGTTTGAATGTATGCTGTTGATTATCATGGTCAAATTGTATTTAAACTTGAAGTCAGTTTTCACCGGGAGGTGCCGAGCGAGAAATAAATCTCTAACACAGTTGAAGAAAAAATGACTCTAAAATCATTGTATCTCCACAAAGGAGAGAGAGTGAGAGAGAGAGAGAGAGAGACAGACAGACAGACAAGTAATAAATCGTTTCGAACTTACTAAGAAATTAATCGCATTCTGTTTCGGATTTTGCTTCCATACAGACCATTACCTCACTGCAGTCCCTCTTTGCGATCAGGAGTCTCTTACCTTTTCAGTCAGAGGTACACAGACCTTAATTCAGGAGGATCCGGGGCTGCGACCTTAAAAAGACTGGAAAACCACAGTTTTTCTCAAGGTAACAATGATAATTTATTGATGAGACATCTAATGTTATTTGCAGTCACAAAAACATCTTCATCCCTGTAGAATACGCTGGCAGCATCTCTGCCGAGGGGTAAGAGCTAAACAATCTGATGGTAAGGCTACAATCCTGGAGCTCTGTGGAATGTGGAGAACACCTTCATTGCCATTGCTCCTAGGTCCACTCCAACCGGGAGTGGTAGATCCTGATAGGGTCCTATGTATGGGTCAAATAGAACTGTTTGACCATTTAAACTGTGTACAAACAAATGACTTATGTTAAATCGAATTGTAAGAAATAGAACTGTACGGCCATTAAATTGCGTGTAAACAAATGACTGATGTTTAATTCAATTGTTAGTGATATATAGCAATATTTGGGACCATTTAACTGTGTAAAAACGAATGAGTAATGTTGAATAGAATTATTAGTGTTAAACAGTAATACTTGTTGCCACTTCACTGTCAGTAATAAATAGAATTATCCGTTTAGGATAGAAATATTTGAAACCAAGTAACTGCGCAAACAAGCAAAAAATAAACAAATAACCTCAAGCTCGTTTAAAAATGTTCTTAACAAAATATGTTAAAAATCATATATTTGATATATATGTATAAATACGATTTGGCACTAAATAATCTACAATAGTTAATATGCCATCAAACCAAACAAAAACAACAGAGTTGAATGAAGGGGTTGACTGAAGGAGTACATCAGACAATTGATTTGACAGTTGCCAATGCAGCATATTCTTGGTATGCTTCATTTTAAAGAGCAGGCTAACTACTTGCTAAGTGTGGGTGATAAGGTTGAGGAATCGACCAGAAGGAAGCGTGTGGTAGTTATAGAAATCGAGGAAATGACAAGCAAGACTCCAAATCTTCTGAACACTAAAGGTCAATGAGTTCCTTCTGTAGATGTAATGGCACTTTTCCTGTCAACATCAAAAGGCGAAGAGAAAAACTTCAAAGTTGGGGGAAGGGCCGCACGGATGGACCACGACAGTAGCACGCGGCCTTCGAGTAGTGAGTTGGGGACCCTTGTCCTAAATGAATGTGGATTTGTCTTTTCATCGAACGGCAGCGCACACTTATAATCTGTCGTTTATTTCAGTAAGCACTCAAGTTAAGTCAGCTGTGTGAAGCGTCAACATCATTGTGCCAACTGTGTAACGTTAAGTAGTCTGCCACAAAGCGAAATCTTCTCCTCTGTCTGTAATCTAGTACAACCTGACAGTGTCAGAATTTTGTAACGTTTAAGCCCCACTTCTCAATCCAACATTAATCCCCACCTTCTTTCAATGCCACAAACAGCAAACTTTGAACCCTGATCGCGTATGCAAAATATGCAATTGTCCAACCTAGAAAGCAGTATAGGTAGGGGCTGGTGTCGAGTAAAAATTTGTTAACTTTTGTTCAGTCAAGAATAAAACAAAACAAAAAAAAAAAACAAAAAAAAATGGTTGGTAATAAGTGCTGCGCCAGTTTTTCCAGTGACGTGCATATGCCTGCCTTGAAAATCGACATTTGAATTTCCGGTATTTAACTGAAGTTCGAAAATCGACCACTGGTGCCGATCAGCAACCATCTTTGCCTTTATTCAGTCAACAGAAGTCTTTCCGTACCAAATTCTGTCTCTTTGTATAGTTTGAAAACCCACCACACGTAAACTAATACAAATAGCCATTAAGTAACGCGTTTTCACGCGTGACTCTCATCGGCTTCACTATGGTTACAAGTATGATGAAAGTTCTCTTTCCCCTTCCCTTATAATATTAGGTTTCCTTCGCGGCCATATTTTCTCTCTAGAAGACATTAAAGGAAAGATAAAAGTCCGTAGCAGTGGGAAGAGACAACAGGAAATAAAACCCAGTAAAAAGTAGACAAAATAATAAGATAAGGAACAACACACAAAGACAAGAAGGAGCTGCTGCTGCTACTGCTCCTCCTCCTCTTTCAAGTAAACTGCATAAATGAATGACTAAAACGCCCCGAATAGATTTACGAGGATTTATGTAATGAGATTAGGATTTCTTGCTGTCAATTTTTATGAAGGGTTTTTGTTGGTTAGTGGTGAGTTTAGAAACAGCTCTATCATCTTTCTTTCTTTCGTTCTTTCTTTGCGTTTGTCCTTAGTCACCTTTCTTTCTTTCTTTCTTTCTTTCTTTCTTTCTTTCCGTCCAACATTCTTAAGTATTTCTCAATTTTTCTACATCTATCTTTCTTTTTTTCTCTTTCTCCCTTTCTGCGTTCTTGTATCTTTCTTTGCGTTTGTCCTTAGATAACTTTCTTTCTTTCTTTTTTTCTTTCTTTCTTTCTTTTCATTCGACATTCTGACGTATTTCTTGTTGTTCTCCATCCATCTTTCTTTTTTAAAAAAAATTCTTTCTCTTATTCATTATGTTTTTATTTGTCATTTACTTTCCTTTTGTCTCTTTTTTTCTTTTCTTTCTCTTTGTCAATTTTTTTTAATGCGAAATTTTCTTCTTTCTTTCTATTCATTCTATATTCTTGCTTCTTTTTTCAAAATACTTTCTATCCCAAACACACACACACACACACACACACACACACTCTCCCTCCCTCTCTCTCTCTCTCTCTCACACACACACACATACACACACACACACACACTATATATATATATATATATATATATATATTATCTTGGAAAATTTGGGCATTTTTTTTCACTTTTGACTTGATGTTCATTCGTTTCCATTCATCTTGTCCGAAATGGAACGAGAGATTTTATTTGAATCAAAAAGGGAATCAAAAGAAAAAAGAAAATTTAAATGCCAGAGAAGAACTGAAAAATCTAACATTTATCTGTCACTGAAGGAAACTGTTTCTCTCACCTGGAAGTAAGGTGAGTTTGGTTCAGTCGATCATAAACATGTCAGGGATGCAATTAATTCTAGAACCTTCTTATGTTATTTCTTTTGTTTCTTTCTTTTTGAACTGTTACATCCAGATACAGGAGTTACCTAAGTTATAAATTTTCTATCTTGAAAGGTTTGTTCACTTGAATAACCGTGCGTTGACTCACGCAATCACACATTCAGAAGTAGAAGGAATGTTCGACGAATTTCAATTCAGGAAATATCTACTTATATTGTCGAAACAACTAAGAAACCTTCATAACATAAAAGATTTGATTGATTGATTTTAACATCATGTCAACCCATTAGGATTATTTTATGCCAAGGAGTTGGCCAACTGGGTAGAGTGTTCGCCAATGGTCCGGGAGACCTGGGTTCAATCCCACGTCGCGTCATACCAAAGACTTTAAAAATTGTACTAGATACCTCCTTGCTTAACACTCAGCAATATGAGGTACGCATCAAGGGTAAAGTGAAGCAATCCAGGGAAAGAAGTAGCACCCTCCCCTACACCTCGGTGTAGTAGCTATTGAAAAGGGAGCCTTCTGGTCGCCCTCGACTACGGTCACCAACTTTACTGACTAGTTCGGGAATCGCATGCATATTTACATTTTTTATGTGGTTTTTTGTTTAGAGTTTTTTTTTGCATACCGATAGGATATCAAGTATTCTTATCTAATACAAATAATTTGCGCACAGTTGTATGGTATCAGGAATTCCTAATACAAATAATTTGCCTACAGTTATAGGATATCAAGTTTTCTTATTTAATACAAATAATTTGCGCACAGTTGTATGGTATCAGGTATTCCTAAAACAAATAATTTGCATACAGTTATAGGATATCAAGTATTCTTATTTAATACAAATAATTTGCGCACAGTTGTATGGTATCAGGAATTCCTAATACAAATAATTTACCTACAGTTATAGGATATCAAGTATTCTTATTTAATACAAATAATTTGCGCACAGTTGTATGGTATCAGGAATTCCTAATACAAATAATTTACCTACAGTTATAGGATATCAAGTATTCTTATTTAATACAAATAATTTGCGCACAGTTGTATGGTATCGCGTATTTCTAATACAAATAATTTGCATACAGTTATAGGATATCAAGTATTCTTATTTAATACAAATAATTTGTGCACAGTTGTATGGTATCAGGTATTCCTAATACAAATAATTTGCATACAGTTATAGGATATCAAGTATTCTTATTTAATACAAATAATTTGCGCACAGTTGTATGGTATCAGGTGTTTCTAATACAAATAATTTGCATACAGTTATAGGATATCAAGTATTCTTATTTAATACAAATAATTTGTGCACAGTTGTATGGTATCAGGTATTCCTAATACAAATAATTTGCATACAGTTATAGGATATCAAGTATTCTTATTTAATACAAATAATTTGTGCACAGTTGTATGGTATCAGGTATTCCTAATACAAATAATTTGCGTACAGTTATAAGATCTCAAGTATTCCTATCTAAAGCAAATAATCTGCACACGGTTGTAGGATCTCAAGTATTTCTATCTAATCCATATAATTTGCACACATTTATATGATATCAAGTATTCCTATCAAATACAAATAATTTTCACTTTTCTATGGTTTCAAATATTCCTGATACTAATAATTATATCATTTCTATTTAATCATAATCATTTATTTGCACACAATTTATCGTTTCAAGTAATTTATAGTGGAAATCCTTTGAAAACAACTACAGCTTCGAATAACTTTTCTTAATATAAATAATTTGCACAAAGGTATAAGGTATCACCAGACATTGGCATTATGGTTAGAGTGTTCGCCAATGGCCCGAGAGAGCTGGGTTCAATCCCAAGTCGAGTCATACCAAAGACTAAAAAAATGGTACTTGATGCTATCTTGCTTAACACTCAGCATTATAAGGTACGGATTGGGGTAAAATGGAGCAATCCAGGGAAAGGAGTGGCGCCCTCAACTACACCTTGGTGTATTAGCTATCGAAAAGGAAGCCTTTGAGCCACCCTCGACTACGGTCGCCAACTTTACTTTCTTTATAAGGTATCAAGTATTCTAATCAAAGAATGAGTACCGTGGTCTTACTATGATGTGCTGTCTTATATTAGTTTGATTGATCGATTTTAACGGCATATCAATACGTCTTGAATTTTTATGCCCAAAGGTTGGTGAGTCGCATTCCTTGTACGTTTATATTTACTTTTTTTGCGTTGCTGTTTTATAAGAGTTTTTTTCTTTTGTCACAAGGTCCTATCGAACACGAGTAATTGTTAAACAAAGTCGACTAAAGAGTAATGATAACGAATGTGTACTACATACTTTCCAGATCTTCAGAATTAGACCCTCACCATCAGATACGGTTTAGTGTCATACCAAGGACAACCATTTCTTTGGTGGGGTGGAGAGGAAGGATCTTACTCCTTTGCAAGGAATAGCGTGTTTTAAGTCCTGCAGAAAGAGCACATAAACGATTTGAATACAGTCATTTCGTAAATCATTTTATGTGTTGATATTTATCAAGCAAGGTTCAAAGAGATAAGTAAGATAGATTGATTGGTATGAACATATAAGTAATTAAAGTTAGCGACCTTAGTCGAGGGCGAGCTTCCTTTTTCAATAGCTTCTACACCTAGGAGTTGGGCAGGGCGCTACTCCTTTCCCTGGATTGCTCCACTTTACCCATGATCCGTACCTTATAATGCTGAATATTAAGCAAAGCAGCACGAAGTACCATTTTTTTTTTAGTCTTTGGTATGACTCGACCTGGGATTGAATCTCGGTCTCCCGGCCCATTAGTGAACACTCTACCCACTACTGTTGTATACTTATATGCAGATGCATGCATTATCATAACGACGACACGATAAAGACGAACAACACAGTTCTTTTAGAAAAATATACCTCTCACTTTATTTGAAAGGGTTGTGTGTGAGAGGGAGTTGGAGACGGAACAGAACTGCAACATATTGACCCCGACTTTTATGGCCATCAGCGTTTCTTTCCCGTTCTCCAGGGTTACTCAACTGGAGGCCCGGGGGCCCAGCCTCTCTGGGTGCTGGTTTTCTCTACCGCATCTTGTCTCTAACTTGTCTGGTCTCCAAAACAAACTGACTTCCTGTCTTCACCGAGTTATATAATAGTTCAACGTCCACTCAATATCTCTCCATAACTGGCCATCGGAATATGCACTTCCGTCGTCTTTGGAATGGCATGTTTGATCGTCATCGAGCGGAAATAACTGTCATGCAGTTCACAGGTCACTCTCTTCCGGTGCATCAGTTTGTGACTGTACCGTGCGATTTTAACCCTGTCCCATATTGTCAGCCAAGCTCACCCACGCCAACAGAATATGCACTTCCGCCGTCTTTGGCATGTTTGGCCGGGTCTGAGGTCAATATACTACACTACCAATGGGCCGGTATAGATTGTTAGGCTTTTAAATTAGGCAGTTTATTATAAAATAAGAGTCTCACTTGTTCTTTCTAATGGTCTCCGATACACTCAGTTCCTTGATTTGTCGAAATGATTAACCGATTGAGTTAGGATAAAACAAATCAACTAATGATTAAATATTTAAAAAGATGCTGGTAGAAATTAACAATACTAATATTAATAAAAAAATATTTAATCTAGAAATTAAAAAAAAATGCTATTAATACTATTGTTGTGTAAAAACAATATCAGAAAACACGGGACCAATAGATCAAAATACAAAGTAAAGGTTAAGTTAATAGGTGTAATTTAATCTTCTTCCATGTCAGTAGCTCTCAGGGCTTAGTTAATAAATCATCTGTTTCGGATCAACAGGCTTCCCTAAAATAAAAGGGCATGACCTTGAGTCTCACTGAAGGATTCTGCATTATCTTCCCTAAAACGCATTGTCCAGTCGGCTTGAGGTGTAGAATACACCGACTGCTTCTCTGCAGAGGGGTGAGACCCCATCCCCCAACTAATAATCTGGATATGACACTAAACAATCTGATGGTGAGATTCCAGTAACACTTTGGGGAATGTGAAGTCCACTCTGGCCCCACGGTGAGAGCACCTGATAGGTTCCTATAGAGCTGTTTGGCATTTAAATTGTGAGCAAACAAATGACTTATGCTAATCTGAATGGTTTGAAATAGAACTGTTTTTATATGCTAAACTCAACTGTTTGAAATAGAACTGTTTTGACATTTAAACAAAAACTATACTTATAAGTTGTTTGAAACAGACTTGTTTACATGGATTCGGCATTAAATAACCTACAATGGTTGATGTGCCATAAAAATAAATCAAACCAAAATGTTTTACAACTGGCTGTCGTAAAAGTAAAATTAAAAGAAATAATAATTGAATCATTATCCAGTTTTTTTGTGCTATATATATATATATATATATATATATATCAATGTGTTCATATGTACACCCAGGCTGAAGTTATTACGTAAATCACATAAACTTCAATAATAGAAAATTGGTTTGAAAAACAATTATCAAATTTTAAAAAAATCAATTTAGATGTCAAAACAAAGCCCCAGTCAAAATTTTAGGCTGTATCATTTTTTTTTATTAAAGTTATTGAAGTTATTTGATGTATTCTGAAAAAAAAAACCACCTGAAGTTATTATACAAAACCAAATAATCAATATTTCAATAAAAAGGTAATAAGTAAAAGTAAAGTTGTCTCCCTTCAGTCGAGGGCGACCAGAAGGCTCTCTTTTCAATAGCTACTACACCGAGGTGTTGAGGAGGGCGCTACTCCTTTCCCTGGATTGCTCTATCCTTGATACCTATCTTATATCACTGAGTGTTAAGCAAGGAGGTATCAAGTACCATTTTTAAAGTCTTTGGTAAGACGCGACATGGGATCGAACCCAGGTCTCCAGAACCATTGGCGAACACTCTACCCACAAAACCAACGCATACGATAAATCTTTGAATCCTTTATGTTTTAATATAGTAACCCTTCTTTTCAATAACGCCCACTAATCTATTTGCCATTGATTTTTGAAAACTTAACTGTTCCTCAGAGGTCTGCTTTGCTGTTATATCGTTTGCCACCATTATATAATTTCATCTTCACAACTGACAATAGATTTCTGATCGGCTAAAGATCAAGACTTCATGGTGGTCATTCTGTTATCTTCTGTAAATCTTTTATGCCCAAAGAACTCACGCGCAAACTTAGATACGAGAGAAAGAACACTCTAGTGTACAAATATACATTTCACTATGAAACTGGGATTTGTACCATGCAAAAAAAAAGTCTTGTCCATAAAATCACAATAGCACAGTTCAATTTAACTCATTAACTAAATTTGAATTGTTGCATTCTTTTAGCCAAAGGCACATCTGATTTGGATAAAATCCATCCTTTTGCTCATCCATCTGGTCCATTAAATATCTCTTGAGATTTATCCGTGAAAATCACTTAAGAAAAGTCAATTTTTATGTATTTCATGGCCCAATTTTAACGCTTTAAAATATTTGCTTTTGTGAGAGATTGCCGAGGAGATTTTTTTTACAGATACCAATTCGCAAAATATTCTACACCTGGTATCCTCCCTAACTCCCTAAATTTCAGCTTTTTCAAAGATCTGAGTGCTGGCGAAAAGTGGTTGTTTTGCCGCAAATCTCTTTAGTTGATATTCATTTTAAAGAAGCAAGTTCTTAGTCTTTTTCTTTACTTCGCGTTTACAAATTAGTTATATTTTTGTCAGCCTTCTTTATCGTTCGATGATCTCTGCAAAGCTCCTTTGATATTACCAAACTGGACATTTCCTTACTCAATAACTTTCTTATTTTCTGTTTTTCAGCAGATCTTTCCCTTTACCCATGACGTATAGACATGTAGAATACATCGACTGCTTCTCTGCAGAGAGGTATGACCCCCCCCCGACGATGGAGAAGTTCTAGTAATGTTGGAGCTTTGGGAATGCGGAGTACCCCTTCATTGCCACACTCCCAGATTCACTCTGAATCGGAGTGGTAACACCTGGTCGGGTCCTATCTATGGGTCAAATTGTACAAAATTGTTGGTTGAGATGGGACTGTTCTTGCATTTAAACTGAGTACATCTGCTAAACAGAATTATTTGAAAAAAAATTGTTTTTAAATTAAACTATTGTATTTTTACATTTTTAACTATTACATTTTTAACTATTGTGTATTGCCTTGTCGGCTAGGACTGTAGAATACACCGATCGCTTTTCTACTTCCAAGCGAGTGTCCTGGATATAACGCGAAACAATCTGATGGTGAGGTTCCGGTGATACTGGAGCTATGGGGAATTCGGAGTACCCCTTCATTGCCATTGCTCCCAAAACTGCGTATTTATGCTAAACTGAACGGTTTGAAGTGGAACTGTTTTTGACATTGAAATTCTACTTACGCTAAACTGAATTATTTAAAATAGAACTGTTTTTGAAATTTAACTTTGTGTAAACAAAAGCTATACTTTTACTTAACTGACTTATTTGAATTAGAACTGTTTGACTAAACTGAATAGCTTAAAATAGAAATGTTTTTGACTATCAAACTGTGTATTTATGCTTAACTGAATTGTTTGAAATAAAATTGTTTATTTGTATAAAAATGGATTTGGCATTAAATAATCTACAAAGATTGATACACCGTAAAACCCTAACAAAAAATGAAAAATATTTTTGAGATTTTTTTAGCTAATGATAATTTCATCATTGGTTTGACTGATGTATTACCATCAGTCAAACCATTTTCATAAAATTCAAAATTTCTCTTCAACTAACCATTAGAACTGGCAGAACATTTAGTTAAATATTTTAATAAAGGTAGACGTGTTAAACTTTGTCAAATATTGATTCAGATTCTTTTGTGAATTGAATTACCATAAAATACGGCGATCACTTCCGGAAGACATACGAAAACGCTGGACAGCTGTTTCTATCTTATTAGGTCTCATCAGCAGTGTATATCATGATCACTACCACTAGAGATCGAAACAGTGACCACAGATTGCAGAGCAGAAACTCTACAAGTGAGCCAGAAAACCCGGCGAACACTTACGCATGACATACGAAAGCACTGGACAGCTGTTTCGACCTTATTAGGTCTCATCAGCAGTGTATATCATGATCTCCACCACTGGAGATCGAAACAGGGACCACAAATTGCAGAGCCGAAGCTCTACAAGTGAGCCATCAGTGACGCCAAATTAACTAGTCATACTAATTGCTTGGCCAATTAACATGAATGTGTCTTATAAGTTGGTAATTCAATTCCTCTACTTAAAAAAAGAAAAATATAAATCTATATCCTTGCCCTTGAGGTAATAATAATTACGCGGAGGCGTATTTCTAATCCTCTTGGGAAGACGTGGCCCTGGAGGTGATCATGTCCTCTGTAAAGAGTACGGATGTAACTTAAAAGACACAGTCAGGTTAATTGGCTGCGCAGTTACTATGACTTGTTAATTTGGCGTCATTTCTGTGCGATATGGACTGTTGGCTCACTTGTAGAGCTTCGGCTCCGCAATTTGTGGTCGCTGGTTCGATATCCAGGGTTGGAGATCGAGATATACGCTGTTGAGGAGACCTAATAAGGTCCAAACAGCTGTCCAGCGTTTTCGTATGTCATACGTAAGTGTTCTTCGAATTTACTGGTCATGGTAATTCAATTCACAATATAATTCCTCGACTCAAAAAAGAAAAGTATACCGAGTCTTTTCAGTTATGGAGGTTTATTTTATTTGCATTATAACTTCTGACAGGCTGTATCTATCTCAACGTGTAAATGTTTTTTCTCACTATCTCAGTAGCCCAGTCGGCTGAGGCTGCAGAATACACCGACTGCATCTTACTCGACTGCTCCTAGGAGTGTTCTGAATGTGACACTAAACAATCTCATGTTTTGGGGAATGCAGAGTATCCTTTCATTGCCATCACTCACAGGTCCACTTGGGCTCGGAGTGGTAGCACTTGATAGGGTCTTATCAATGGGTCAAATAGAACTAAACTGTGTGTTTATGTTAAACTGGATTGTTTGAAATAGAACAGTTTATATGTATAAAATGGATTTGGCATTGAATAATTTACAATGGTTGATATACCATGAAACCAAACCATCTCAGTATCTATATATTTAGCGATCGATCTTCGCCTGTATATAGCTCTAAATATTGCGCAGAGGATGTTTTGTTAGCTGTCTCTTTAAACAAATCCTAAACATAATCTATCTATCTGGTTTGAAATTCAAAGCTTTAACCTGTAGTAGACATTAGATTTAATGAAAGAAAATTGCTTCACACTGGAAAAGGCAAGAAGCAGACGATAACCCCCATAAACTATTATGGATGCGGACTATGATGATGACTTATCGCTTCTGGCAAATACACCCACCCAGGCCGAATCCCTGCTGAATAGTCTGGAGCAGGCAGCAGGTGGCATCAGCTTCCACGTGAACGCAGACAAAACGAAGTACATGTACTTTAATCAAAGTGGCAATATCTCCACGCTAAAAGGTGGCTCTCTGAAACTAATGGACAAGTTCAGCTTCATTGGAAGCAGCGTCTCATCTATGGAAAAGGACATCAATATGCGACAAGCGAAGGCATGGATAAGTATCGATTGGCTATTGGTCATATGGAAGTCAGACCTATCCGATGAAATAAAACACATTTTTTCTCAGCAGCGGGCGTGGCCATACTACTGTATGGATGCACCATTTAGACGCTGACAAAGCGTATAGAGAAAAAGCAATTGCACAAGGATGCTACGAGTTATATCAAAAAGCAACATCCTACGAGACAGCAGCTGTAGGGCCACCTACCACCCATCTCGAAGACCATACAAATTAGACTAACAAGACATGCAGGACACTGCTGGAGGAGCAAGGACAAACGCATGAGTGTCGTTCTCAAATGGACCCCTTCACACAGACGCGAAAGTGTAGGATGACAAGCTAGAACTTATCTACAACAACTCTGTACGGACATAGGATATCGCCTGGAAGACCTGCCGGAAGCGATGGATGATAGAGATAGATGGCACGAGAGAGAGGGGGAGAATCCGTGCTAGCAGCATAACATGATGATGATGATGATATAACAAGAAAGCAATAATTTGCTCACCTAATGGAAACACTGACTTCTTCGACATTGTCGCTGGAGTTTTCTTTGGAGATATAAAAATAAATAGGAGATATAAAGTAGTCGGCGACCGAAGTCAAGGACAACCCGAAGGCTTCCTTTTCAATAGCTACTACACCGAGGTGTAGGGGAGGGCGCTACTCATTTCCTTGGATTGCTCCACTTTACCCTCGATACGTACCTTATATTGCTGAGTGTTAAACAAGGAGGTATCAAGTACCATTTTAAAAGTCTTTGGTATGACGCGACGTGGGATTGAACCTAGATCTTCCGGACCTTTGGAGAACTCTCTACCCACTGGGCCAATGAGCCAGCCTTAATAGGAGATATATTAGCATTATATTAGTCTATACTCTGCCTAGGCTACGTATTTCAAACGTTCCTTGATCTAATAAAAGAAAATAGTTTCATATTAAAAGAAGGCAAGAGGTTGATGATATTCCACAGAAACTATGACAGATGCAGACTACGCAGACGATCCAGTACTTCTCACAAGTACACCAACCTAAGCCGAACCCCTACTGCATAGCCTAGACCAAGCAGCGGGAGCCATTTTCCTCTCCGTGAATGCCCATAAAATAGAGGTCATATGTTTTAAACAAAAAGGAGCCATCTCCGCTTAGTGGCAAGCCTCTAAAATTAGTGAACCAGTTCACATATCTCGGTAGCAATATCTCATCTACTGAATGGGATGTCAACATAAGCCTAGCGATGGCATCAAATGCTATTAACAGGTTATCGATTTTATAGAAATCTGATCAATTCGATTGAATGAAAAATGGATTTTTTCCATGTAGTATGTGTCCATACTACTAAATAGATGCACCACGTAGAAGCTAACCAAACACATAGGGAAAGGGCTAAATAAGAACTACTCTACAATGCTGCGCGCTGTATTGAACAAATCTAGAAAGCAACACTGCATGAGACATCGGCTGTGAAACCACTTACCATCCGAATCACAAAGCCTCCGAGTAAGACGAACAAGGTATGCAAGGCACTGCAGGAGAAGCAAGGATGAACTCATCAGCGGAGTTCTCATATGGACACCTGAACATAGACGAGCAAAAAATGAGCCCAGGATTGTTTAAAAATGTTATCTTGAAAATGTATTTAGAAATCATATATTCAATATATATGTATAAAAAGGATTTGGTTTTAAATAATCTACAATGGTTGATATGCCATAAAACCCAACCAAGCTAAATCATATATATTTAATTCATATGTATAAAGAGGATTTAGCTTTGAATAACCTGCAATGGTTGATATGCCAACTAGCTAGTGTTGGCCAACTAACAACACTGTGTTGATACAAGATGCAGCATAGAAAACCTACATGAGCGATGGATGATTATTTAATGCCAAATCCACTTTATATATATATATATATATATATATATATATATATATATATGATTTGGTTTGGTTTGGTTTTATGGCATATCAACCATTGTAGGTTATTTAATGCCAAATTGTCTTAATACATATATATTGAATATATATGATTTGCTAGGGTTGGGTTTTATGACATATCAACTGTTGTAGGTTAATGCCAAATCCTCTTTATACATATATATCAAATATATATGATTTAGTTTGGTTTGGTTTTATGGCATATAAACCAGTGTAGTTTATTTAATGCTAAATCTTCTTTTAACATATATATCAAATATATATGTTTTGGTTTGGTTGTGTTTGGTTTGGTTTGGTTTTATGCCATATCAACCATTGTAGGTTATTTAATGCCAAATCCTCTTTATACATATAAATTAAATATAAATGATTTAGTTTGGATGGGTTTTATGGCATATCAACCATTGTAGGTTATTTAATGCCAAATCCTCTTTATACATATAAATTAAATATAAATGATTTAGTTTGGATGGGTTTTATGGCATATCAACCATTGTAGGTTATTTAATGCCAAATCCTCTTTATACATATAAATTAAATATAAATGATTTAGTTTGGATGGGTTTTATGGCATATCAACCATTGTAGGTTATTTAATGCCAAATCCTCTTTATACATATAAATTAAATATAAATGATTTAGTTTGGATGGGTTTTATGGCATATCAACCATTGTAGGTTATTTAATGCCAAATCCTCTTTATACATATAAATTAAATATAAATGATTTAGTTTGGATGGGTTTTAAGGCATATCAACCATTGTAGATTATTTAATGCCAAATCCTCTTTATACATATAAATTAAATATAAATGATTTAGTTTGGATGGGTTTTATGGCATATCAACCATTGTAGATTATTTAATGCCAAATCCTCTTTATACATATAAATTAAATATAAATGATTTAGTTTGGATGGGTTTTATGGCATATCAACCATTGTAGGTTATTTAATGCCAAATCCTCTTTATACATATAAATTAAATATAAATGATTTAGTTTGGATGGGTTTTATGGCATATCAACCATTGTAGGTTATTTAATGCCAAATCCTCTTTATACATATAAATTAAATATAAATGATTTAGTTTGGATGGGTTTTATGGCATATCAACCATTGTAGATTATTTAATGCCAAATCCTCTTTATACATATAAATTAAATATAAATGATTTAGTTTGGATGGGTTTTATGGCATATCAACCATTGTAGATTATTTAATGCCAAATCCTCTTTATACATATAAATTAAATATAAATGATTTAGTTTGGATGGGTTTTATGGCATATCAACCATTGTAGGTTATTTAATGCCAAATCCTCTTTATACATATAAATTAAATATAAATGATTTAGTTTGGATGGGTTTTATGGCATATCAACCATTGTAGATTATTTAACACCAAATCCGTTTTATACATATATATTGAATATATGACTTCTAAAACATTTTCTAGACAACATTTTTAAACAAGCCTGGGCTCGTTTTTTGCGCGTATTCAATGGTTTCACGTATTTCTATCTAACACGAATAATTCTTTTTACTATTAATTACTTGGTTGCATACAGTTTAATGTTTTCAAATATAGCTATTTAACACAAACAATTCAATTAAACATCAGTCATTCGAACATCAGTAGAGTTAAATTTTTAAACGATTCAATTCACATAAATTATTTGTTTGCATTCAGTTTAAATGTCAAGTAGTTCTATTTGACCCATAGATAGGACCCTATCAGGTGTTACGACTCCGAGAGAGAATGAACCAGGCAATAAAAGGGTACTCCGCATTCCCCAAAGCTCCAACATTATTTGAGCCTCACCATCAGATTGTTTAGTGTCATATTCAGGACACTCATTGGAGGAGTCTTACCGCTCTGCAGAGATGCAGTCGGTGTATTCTACAGCTCCAGACGACTGGGCCACCGTGCTGTCAGTGCGACTGGATAATGAAGATGGCTGACAAAATGTCTTTTTTTTTTCTTGTGCATTTACAAGTGATTTTATGAGGAGAATATTTTGTATTAACTAGAAGATTTATCCATGTTTCATGCTTTCGGCTAATGTATTAGCCATTTTCATGGAATTATACACCATAAGAAATTCAGTTATGTCAACGAGTTGTGGTTTCCAGATTTATACTAATTCATTAAAAGTGTTATAATGAAGAGTTTTAATTGCTATTTACGACCAGAACCTTTCGGCCATGTTTGTAAGAGATGTTAAGAGTATTAAAAAAAAAGAATTTGTAATAAATGCTTATGGTATTTTCCGCTTTTTTTTTTTTTTTTTTTTTTACAGTATCAGTGTATTATTGGCTTGTATACTTTATAAATTATATTATTTTTTTTCTACATTGTTCTAAGTGATTTCGTATCGTATTTTAGCCGGCGTGATAATAAACCAATCTCCTAGATATAAATGAATTTCATTCAACACGTTATTCTTTGAAAATAGTTTTTAAATTAACAGAAATCGATCAGACTTTTGGAAAACGCAAACATATATTTTATACCCTCAAATCATTTGTATGAGCAGAAGAAAAAATAAAATTAAAAAAAAAAACAACCTTTCAGATACTTCTTGTCAGTAATCTATTAATGAAACGAATCTTCAACGTGATCTATCTATCTATCTATCTATCTGGTTTGAAATTTAAAGTCTTGAACTGTAAATTGCACAATAATCACACACATACACACACTTATATATATATATATATATATATATATATATATATATATATATATATATATAAGTTCTATAAATATATATATATATATGTTTATATAAGTTTTATAAATATATATATATATATATATATATATATATATATATATATATATATATATATATGGTTCGAATTTAACTCTACAAGCGCCAAAGCAAGAGACAAACAACAAAATCTTTATAATGCTCATTACAAAAAAAAAAAACAAAAAAAAAAAAACAAAGCAATATAACAATTTATTAACAATCCTGAAAATAGGTCAAGCTAATTACTAATTACTCGGAGTTTCACGTCTCCGATCGTCAGTTGAGTTGGTGATATACACGCCTGACACGTTCAGTTCTTTACACTTTTATATTTTTTTGAGTCATAGACTACTATGTGGATGGTACAATAAGTCATGTGACTTAATTTGGTGCCAAATCGGAAAGCAAATACTTCCTGTCATGGCGTCATCTCGCCACCAACACTTTTAATACCAAAAATCCCTACTGTGCTCGATGCCCGAAAAAGCAAAGCTATATCAAGATACTTTTAAGGTCTAAGACAGGATAACAATAAAACAGAACAAAACCTATGACTCAGAATTTCACGGTGTCAATTCTCATATGAACTAGTGTTCAGCATGTCTGAATTCTATTAAATTCAACTGAACAAATATGTGCTCTTTTTTTACTATCACGTTATTGGTATATTATGTCACGTACCTCAGGTGCCAAATAGTAGAGTAAATATTTACTTTGATATTGGCATTTGGCGACCAACATAAGTCTTTTGATTTAACAAATTATTCGAATCCGGAAAAATTTATTACATTTCCCTGATTTCCAGGTGCCCGTGGTGTAATGGTTATCGTCGTAGGGAAATGGACACGGCGATACGAGTTCAAATCCTAGACGAGAATGATTGCATTTTTACATAGCACTAATACCCTTGGGAAAGGTATGAATCCAATTATTCTCCCTCCTGCTATGGGTAAATAGTAGGACAGACTGAGTTCTTCAGCTTTTTTGAGGCAACTAGTCTAGGAGAAGGAAAACTCTGAATTCAAACCTGTTAAACTCCGCTTAAAAAATTGAGCTTGTGTTATATCCTGCCCCAGCGGAGGGGTTGGTAAATAGGATTACATTTCCCTCATAAGACAATTTACAATTTCTTGAACCCTCTTTACACACAGATGATCTTTTTAGGATAGATTATTTATCCAATGGTTCCTTCCCGTACTTTTCTTTATATTTCCACGATGGCGTCACCGTGGCGTAAAGGCTAACGTGCTGGACTGCTGCCATGATGTAAGGGAGTTCGAAATCCAGTCGTGCTATTACGTTCACTTTCGGACTAATACCCTTAGGAAAAGTATGATCCTCTTATCCTCCCTGCAAAGAGTTAAATCGTACCACTGTTCTTCTTCTATATGGAAGTTTTGTGTATTAAATAACCCCCGAAGGTTGACATGCTAAATGCGTACCTTTGTGAGTATTGTATCGTTCTTTCCACAATCGCTCTGTTGATCCTATATAGACCATTTCCACATTATCATCTCTTACTGTAAAGTAATGAGGGACTCCAGTTGATTATGAGTTGTTTCCTAGTGAGATTTACAGTTTCACTATGAAAAGGTGGAAAAGAAAGGAACATATATGAGGAAGAAGATACGGATAGGAAAGAGAAAGGTAGGTTACCGAAATCCAGATTATCGTAGTTGCAGGCGCCCAAGTTAAAAATAGAAAATAATCGGTCGCTGGCTCTAGTTGGCTGGAGGAGACTCAAACGGAAAACCTTTAAGAAAGAGTTCGGGATAGAAAACACAAAAAAGATTCAGTTGGCTCGCGGGATGCAACGATGCACAGATGACATCTGAACACGAGCCACTGAATACCAACGACTATCAAGTAATAATTATAATATTATGATTATAAATTATATTATAATTACATATTATACTATAATTATGAATTATATAGATACTACTATATGGATGCACTACTTGGACGCTAACTAAACGGCTGAAGAAGAAATTAGACGGCAATTACACAAGAATGTTGAGAGCAATATTGAACAAGTCCTGGCGTCAACACCCCACAAGACACCAACTATACGGCCAATTGCCTCCCATCACGAAAACTATACAAGTTAGACGAACCAGACACGCAGGACACTGCTGGAGAAGCAAGGACGAACTCATCAGTGATGTACTCCTATGGTCCCCCGCATATGGTCAAGCAAAAGCAGGACGACCAGCTCGAACATACATACAGCAGTTATGTGAGGATACGGGATGTAACCCCGAAGACCTGCAAAAAGCGATGAATGATAGGGAGAAGTGGCGAGAGAGGGTCAGGGATATCCGTGCTGGCAGCACGACTTGATAATGATGATGATGATGATGATGAATTATATTATATATTATATTAAATTATATTATATTAATTATATACTATTTACCAACCCCTCCGCTCGGGCAGGATATGACACAAGGTCAATTTTTAAGCGGAGTTTAACAGGTTTGAATTCAGTTTTCCTTCTCCTAGACTAGTTGCCTAACCAAGGCTGAAGAACCCAGTCTGTCCTACTATTTACCCATAGCTGGAGGGAGAATAATTGGATTCATACCTTTCCCAAGGGTATTAGTGCTATGTGAAATGCAATCAGTCTCGTATATAATATATATTATATTATAAATTATAATTTAACACATCTGAATTCAGTTAGATTCAACTGAATATACATGTACTCTTCTTGAGTGACGTGACTATCTAATAACCTCCAGTTATATATATCAAATATTATGAAGTCTCATTACAATTTTCACTCTCGGATTACCAACGACAATCAAGTAATAATTTAAAATTTGTAAGATTCAAACAAATAAAATTTCCATTTTCATGAGATTTCATGTAAAGTTGTTCAGAGATTTCTAACAGAGACCCCAGTAGATGTTCAAAAGATTTATGTTTAGCGAAGAAGGAGATTAGATCGTTTCCGAGGAAGTTTGCAATAGAAAATAATCCGATAAATTTGAATGTGCTTTCTCTTTATCGAAGAATAGTTGAAGGTTAAGATCGAGGGGTTAAGGTAAAGGGTTAGTGTTAGAATGTTCTTATGTCATGCTTTTTTTTTTTCCTTTGATCTATTTTTTAAAAAAGATATTTATCGTATTTATTCGTGTATAACACATAGCTTTAAATTTGGGATACAAAATTCTGCCCCTCTCCCGCAAATAAATAAATACAGGGTGGAACGATAAAATTGTCGCACTAGAAAAGACGACATGATTCCATTTCCGTTTAATGAAAACCGGTTTTCTTTTTTTGTTGCAGACCATCTACTAGTTAGCCAGTTGTGTACAAGTCCCAAGAGCGATAGGAGCCTTCTATCATGTCTGAAAGTGACACAATGTTCAACGAGCAAGATCAGAGATGTGCAGCTGTACAATTCATGCTCTCTACCGATCCAAGTTATGACAACAGGACCATTACCAGCACCCTCAAAATGCAAATCTGGATTGCCATGAATAACAGGGTGATGAAAACAAAGTTTCCGGCTACAGATATGGTCTTTGGTGTGGTTTCAAGTGAGGGCCACATCATGCCACCTCACATCTTCGAAGTCGGCTTGAAAGTCAACACCAAAGTGTACCTGTATGTGCTGAAGAGTGTAGTGATCCCCTGGTGCAATCAGGTGTCCGCTGGCAGACATTGGATGTGGCAGCAGAACTCGGCGCCGGCCCACAAGTCCAAAGAGACTTCAGAAGGAGTGCTACGACTTTGTACCCTTCTCTCACTGCCCCGACCTGAACCCGCTGGACTACTTCGTTTGGTCATACGCCGAGAACATCACCAACATGACCTCGCACAACACCAAAGCCCGCCTGATCACCGCCATCCGCCGAGTATTCGCCGAGCTCCCGCCGGCGCTTGTGGAAAAGACATGCTCCCAGTTCCGGACCCGTATCGAGGCGGTGATTGAGGCTGAAGGCGGCTACATTGAATAGATGTCAGCTCTACTACATAATGAAGTTACCTGAATTGATTTTTTCAATAAAAGTTTTAAAATAAAGCTGTAGTGTTGTTTTCTTTGGGAGGACAGTTTTATCGTTCCACCCTGTAAATAAATAAATAAAACAGAAAACTATCTTGAATATAAATATACACTAAGTTCTAAAAACTTATAGAAGACGAATTTACTATTTGTTCAACTTTCTATCCGGTTCGTATATACTAAAAATAAAAAAGATTTATTTAGTCTATGTCTTAAAACACAAAATTTACACAGCATTAAATGCTGTGTAAATGCACGGACAAGTTCGCACATAAATACATCAAACTTTTTGGTTTGTTTGTTTGTTTATTTGTTTGGGTTTTATGGCATATCAACCTTTCTAGGTTATTTATGCCAAATCTATTTTTATACAAATAAAGTTATATTTCAAACAATTCAGTTTAACATAAGTACACAGTTTAAATTTCAAGCTATTCAGTTTACCGAAACAGTTCTAATTCAAACAAGTCTGTTTAGGATAAATATAATTTTTGCTTACACACAGATAAATTTCAAAAACAGTTCTATTTCAAACAATTCACTTCATCATAAGTACACAGTTAACATGTGAAAACAGTTGTATTTCAAGCAGTTCAGTTTATCATAATTACGCAGTTTGAATATCAAAATAGTTCTATTTTAAGTAATTCAGTTTAGCATAAGCACGCATTTTAGTTCTATTTGACCCATAGATATGTGCTACAACTCTGAGTCAGAGTGAACCTGGGAGCGATGGCAATGTAGGAGAACTCCGCATTCCCCAAGCTCCAGCATTACTGGAACGTCACCATCAGATTGTTTACTGTCATATACAGGACACTCGTTGGAAAAGGGTCTTACCGCTCTGCAGAGATTCAGTCGTTGTATTCTACAGCCCTAGCCAACTGAGCAAGGTTAGTTTGGGTTTTATGGCATATTAACCATTGTAGATTATCTAATGCCAAATCCTTTTTATATTAAATATATGATTTCTAAATACATTTTCTATATAACATTTTTAAACAATCCGGAGCTTATTTTTTCTTTTGCAAACAATTAAATGGTTTCACTCAATTTCAAAGAATTCAGTTTAGAGTAAGTACAATTTTTCGCTTACACACCGTAAAACGTAAAAACAGTTGTATTTGTAACAATTCAATTTGCACTCAGTTTAAACCTCAAACAGTTCTATTTGACCTATCGATAGGACCCTATCAGGTGCTACCCCTCCGTGACAAAGTGGACCTGGGGAGCAATGGCAATAAAGCGGTACGCTGCATCCCCCAAAGCTTAAGCATTACTGAAGCCTCATCATCAGATTGTTTAGTGTCATAAACAGGACACTCGTTGCCGGGTGGGGTGGGGTGGGGGCTTACATCTATGCAGAGAAGTAGTCAGTGGATTTTACAGTCTCAGCCGACTAGGCAATCAAGCTTTTGGCAAAAATAAGCTGACCCTAGGAAAAAGAAAATCACCAACACACATTTCAGTGGTTATTTCATTGGTTTGGTTTGGTTTCTTTGTTTAATGGCATATCAACCATTGCAGGTTATTTAATGCCAAGGCCATTTTCCTAGAAGAACAGTAGTGGTACTGTTTAACCCATAGCTGGGAGGATAAGGGGGTTCATAACTTTCCCAAGGGTATTTGCCCGAAAGTGAACGTAATAGCGCGACTGGAGTACAAACTCGTGTACTACGATTCCGCAGTCGATCGCTTTAACCATTACACCACGAGGAATAAAGAATTTATTATATTCATTTCCGTAGGTTTTTCTTTACTAGTTTTTGCGCATTCATTCATCAATCAGTCTATCTATCTATCTATCTATCTATCTATCTCATTTTTTAAAAAATATTTGTACAAATCATGAGAAAGAAAAAAAATGTTGAAAACACATATCTATGTAGACTGATGGTTTATCGAAGAGATACAAGTATCAGTCAGACCATTCCAAGTTCAATTTGTTCTAGGTGCTCTTCTTTTATGACCTTGTGCCAAACTAAGTTAACCTTTACAAAGCTCTGCATTCATATTTACGTGTAATTGTCTCCTCTTTTGGTCTTTTCAAAATGGAAGGATTTGCCTCTCGCAGATTTTTCCACGGAATCATTTTAGCTCGTGTTGACGGCGGATGTAGCAAAAGTTATGCGTTATTTCTGCCATACAAGCTTGTACCAATCATAAGCTTCAGTGGACAATCTAAATCCCGATTATATATCGAAATCTATAATCTCATCTTTTCCCTGGTTGCATCAGGATTATCTTTTAGCACAGTGCATTATTTGCAATGCATAACAAGTGTCATCGGTCCGATTGGAAAGAAATCCCCCAGAGATGTTTCCAAATTTTCCTGTTTTCTTTCTTTCCTTCTTTGTTTATTTCCCATTTTCTTTTTCGTTCATCAATTCTCTTTTCTTTGCCTTCCATTTCGACTTCTTTCTTTCTTTCTTGTTCCAGTTTTTCGTTTGGTTTCTTTTCTTCGTTCATTTTCCAATTTCCTTTTTGTTGATTCTTTCTTTCTTTCTTTCTTTCTTTCTTTCTTTCTTTTTCCAGTTCTTCGCTTTGTTTCTTTTCTTCGTTTCTTTTCCAATTTCCTTCTTTGTTGATTCTTCCTTTCTTTCTTTCTTTCTTTCTCATTCATTCATTCATTCTTTCGTCTTTATTTCAGTTTTTATAATTCTTTTTTTGTCTCCAAATTTACTTACCTTTCATTCACCCTTCTTTCTGTGTTTCATTCCAATTGTTTTTTTCTTTTCTTCATTTTAATTTTTCTTTTTTATTTATTTCACTTTTTTTCTGTTCTTAACTCGAATTTTCTCTTTTCTTCTCTTTGTTCTATTTTTAGAATTTTTCATTCTTCCTTTTTGAGATTATTATTTCATTTTTACTTTTAATTTTTCTTTCTCTCTTTATTTCGTTCCTATTTTTTTTCTTTCCTTTATTAATTCATTCCTTTCTATTTTACATCGATTTTAAACTTTATTTATATATTCGACCGTTCTTCATTGAGTCTCTAAATTTTCTTTCTTTTTCATTGTAACCTTGATTTCCTCATTCGTATTCCCTTCTTTTTTTTTTCCTTTCGTCCTTTTGCAAATTTTTTCTCTTCAACTTTTGTAAGAGAATAATTCCCGCATTGTCTGCAGAATTCTACAGTCTTCGTATTCTACTGTCAGCCACCGTTTGGCGGGGGACTGTCGAATACACCTACTGCACCTCTGTTGAGAGGTAAGACCTCTCTTCAACAAGTGTCCTTAATGTGACACTAATCTACCTGATATAAGATTTCAATCCTGGAGTTTTGGAGAATGTGGCGTATCCCTTCATAACCCGTGGTGTAATTGTTATCGTCGTAGGAAATGAACACGACGACACGAGTTCAAATCCTGGACGAGACTGATTGCATTTCACATAGCACTAATACCCTTGGGAAAGGTATGAATCCAATTATTCTCCCTCCAGCTATGGGTAAATAGTAGGACAGACTAGGTTGTTCAGCCTTGGTGAGGCAACTAGTCTAAGAGAAGGAAAACTCTGAATTCAAACCTATTAAACTCCGCTTAAAAATTGATCTTGTGTCATATCCTGCCCGAGCGGAGGGGTTGGTAAATAGGCCCTTCATAACCATTACTCTCAGGTCCACTCTGTCACGAAGTGGTTGTATCTGTTATGTAACATCTATGCGTTGAATAGAACTATTTAATCATTTGCTATACTTGGATCAATTTAAAGGTGTGCAAGTTAAATTGAATTATTCGTGTTACATAGAAATACTTTAAATCCTGGGCATGATTTTAAACTGCATCTGATAATTGAGGCTCCAGTTCTGGAGTTTGGAGAATGTGGAGTACACTTTCATTACCATTACTGTCAGATCCACTCTGACCCGGAGTGGTAGTTCCTATAAGGGCTCTATTTATGGGTTAAATAGAACTGTTCAATCTTTTACAATGGAACATCATTTATATTAGATTTAATTATTACTGTCGTATAGCAACACTTAAAACCATTTAGTTATGTGCAAATAAATGATTAATATTAAACAGAATGATAAGTGTTAACTCATAAGCAACGTACTTCTGTGGACCTCTTCACATGGACGAGCAAAGGCAGGACTACCAGCAAGTACCTACACACAACAGCTCTGTGCCAATAGAGAATGTAGCCTTGAAGACATACTGGAAGCGATAGACGATAGGGAAAGGTGGCGGCAGAGGGTCAGGGAGATCCACGCTGGTGGCGCGGCATGATGATGATGATGATGATGATGATAAGTGTTAAATAGAAATACTTGAAACCATTTAACTTTATGCAAATGATAAACAGCAATACTTGAAACCATTTAACTGTGCAGAGACAATAAATAGTAATACTTGAAATTAACTGTGTGCAAACAAATGAGCGCTGGCTCGTTTGAAAATTAAGTTATCTACATAATATTTACTTACAAATCATATATGTATGAGCAAACAGGATTTGATCTTAAATAACCCACAAGGGTTGATATGCCATAAAACACAACCAAATCCTCCGATTGAACTGTATGCAAGTAAATGAGCTAGTTTAAAAATATTAGCTGTTACGATTACTTTCGGACTAATACCCATGGGAAAGGTATGAAATCCCTTATCTCCTCCCCAAAACTATGGGTTAAATAGTATCACTGCTGTTCTTCTGCAAGAATGGCTTTGGCATTAAAAAATTCGCGAAGGTTGACATATCATTAAAACAAAGAAACCAAACCATTCTCTCTTCCTCGATTTCTTTTAGTTTTCTTTGGGCCAGTCGGCTGGGGCTGTAGAATACACCAACTACTTCTCTGCAGAGGGGTAAGACCCTCCCCCAATGAGTGTCCTGGATATGACACTAAACAATCTGATAGTGAGGTTTGGGGAATACGGAGTACCCCTTTATTGCCATTGCTCTCAGGTCAACTCTGGCCCGGAGTAGTAGCACTTGATAGGGTCCTCCTATCTATAAATTAAATATGCTAAACGGAAATGTTTGAAATAAAACTGTTTAAATGTATGACAGAACCGTTGACCTAGTGAATAGAGTGCTCGCCAATGACTCAAAAAATGATATTTGATGCTGCCTTGCTTCACACTCAGCATTAAAAGGTACATATATATTAGATATATATTTCTTTTAAATACCCTATCCGGTGGCAAAAGCTGCTCGGTAGCGCCAGGAGTGGCAGTACCGCCTTGAGCTATCGAAACTGTGTTATCACCCTGGTTGGCGGCTGATGAGGCTAGGGTATCGCACGTGCTTTCACACGTTGTATGATGAAAAAAAAAAGGTTCGGATCAAGGTTAAAGTGGAGCAGTCTAGGAGGAAATGGAGTAGTACCTTCCCTTATACCTCGGTATGGTAATTAAGGAAAAGGGAGTCTCCGAGTCGCCCTCGACTACGGTTGCTAACTACGTTTATATGTATAAATAGGAATTGGCATTAAATAACCTAAAATGGTTAATATGCCATAAAACTAAACCAAAACAAACCTTTATTTTTCTTACTTGATCTCTTATTTACCCTTTCTCTTTCATTATCTTGTTTTATGGTCAGTTTACCTCATTTTACCCATCCTTGTTCACTTCCTTACACTTTCTTTTCCCGATTCTTTCTTTCGCGTTACCTTCTTTCTTATTCTCTTACCATTTCTCTTCCTTTTTTATTTCTCTTCTTCCATCAGCCTATCTCTCATTCTTCTTGCCCACTCTCTTTATTTGTATTGCTTTGCTCTCTTTTTTCTTTCTCTCTTACCCCTTACTCTCTCCCCACTTTCTTTTTAACCTTTTTCTTTACTCTTTCTTACTGGTCATTTTGTTTTACTCTCCTTTTTCTTCTTCTTGGTTATTTTTCTTTCCCCCCTCTTCTTTGCACACTTTCTTCTTCCCTTCTTTTTTTATTTTTTCATTTTCTTTTTTTTTAAGTCGTTATCATCTCCACTTGTGTCGAACTGGGAGATCGCCTGCTGACTGGTAAGAAGCCTTGAAGAAGCTCTGCGCGCAAATGACTTCACACATGGAGTCGTTGCAGATCCAATTGAACTTGAAAGAAAGCGGCCAGGCAAATGTTCGAATAGTCATTCAAGCGATGGCCTTTTGTGACCGGCATAACGCTAATCTAAGAATGGCAACAGACACGTACGTAGTTTTAGCGGACTTTCAGCGATCTGTCAAGCGAATTGTATTATCTCTCATTTTCTCACCCTCTGTCTCTTCTGTTTTCGATCGCTATCAAATTTGAGCCTCCCTTTTTCCCAACTATTCTTAATCAGTCTTTTTATCTCTCTCTCGCTCTCGCTTACTCTTTATCATTCCTAATCTCTTTCTGTGACTCTTTCTAATTCTTATCCTACCCACCTCTCTCTCTTTATGAATCTGATCTCCCTCTCTGTCTGTCTGTCTGTCTGTCTGTCTGTCTGTCTCTCTCTCTCTGTTATAAAATCTCTCTCTTTTTTCTCATTCAAATATGTACAGTCTCCTAAATAAATGTTACGATCGTAGTTTTAATTGTTAGCAGTTCTCCCCCCCTCTCTCTCTCATTTTTCTTTCGATCCCCTTTTTCTCTTAAGATTTTCTGTTTTCCCCAGATATCTCTCTATTTCCCCTCTATCTGTTTTATTCGTATATATATATATATATATATATATATATATATATATATATATATATATATATATATATATTCTAAACGATCCGTGATAACGTTGAAGTCTTCTAATAACAGCTGTTCATGATACTGATATCTCTATTTAGAAAGAAAGATTTAAATTATATACGATGGTTACTCCTATTGGTATAATAGTTAGAGTGTTCGCCAATGGCCCGGGAAACCTGTGTTCAATCCCTGGTCGAGTCATACCAAAGACTAAAAAAATGGTACTTGATGCCTCCTTTCTTAACACTCAGCAATATAAGGTTAGGATCAAGGGTAAAATGGGTCAATCCAGGGAAAGGAGTGGCGCCCTCAACTACACCTTGGTGTAGTAGCTATCGAAAAGAGAGCCTTCGGGTCACCGTCGACTACGGTCGCCAACTTTACCGCTTCTATAAGATCGATAATTTGGATGATGAAAAAATAAGTTTCAGTGTGAATACCGACTCAACAGACTGTACAGGAAAAAGATTTTATCTCTAAGGGTATTTCAACTTTATTACTTTAAAATATCTCAATATAACATGTCATTTTCTCCTTTACGGGTATATATATATATATATATATATATATATATATATATATATATATATTGGCAATTTATAGAAGTTAAGCAGCTTTCTCAGTTATTGTGCCCAATGTTTAAGATAAAGCTTCTTGTAAGGTAAAGATAAATTAAAAAACAAAATGACATCCAAAAGTTCCTGGAATTATTAGTTATATATTAATTATCCCTATCTCATATTGTGTTCAAGCGAATTATTATAGATAAATCAAGTGTTATTGAAATAAAACAAAGGAACTTTGAAAATTTAGTTATGGTTACAATAAAACTTTTTCAAATCAGTCTAATTTCGGCATTAAATAAATCATAACAAGTTGATATACCATGAAACTAATTAGCGAAACGAAACGGAACGAAATTATGAGAAGCATCAATAGTGTCGTTTTTCCGTTTGACAACATCTTGCCAAATGATATACTTATGATGAAGAAATTCACAAATGAATTATATATATATATATATATATATATATATATATATATATATATATATATATATATATATATATATTGGGGATTTCTGAAAAAACTGATGTCTTTTCGTAATCTAATAACTTCTCGAGCAGTTCTGATCCAAATGATCTCAAATTTGAACTGCGTACGTAGAAAGAATTCAAAATTTTATGTTTAATGTTTAAACGCCTTTTCTTTTGCTGTGATTGATAATTTTACAGCTTAACAGAAGGAAAAAATACAACATTTGACTGAATTTTGTGTTGTTCCTACACATGATGTAAAAATTTGAGATAATTTGAACGAGAATTGGTCAAGTTATTAGATTAAGAAAGTGTATCAATTTTTCTGAAACACCTCATTTGTATATATTATATCATTGTCACGATTTTTCTTACTGTCAGAGAGACTTTAGTAACTCTGGCTGCATTTTTCTTAATCTAAAAAAAAAAAAAATGAAGTCGTGCTTCTGTGGAAATATCTATCTTATCATATTCACACGTTTGTGCAGGTATACACCCACCAATCGACACACACACACACACACACACACACACACACACACACACACACACACACACACATATATATATATATATATATATATATATATATATATATATATATATATATATATATGTGTGTATATACGTTTATCAGAAACTAGATTTCTTGCATTTTAATCATTTCAAATAGTTGCCGTTTTCTAATCTTTTTTTTATAACAATCGTTGAGCAATGTTCATGCAAATTTCTCCTCATCTCCCTGTAAAATCTAGAACATTCACGCCTCATTACGCATTGGAAATGGCTGTGCATTGGTTATCAATGTTAGTCGTCAAAAGCACACGATCCTAGCTTCTGACGTGATAAAGGCTATCTGATCTGAACATAGATTAAACACCACATCTTCACACACACACACACGCACACACGCATACACACACACACACACACACACACACATATATATATATATATGTGTGTGTGGGTGTGTGTGTGTGTATCTTCATGAAGGTGCAAAAACAACAGCCATATAGACTTTATCAAATGATGAACCAGGCATTAAGTAGAATTTTGGAACAAAATCATTTTTATCGCTGTCGCGGAATTCCCAAGCAGTACCTTGCATTATCTTCCCGTTGAGATGAATTTTTGATTTAAGAAAAATTTGGATGGAACTAGAGCGTTTGGGGAATATGGAGGTAGTTGCACTTACACTGTTCTGTGTTTCACCAAAAACTGATGAACAAAATATATCGAACATTGATTCATCTAGACGAAGACTTCCTTACTCCTCCTCAGATGATCAGATCACAATATTATTGAACTTAATACGATATTGATTAAAAAGGCGAAACGTCGTTCTTAATCTAATGCAGATCGTCAAACTGTATAACTATGTAACATTTTTCACAAAACATTTTTAAGAGTGGTAATTGTGATTTTATCAGCCATTAATCTAAATCTTTGGCAGCGTCGAAAAGGATGTTTACTCACGTGTGTAGCGTCTAAAAGAAATGATTTTTTAAGTTTGGTTCGGTTTGGTTTTTATGGCAAATCAACTATTGTAGGTTATTTAATACTAAATCCATTTTTATACATATAAACAGTTATATTTCAAACAATTCAGTTTAGCTTGAGAACAGTTTAAATGTCAAACACTTCTATTTGAACTCTAGATAGGACCCTATTATGTGCTACCACTCCGGGCCAGAGTGGACCTGGGAGCAAACACAATAAAGGGGTACTTCACATTCCCCAGAGCTCTTGCTGGAGTCTCACCATCAGATTGTTTAGTGTTATATCTAGGACACTCGTTGGGGGAGTCTTTTCCCTCTGCAAAGATGCAGTCGTTGTATTCTACAACCCCAGCCAGCTGGGTCTTATTTCTTAAAGCAAAAGACAATTTATTTAAGGACATTAGCATCAGGACTAAAACATACCAATTCATATCCAGTTATGTTTTGGAAATTCAAATTGAAAATAACAGATGACTTCTTTAAAGGTTCTAGAATCAGAATAGTTGTATATTACATTGTAAGAGGTTTCACTCGTTGTATAATGCTTAACATTGTAGAAAATGGACACAGTGACACGATCTCAGATCCTGGTCGAGGCTGTTTGAATTTTTCATGGCATCTAACTACCGTCTCTTCACCTATGTAGGTAACAGTTTGTCGGTAACTTTATTTTTAAACGAGTCAGAGCTCATTTGTCATTGCACACTTCATCATCATCATCATATCGCGCTGGTAGCACGGATATCCCTGACCCTCTCTCGCCACTCCGCCCTATCGTTCATCGCCCTAGGTAGGTCTTCAGGACAACATCCCGTATCCTCACATAGCTGCTGAATGTATGTTCGTGCTGGTCGTCCTGCTCTTGCACGGCCATGTGTGGGGGTCCATAAGAGTACATCACTTATGAGTTCGTTCCTGCTTCTCCAGCAGTGTCCTGCATGTCTGGCTCGTCTAACTTGAATAGTTTTCGTGATAGGTGGTAGGTGGCCGTACAGTTGGTGTCTTGTGGGGTGTTGCCGCCAGGACTTGTTTAAGATTGCACGTAGCATTCTTGTGTAATTGCCGTCTAGCTTCTTCTCCAGCCGTTTTGTTAGCGTCCATGTAGTGCAGCCATATAACAGTATCGATGTGACCGCTGCCTGGAAGAAACTGCGTTTCATTTTATCGGTTAGGTCTGATTTCCAAATAATCGATGACTCCAAGTATTGATATTTATTGTTTACACACAATTAAATGTTTAGTAAATGATTAAATAGTTCTATTTGACCCATAAATGGGATCCTAACAGGTACTACTATTCCAGGTAAGAATGGACTTGGGAGTATTTGCAAAGAAGGGGTACTCCATATTCCCCAAAGTGACGTATTCTAAAGCCCCTGCCGAATAGGCGGAATGGTCTGCTAGTGTAGTTTGCTAACTATTACACAATATGAAACAGCCTCAGCATCACTTGTTGCCAAGTCGGCTGGGCCAGTAGAATACGCCGACTACTTCTCTGCAGAGGGATAGGACCCCTGCCCCAACGAGTGTCCTGGATATGATTCTAAACAATCTGATTGCAAGGCTCCAGTAATGCAGGAGCTTTAGGGAATGCAGAGTATCCCTTCATTGCCATCGCTCCCAGGTCCACTCAGGCTCGGAGTGGTAGCACCTGATAGGGTCCTATCAATAGGTCAAATAGAACTAAACTATGTACTTGTGCTAAACTGATTTCTTTGAAATAGAACTGTTTTACATTGAACCATTTTGACATTTAACTGTTTGCAAAGAAAAATTAAACTTATACTAAACAGAATTGTTTGAAATTCAATCATTCAATTTCAAAGCTTAAATGTCGTTGGTAGCGAAACTGTTTCACCCACTTGGAATGGGCGACGATTTACCAAGGCTCAAATAATTACTTCATCGATTAAAAAATATCACTCAACATTTTCCTGATTTGATACCGGCCTCGAGGAAGGCTGAAACGCACTAATAAAGAGAGTGGTATTTTTTTTGTTCGTGGTTTCAAGAACAATGTCAGTTACTGAGCAAACGTTCCAACAAATTTTCACCTTTTAACCAGCATTGATTTTTCTGGCTCATTTTTCTCTTTCGCTCTCTCTCTCTTTTCTTTTCTTTAAACTCACTGTTATCTCCATTTGTATATCTTCTTTATCCCCAGCAAATTAGGCTGAGATCCAGCCGTGCATCACAGAGATACTTTAATATATTGAAGATGTATTATGATACAAAATCACCCGAAAGATATGTCCTTGTGCCAGACGGCTCGGATCAGATAAATATCATACTGTTTCTTCCAACCTTTTCTTGATTTTAATTGCTACTAAAGATGTCGGTGATCGGACGTTATTTCTAATGACAAATCAACAATTAGACCAGACGGATTCTTGTTGACAATGTCAGTTACTGAGCAAACGTTCCAACA
>OY757929.1:54322161-54367161 GCA_963585895.1 Sepioteuthis lessoniana | reverse complement strand
GGTGCGTTAGGCACAGTAACTAAAGGATTATTAAAGGGCTTGGAGGACTTGAAAATTGGCGGATGGGTGGAGACTATCCAAACGACAGCATTGCTGAGGACGGCCAGAATACTGAGACGAGTCCTGGAGACTTGAGGAGACTTGCTGTGACTCAAACTCCAGTTAACACTGATGTGAAAAACTCTAAAGGAATAAATAGTAATAGTAGCCAGTAACACTTCTGGCAACATGAGAACAAAGAGAAAACCAACCAAAACTAGAAAACAGAAATAGAAAGAAAGACAACTATTTGGATATTTCAAGCGACAAACTGGCGATAAGATTGCACACAAGAGGACTTGTAAAAGATTAAGAAAGAGAAACCTCAAGAGAGCAACTGAACCTGTTTAAATGGCAGCTCAAAACTGCACCATAAGAACCAATTGTATCAGAGAGATAATTGAAAATATGCAACTGAATAAGTATAAGTTATGAGGAGAAAGAGGCGAAACGGTGAATCACATGGTAAGTGAATGCAGCAAACTAGCACGGAAAGAGTTCAAGATTAGGCACAACTGGGTAGGAAAGGTGATCCACTGGGAATTGTGCAAAAAATCAAATTTGACGATACTGTCAAATGGTATATGCACAAAGTAGAATCCGTCCCAGAGAATGAGACATATGAAATTCTCTGGGATTTTGAGATACGTGGTGCATTCAATAAGCTTCCTGACTATTTTGTACAGGCATTTAAAATTCTTGTAGACTCTTGAAAATTCAGCATGTTATTGCTATACATCTTATGAGATGACTGACTAATTTTTATGATTTCAGCTACAAATGAACAGCTACAGAAGCAATTGGAATACACCCTACTAAAGCCTGATTGTCACAGCTGGTGAATTTCAAAAATGCAATCTGGACGTGAGGAAGAACGATATGCAATAAAATTCTGTTTTAAACTTGACAAAAATGCCACAGAAACGTATGGAATGCGTCAGACTGCTTTTAGAGCATCTTGCATGAATCGATGTGGACACGGCGACACGAGTTCAAATCCTGGACGAGACTGATTGCATTTCACATAGCACTAATACCCTTGGGAAAGGTATGAATCCAATTATTCTCCCTCCAGCTATGGGTAAATAGTAGGACAGACTGGGTTCTTCAGCCATGGTGAGGCAACTAGTCTAGGAGAAGGAAAACTCTGAATTCAAACCTGTTAAACTCCGCTTAAAAATTGACCTTGTGTCATATCCTGCCCGAGCGGAGGGGTTGGGTAAATAGGATCTTGCATGAATCGAGCATCAGTTTTTGAGTGGCATAAGAGATTCAAGGAAGGCAGGGAGTCTGTGAGGAATGATGAGAGGTGTGGGAGGAGTAAAGAAGTCAATAGACCAGAGTTGATTGCCCAAAGGGTTAGGGTTAGGGTTACTATGTTGAGGTTTTAAGGGAATTCAGGAAGACATTCCGTCGGAAGAGGCCGACACTCTTGAAATTGGGTCAGTGGCATTTCCACCAGGACAATGCTCCAGTCCATAACTCTATCCTTGCCACAGACTATGTGACCAAGATGGGCATTAAGACAGTTCCTCACCCTCCCTATTGTCCAGACCTTGCTGCCTCTGACTTTTGGTTATTCCCTAAGCTCAGAGGCTGTCGTTATGAGATGAAAGAGGTTGTGACGAAGATCATTGACACGCTCACAAAAGAGGACTTCAATGGGGCCTTCTAGAAGTTGCGAGAATGGTAGAACAAGTGCATAGCAGCCGGTGGAGATTACTTCGAAGGGGACTAGAGTTTCATGTGTTTACTATCAATAAAAGTGCCCATACGAAAAAAGTCTGGAAACCTATTTAATGAGCCTCGTACAAAAACTTCACTCAATTCTGACAGACCAAACCTAGTGTTGATTAAAAAGAAACAAAGAACTTGTTACATAGTGGATTTTGCCGTTACTACAGACCACAGAGTGAAAATTAAAGTGAGCGAAAAGATTGATAAATACTTGGACGTTGCTGGAGAGCTAAAAAAATAACCTGGAATATGAGGGTGACGATGATAACGACTGTGGCTGGGACGCTTAGAATGATTCCTAAAGGCAGGACGAACAGGAAATCGGAAGAAGAATCGAGAATATCCAGACCACAGCATTATTAAGATGGGCTAGAATATTCAGAAGAGCCATAGCGACCTGAGAAGATTTGCTATCTCTTAGACCCAAGACAAAAGACAACCAGCCAACCGTGATGTGAAAAACTTAAAGGGAGTAAAATATAAATATGAGATGAAATGGTTTATCACATTATCAACAAATAAACGCAACAAACTGAAACGAAAGGAATACAACACAAGACATGACTGGGTGGGAAATGTGATCCACTGGGAATTGTGCAAGAGATGACAATTTAAGCATATTGACAAATGGTATATGTACAAACTAGAATCCATCTGAGAATATGAAACGTACAATATTTTCTCGGACCATAACATTATTTAGATTAGCTAGAATACTCAAAAGCACTTTCCGTGACATTTTGGCCTCCGGCTTCGGCTAGGCCACCTTCAGATGTGCGAGCTGCGACCTTTGACAACCTTGTATAGCATTGGACCTTGCTGCCCAGTTCAAGCTATAATCAGACATACGTGCCTGGACCCAGATTTGGGTCTATGACCAGCTAGGGCTCACCAGGCCCACATTCCACTAAGTGGGCCGATGACCAGCATAGACCAGCAGGGTTCGAGCCTCGGCACGTGCATGACCTTTCCCTCTCCTGTCAAGTCCTGTCTGGTGGGAGGCAGTGACAAATATCAGCTGGAATACTTAGAAGAGTCTTGGAGACGTGTGAAGACTTGCTGCCACTGAAAAACTACCATTACTCAATCCCAGCCAGAAAACCAGACCGAGAGGTTCTAACAAGACAAAAAAATTTATTATGTACTAGGAGATCTTGTCATACTGGCAGACCACAGAGAAAATGACCCCCCCCAAAAAAAAACAAATAAATACTTGGATCTTGCCAGAGAGCTGAAAAACTGTGAAATATGTGAAGGTAATACCAGTTGTAGTTGAAGCCCCCGGAGCAGTTCTCAAAGATCGAGAAAAGAGACTGGGAAAACTGGGAATGAGAGGAAAAATCGAGATCATAGCATTGTTTAGATCAGCAAGAATTCTATGAAGGCTTTCTGTCGTTCAGTTTCCTCTGAAAGGCCACGAGTTAGAGTAAGGAGCGAAATTTTAATAATTTACACACAATCTTTGAGTTTCAAATATTTGTATTCAAGTAATTTTTAAACAGATATGTTTGGACTTGCAGATGGGACCCTAACAAGTACAGCCACTTTGAGTTAGAGTTGACCTAGAAGTAATTGGCTGTGAAGCAGTAACTGCACAGTCCCAAGAGTTTCAGAAGTGAAGACTCTCCATTGGATCCGATGCAGTTTAGTATGTGTGTGTACGAGAATAAGTGTGGATCAATAAGTCCGTAGCCTCACAAAACATACCATCAACAAATATTTCCGGAGAATTTGTTTGGTTTCTTTTCTTAAAAAAATCTTAACGTTCATAAGTTATTTAATGCCAAAACCTTCGTTGTAGAAAAACAGCGGTTATACTATTTAATTCATAGATGGAGGGATAAAGAAGTTCATGCCTTTCCCAAGGATATTATTCCGAAAATGAACGTAATAGTACAACTGGAGTTCGAACTCGCTTACTTCGCGGCTGCAGTCCAACACTTTAACCATTACACCACGTAAAATCAAACGCAAGGTTTGTATAGTCTGAAAACAAGATCAGATGTGTAGGGAAGTTAATCAAGCACAGCACACTTGTAATATCTTACTTGATGATCTTGCTAAAGCTTACCTCACATCGAAACGCTCACGAATCATGTCTGGTACTGAGCCACAAGTGTTGAATCCCCAATGAGATTAGAAGTCCCGACACAGTAGTAATTTCAGTAGGAATAGCTTTCTAACCATTCTCTGGCAGCATGTCGCCTACGGCTTATGTCGTCTACAGATATTTTCTTAATTTTGTTCAGTCTGGCATAAGGGGATTATACCCGCTTAATAAATATCTATAATCCCCATGAAGTACTTGGTTACACGTTAATAATGTTTTCTTTGGTAGAGAAGAGAACCAAGAAATATTTGTATTCATAAATACTTGCTTAAAGGCCATTTTGTAGGGGCAATTAAGCTTGAGACGAGTTAAATCATGTTTGCACAAATTATATTAGAATTAATTACAAATGAATAAGTAAATGATTGACTGATTGATTTTAACGGCATGGCAATCCATCTGTGTTTATTCTATGTCTTGGCGTTAGGGAATTGTGTACATTGTACTTTCATATTTATTTTTATGTTGTTGTTTCATCGGAGATTTTTTTTTTTTTTGCACACTGTCATAAGATATGAATTTCTGTCTCATACAAATAATTTGCACATAGTTTTAGGGTTTCAAGTATTTATATCTAATACTAATAATTTATATGGTTTTAAGTAATTATTTCTATTTGATGATATTAGTTTGTTTGCACACAGTTATATGGTTTCAAGTACTAATAATACTTGTAGGAAACAATTATAGATTCAAGTCACTGTTCTTGATATAAATAATTGACAGTTATATGGTATCAAGTATTCCTATCTAATACTAGTTTCAAGAATCGCTAAGTAATACTAATAATCATATGATTCTAAGAAATTTTTATAATGTATTAAAAGTCACTTTTTTATACACAGTTGATTTGAGTGTTTGCCAGTGGCCCGGGAGACCGAGCTTCAATCCCAAGTCATATCAAAGACTCAAAAATGGTACTTGATGCCGCCTTGCTTAACACTCAGCATTATAAAGTAAGGATCAAGGGTAAAGTGGAGCAACCCAGGGAATGGAGTAGCGCCCTCCCCTACAACTCAGTGTCGTAACTATTGAAAAGGGAGCCTTCGAATCACTCTCGATTAAGGTCACCAACTTATATACTTTCAAATATGAAATGATAATCATTTGTAAACAATAATAGCTTCAAGTCGTCATCATCATCATCAACATGTCGTGCCGCTAGCACGGATACCCCTGACCCTCTCTCGCCACTTCTCCCTATCAATCATCGCCTCTGGCAGGTCTTCAGGGCTACATCCCGTATCCTCACATAGCTGCTGCATGTATGTTCGAGCTGGTCGACCTGCTTTTGCTTGGCCATATGTGGGGGTCCATAGGAGTACGTCACTTATGAGCTCGTCCTTGCTTCTCTAGCAGTGTCCCGCATGTCTGGTTCGTCTAACTTGTATAGTTTTCGTGATAGGAGGCAGGTGGCCGTATAGTTGGTGCTTTGTTGGGTGTTGCCCCCAGGACTTGTTCAATATTGCCCGCAACATTCTTGCCGTCTAGCTTCTTCTTCAGCCGTTTAGTCAGCGTCCAAGTAGTGCATCCATATAACAGTATCGATACGACCGCTGCTTGGAAGAAATTCCTATCAAATACAAAAGATTCTTGGTCAGAACTATGTGATCCATAAATGGCACACAAGCAGGTGTAATTAATTCGGGTTAGGATGAAACTGGGAGTAATTGCAATGAGAGGGTACTCCATATTCCTCATAGTCCCGGTTTTTGTACTCAGTGAAGTTTAGAGACACTGAGTGTTTTTTTTTTTTTTCGTTTTGTTTTGTTTTAGAGATCTGTTGTCTTATAATAACAGATTCTTGAAATATATCACATCTGAAATGACATTAAAGCCTTTAAAAGTTTTGATACCGTATTGAATCAAATGCTATTTTCGGGTTGCATATCTATATGACAATATGTACTCTCTTACAGAGTGTCAGTAACAACATTCGCAGCAGAGTGCCGATTCTATATCCAAGAAGATCAATATGAAGTTGGTGTACTTTGGTTAGGAGGCATATTAACCATTGTAGGTTATTTAATGCCAAATCCATTTTTATACTTACAAACAGTTATATTTCAAACAATTCAGCTTAGCGTAAGAACATTGTTTAGTTCAAGTTAACCCATAGACAGGGCCCTATCAGGTGCTACCTCTTCGGGCCAGAGAAAACCTGGAAACAGTGGCAATAAAGGGGTACTCCGCATTCCCCAAAGCTCGAGCATTACTAAAGCCTCACCATCAGATTGTTTAGTGTCAATCCGGGACACTCGTTGGGGGAGTCTTACTCCTCTGCAGAGAAGCTGTCGGTATATTCTACAGCTCCAGCCGACTCTGCCATTAATATCATGTAAAACTTATATAAGCTTAGCCAGAACTTAAACTCTATGAAAAAGTTTAAATTCATTTTCTGTAATGGTTCGGCCAACTATACATTCAATAAGCTTCCAGACCTTTTGTACGGGCATTTTAAATTGTCGTTGACTCTTGGAAGAGGCGAAACGGTGAATCATAGGATAAGCGAATGCAGCAAACTAGCACGGAAAGAGTTCAAGATTAGGCACAACTGGGTAGGAAAGGTGATCCACTGGGAATTGTGCAAAAACTCAAATTTGACGATACTGTCAAATGGTATATGCACAAAGTAGAATCCATCCCAGAGAATGAGACATATGAAATTCTCTGGGATTTTGAGCTATGTGGTGCATTCAATAAGCTTCCAGACTATTTAAAATTGTCGTTGACTCTTGAAAATTCAGTATCCTATTGCTATACATCTTATGAGATGACTGACCAACTTTTGTGATTTCAGCTTCAAATGAACAGATACAACAGAAATTGGAATACACCCTACTAAAGCCTGATTGTCACAGCTAATGAATTTCAAAAATGCAATCTGGACGTGAGGACACTTTAGAAGAACAATATGCAATAAAATTATGTTTTAAACTTAGAAAAAATACCACAGAAACCTATGGAATGCTTCAGACTGCTTTTCGACCATCTTGCATGAATCGAGCATCAGATTTTGAGTGGCATAAGAGATTCAAGGAAGCCAGGGAGTCTGTGAGGGATGATGAGAGGTGTGGGGGGATAAGGAAGTCAATACACCAGAGTTGATTGGTCAAAGGGTTAGGGTTAAGGTTACTATGTAGAGGTTTTAAGGGAGTTCAGGAAGAGATTCCGTCGTAAGAAGCCAGCACTCTTGAAATCGGGTCAGTGGCATTTCCACCAGGACAATGCACCAGTCCATAACTCTATCCTTGCCACAGACTATTTGCCCAAGATGGGCATCAAGACAGTTCCTCACCCTCCCTATTGTCCAGACCTTGCTGCCTGTGACTTTTGGTTATTCCCTAAGCTCAAAAGCTGTCGTTTTGAGAGAATTGAGGAGATAAAAGAGGCTGCGACGAAGGTCATTGACACGCTCACACAAGTGGGCTTCCATTGGGCCTTCCAGAAGTTGTTGGAATGGTAGAACAAGTGCATTGCAACCGGAGTTTTATGTGTGTACTATCAATAAAAGTGCCCATACGAAAAAAGTCTGGAAACTTATTTAATGATCCTCGTATGTCTATGTATATTATAGGACTGGAGCAAACTAAATGCTGATGTATTTTTTATTTTTTGAATTATCTAAAGTTTAGTTGGTTTTTACTTGCTTTATCTACCAACATTGTTAGAGCGAGTCATCGTGGCGTAACTATTAAACCCTTTAACTGCGGAATCGTAGTAAACGGGTTCGAACTTCCGTTACTCAATCACGACTACTTTCGGACCTCTATACCCTTGGGAAACGTATGAAGCTCCTTATCTACCCAGCATTGGGTTAAATAGTACCACTACCCTTCTTCTAGAAGGATGGATTTGGCATTAAATAACTCAAACAGGTTGATATGCCATTAAACAAACAAAATTTGTTCGAACAAAATGGCAAATTACAGATTTCTTTATGGACAGAGTTAGATGTTTTCTGATTAAGAACAGTCTTGAAAATTTTTAGTTATATTGGCCACTTACTTTCTATTAAAAGCTTCTTAAGAGGTTTTTTAATATTCTGATCGTTTTTTTTTTTTTTTTTTAATCTATTCTTTATTAACCGAACGTAAAAAGTTTTATTCCAGTTCTGTTTCGTTTCATATCATTTTTATTAGTGATTAACTGGAATTATAAAATAATAAGAAATATATTAGGTTACTGCAAAATTTTTCTGACTTCTCAGTTTTATCATTCACTCAATGATATTTTTTGTGGCTTTCTGTCACGAACTTTCAGATAAGTTCCTGTTATTTTTTAAAATAATGGCTGGAAATATAAAAGAAACTTTTAATAAAAACTGATTCAATATTTCATGTACTCTTTCGTATTGAATCACTCCTCTTGTGTTGTATACCACAGCTGTGTCTTGATGAAGAACGAGGAACACGTATATATGAAAATATAAGAATATATTTTTTATTTTTGACGATGATACTTGTGTGGAGCAGAAGAGCAATTGCAGAGAGTTCACACACACGAAGGGGTCGTCGGGAGTCGGAAGAGCCAGTGAACAACTGACTTTAGCCAAAATTCGGGAACTTATATAGTCTACAACCCCCACGTGACCTGCAGCAATTCTTTTTTTCGTTGGTTATGATTACGCCCGCGTCTCACTTCTTTGTTTTCCATTGGTTACATTTCACGTCCATGTGTTCCTTGTTCCCCATTGAATACTTGCCCAAGCCCACTTCTATGGGCGGGCGTATCTGCCACCATTCGCCGATTTCAACCACGTCCATAGGTCAAGGTGATATTTCGATAATCAAATTGTTGATATCATATTCGGCCGGATGAAGCTGTCAACATCATCCGCCGATACACAACACCTGCGGTCACATTAATATATTATACTTGTAGCGTTTATCGTCGATCTGAGTTCAAATCCCAAACGAAGCTGTTAGTATTTTACATAGCGCTAATACCTTAGGGAAAGCTGATATTTGTTTCTGCCTCCCACTAGACAGGACTTGACACTAGGTCTATGGCCCGAAGGTCGATTATAGTGGGGATTTAGGGGAAGAAAAGGTCAGGCACGATCCAAGGCTCGAGTTCTGCTGTACTATGAAGGTCATCAGCCCACGTAGTACAAATTGGGACTAATGAGCCTAGCTGAACTTGGACCCAAATCTAGGTCCAGGCACGTATGTCTGATTATAGCTTAAACTGACTAGCAAAGTCCAGTGCTTTACAAGAGTGACAAAGGTGTCAATGATGCAGCTCGCCCAGCCGAAGTGGGGGACCTTTCGGTCACAAGTCTGCCGTGGAACATCGACCGTCCAGCACAGATTCCAGACTGTCCACTGAAAAGCCTCTGCACGAAGCAGTAGCTTCTTAAGGAAAGTTATACCATATTTACCAACCCCTCCGCTCGGGCAGGATATGACACAAGGTCAATTTTTAAGCGGAGTTTAACTGGTTTGAATTCAGAGTTTTCCTTCTCCTAGACTAGTTGCCTCACCAAGGCTGAACAACCTAGTCTGCCCTACTATTTACCCATAGCTGGAGGGAGAATATTTTGGATTCATACCTTTCCCAAGGGTATTAGTGCTATGTGAAATGCAATCAGTCAGGTCCAGGATTTGAACTCGTGTCGCCTTGTCCATACCCTGCGACGATAACCATTAGGGGAAGAAAAGGTCAGGCACGAGCCAAGGCTTAGGGAAAGTTATACATCCAACTAATTTCCCTCCAGCTGTAGATGAATAGTAGGGCAGAATGGGATGTTTAACCTTGGTATGGTAACCACTCTAAAGACAAAAGACATCCCCTAACCTGGTAGCGTGTTTTGAGCACGAACATCTCGGCGGTGCCCATTCCTCTCCAGGTCTGGTTTGAATTCAAAATTTCCCTTCTCTTGGATTGATTGCCATAAAACAGTTAAAGATCCCAGTCTGCGTTACTATTTATCTAAAGATGGAGAGAGAAATGTTGGATTCACACCTTTCCCAAATGTATCAATTCTATGTAAAATGCAAACAGCCTCGTCCAGGATTTTGAATTCGGGTTACCACTTCCTACAATAATAACCGTTACGCCACGAGCGCCTCAAACCTGTCTTTGAGAAGAGAAAGTCTGAATTCAAACCTGTTGAACTCAGCATAAATCCTGACCATGTTTCACAATTCTGCACGTGGCAGAGTGGTTGGGTAAAATATATTCTTCTTTATATTTTCTTAAGTTCACTAGTTAAAAAGTTATTTTCCTTTTTTTCTTTTTCTTTTCTTTTATAAAATTCTGCTCATAAAATTTTCTGTTTCACATTTCTGACGTCGTCTTATCAACGAACTCTCGATGTTGAATAATAGATATAAAAAATAAGGTTATTTTTTTATGCAGAATTTTGCTTTCTATAGTATTAAATGCTTTCTGCAACTTGTTATCACTATTCTGGTGCCAATTTCCATTCATTTTGGGTGGTTTTGAGGTGCATTAGTTTCAAGAAAATAGAAAAAGATAACAGGTCTTCCGTCTTTCACTTTCACTTTCGACGCCATTTTGAATTCGTCAGCGAACGCGCCAAATGCTAATTATAATTTCTGACTTGACAAAACAACCGTAGACGTAACACGATGGCTCATTAGATAGCAAGTTTGCTTTTTTGTCAACAGCAAATTCACTAGCTCTATTGCAAAGGAACAATTGTATATAATCGTAAACAGAATCTATAAGTTGAACTCAGCCTTCACCTGCCCAGTCATCGGGTTTTAGAATACACTGATTGTATTCCATTGTTGAGCAGTAAGATCAACAAAAAGGGAGTGTCTTGGGTAGTACACTAAAATAAATCTGATGGTGAGGCTCCAGTTCTAGAGATCTGGGGAATGCAGAGAACCCTTCATTGCCGCTAATTCCAGGTCCACTGTGACCCGGATTGGTAGTATCTGTTAAGGTGCGATCTCTGAGTCAAACAGACCAGTTTAAAACTATTCGTATTAGATAGGAATACTTGAAACCATATACCAGTACACAAACCATTTTTTATTAGATAGGAATACTTGATATATTACAATGTAAAAAAAAACTCTTAAGAAACGACTACGCAAAAAATGTTGATATAAATGTAAAAGGGACGCAATTCAATAACATCTTGGCATAAAATAACCCGAGATAGGTTGACATGCTGTTAAAATCTGTATATAGATATTTGTAAATAACAGTAGTCCGATATATACGAAGACATCACTAATCATTCAAGCTGTTTGTCACAAATATTGAGAGGAACTAATATTGTTTGATACAAATACCATTAAATAAGTTTTCAGACTTTTTTCGTATGGGCACTTTCATTGATAGTACACGCATGAAACTCTAGTACCCTTCGAAGTAATCTCCTACGGCTGCAATGCACTTGTTCTACCGTTCCAACAACTTCTGGAACGCCCCATGGAAGTCTTCCTATGTGGGCGTGTTAATGACCTTCGTCACAGCCTCTTTCATCCCCTTAATTGTCTCATAATGACAGCCTCTGTTCTTAGGGAATAACCAAAAGTCACAGGGAGCAAGGTCTGGACAATAGGGAGTGTGAGGAACTGTCTTGATGCCCATCTTGCTCAAATAGTCTGTGACAAGGATGGAGTTGTGGACTGGTGCATTGTCCTGGTGGAAATGCCACTGACCCGATTTCAAGAGTGCTGGCCTCTTCCGACGGCATCTCTTCCTGAACCCCCTTAAAACCTCAACATAGTATTCCTTGTTGACTGTACGCCCAGTGGGAACCCAGTGCATGTAGATCATGCCAGTGCTGTCAAAAAAGGGATCATCAAAAGTTTGTGGGTGGATTTGCTCTGTCTGGCCTTCTTGGGTCTGGGAGAGCCAGCAAGCTTCCACTGGGAACTTTGTTTCTTGGTCTCAGTATCATAGCAATAGATCCAGCTCTCATCGCTGGTCACCAGAGCATCAAGAACTGCGGGATCTGAATTGATCAGCTCGACCATCTCCCTGCTGTCATGATCTTCTCTGAGTACCCTTGGGACAAACTTCGCGCATATTTTCGTATCTTCAGTTCCTCACGAATAATTGTGTGTACAGTTCCCACACTGATATCAAACTGTGCACTTATTGTCTCTATAGACACACGACGGTCCTTATCCATGAAATTCTTCATTTGGCCAATCAACTCTGGTGTTCTTACTTCCTTACTCCTCCCACACCTCTCATCATCCCTCACAGACTCCCTGCCTTCCTTGAATCTCTTATGCCACTCAAAAACTGATGCTCGATTCATACAGGATACTCCAAAAGCAGCAATCTGAAGCATTCCATACGTTTCTGTGGTATTTTTCCAAGTTTAAAACAGAATTTTATTGCATATTGTTCTTCCTCACGTCCAGATTGCATTTTTGAAATTTACCAGCTGTGACAATCAGGCTTTAGTTGGGTGTGTTCCAATTCCTGCTGTAGCAGTTCATTTGAAGCTGAAATCATAAAAATTGGTCAGTCATCTCATAAGATGTATAGCAATAACATACTGAATACGACAATTTTAAATGTCTGGAAATTTACTGAAGGCCCCATGTATGAGTAGTGTGTTTGCCAATGGTCCGGGAGCCCGGGGTTCAATCCCAGGTCGAGTCATACCAAAGGCTATAAAAATGGTACTTGATACTGCCTTGCTTAACACTCAACATTATAAGGTACGGATCAAGGGTAAAGTGGAGCAATCCAGAGAATGGAATAGCATTCCTCCTACACCTCGGTATAGTAGCAAATTAAAAGGGATCCTCCCGGTCGCGATTGTACTTTTTTGATACATGTGAATACAACGCACTTTTACCAGCATATTTTTTTTGGTACATGAAAAGAAAACACCAAAATTCGAGCATTTCTTTATCAAAAATTTGTATTGCAACATTTCTTCTCAAGTACTGCCAACATCAATATTTTGGAATGTCTTCATTCAAAATTGTTAAATTGATGAATACCTTCCAGACAGGTTTCATGGATATTACAATATTTCTTTGTACACTTGAAGACAGCATCAATATTCTGACATTTCAGTAGACGTGCAAAAGTTACGAGGTATCTCGTTTCAAATATCGAATCAATACCAGTATTCCTGTAAGGATTTACATATGCAAAGACAGGTCAATATCTAATTACATCTCACAACACCAACACTCAGTAATTACTTTATACACGAACATACAGGGTGTTTAAAAACATTGATATAATTTAACAATTTTATAACTTGTGCAATTCTCGTTCAAATGATCTCGAATTTTTACAGCATGCGTGAAAACAACTATAAATTCTCTTAAATGTTTAACACTTTCAATGCAATATGACCAACTGGCAGGTGCAAGAGAGAGAGAGAGAGAGAGAGAGAGAGAGAGAGAGAGAGAGAGAGAGAGAGAGAGACCCACGAAAAGGGGGACGATTAATTACTGAGAGTGAAACAAATAACTAGCTAAATTTCGGGGCTTGCGAAATGCCCGCCTGGAATGGGATATAATTTGTCCAAAAAAGAGATTTTTCATTAATCAACTGGAATCGTTTGGTTGGGTTGGGTTTTATGGCATATCAACCTTTGTAGGTTATTTAATGCCAAATCCATTTTTATACATATAAACAGTTCTATTTTAAACAATTCATGCTAAACTGAATTGATTGAAATAGAACTGCTTCTTTAAAAATGGATTTGGCCTTAATAGCCTTTTCTGTATTTTTATTTAATACTGGTTAGGTTTTATGGCATATCAACCATTGTGAGTTATATTATACCAAATCCATTTTATACACATACAATATACATATATAATGTGTAAACATAAATCAACAAAGTTAAATAGTTCCAAGTACTTCTATGTATCACTAACAATACAATTAAACATCAGTCATTTGTTTACACACTGGTAAATGTTCAAACGGTTCTATTTCAAGCAATTCTTTTTGGCACAAGACATTTGTTTGCACTCTGTTTAAATGTCAAACTGTTCTATTTGATTCATAGATAGGACTCTATCAGGAGCTACCACTCAGAACCAGAGTAGACCTGGGAGCGAATACATTCACCAAAGTTTCAGCACTACTGGAGCCTCACCATCAGATTGTTTAATAGTTGGTTTAGTTGTTTGGGTTTTATGGCATATCAACCCTTGTTGTTTATTTAATGCCAAATCCATTTTTATACGAATAATCAGTGCTATTTCAAACAATTCAGTTTAGTAAGAGTACACAGTATAATAAGTGCACAGTTCAAAAACATTTCTTTTTCAAGCTATTCGATTTAGTCAAACAATTCAACTTTAGACGTCTCAAGGAATTGGCACATATCTTGGGCTGCGATGACCTGCTGAGTAGATCAAGTAGAGAGATGAATACAACATTGGAACCGATAATTAAAAAGGTTTGATAAAAAAAAATAACAATAAAGATGAAGACAAGAGTCCGAAAACTCTTACTGATAAAAATCATCTCATAAAACCCCTGGTAATGCTTCTCGGATAAGCGTGAAAAACAATGATGTCATTATTTGCGAAAGATCTTCATAGCTCTCGAACGCCTTGTTTGATCAAAAGTCAAACTTTAGAAATCATTTCACGGGTTGAATCATTTCTATGCCCAGATAAACAGAGGGCACCTGAGGAAGGCCGGAGGATACAGCAGCCGAAACGTTGTGAAAAAAACAATAAAGACGAAGACAATAGTTCGAAAACTCTTACTGATAAAAATCATCAAGCTTCGTCTTAGAAATTTTGACAACTGATATCCAGTCGGTACGGACCCGATACAACATATCAATGGAAACAGTTGGAAAAACTGAATCAAAAATTGGCACGAATGACGAACCATCTAACATTCCTATGCAGATGCCCAGATCTCAAGCTAGTTTCACCAGGGTTAACAATAAAAATCCCAATTCATTCCAGGAGGGCGCGAAAACTAACAAGAAGATTTGAGCAGGAAATAGTATGAGATCGAAATCATTAACAACCGTTGGAAGAAACATCAACTCCGGTTGGAAATCTCGAGCAAGCTCATCCCGTACCTGGGATGAATTTCTATGAGAGATGACAGAACCAGAATCCAACAATATCTTGGGAAATCGTACGAACAGGAATTTTAAACGGTCAAGGCGCACTAAATTACGAAGTTGGAGAGGATGAAAACCCGCAATATGAAAATCCAATCGCATTAGTCACCAGTGGAATCCATTGTCAACATCAGGAAACGACAGCTAACAACCCCTGAAAAATCAGTGCTAAACAAAGATCTAAACTTCGCCACTACCATCAAGCGGGTTCCTTACTTAGCGCAAATCGAGGATGCAGCTTTAAAAATTTCCAAGGAAATGGCTGATGAGCTAAGATAGAAAGTGAGACAAGCACTTGAGGAATCAAAGCTTCCGAAACCAAACATCTTAAAAACGGAGAGACAGGCTATTAAATCACTATAGGATGATAACAGCATCATAATACTCCCAACTGATAGAGGCAATGCTAATGGATAGGGTGGAATACCCCAACAAACTGGCGGACTTGATTGGCAATGGTGGCTATTGTAAAGTAAGTAAAGTAAAGAAAGACCCAACCCTGAAGACGGAAAGGAAGCTGTCATAGATCCTTGGTAAGAATAAATATCTCACACCACAAACAAAATACAGACAGCTAATTCAACATTACAGTAAGCTACTATACATATATGGACTTCCAAAAATTCATAAAGATGGTATTCCATCTGGACCCATTGTCAATAACCGGGGTTCAGCATGTCACCCATTGAGCCGCTTTCTTGTGGAGATCATCAGCCCACTTACTGGTAAGTCCTCATCATATGTTAAGAACTCAGCCCACTTTGTGGAGAGAATCAGTGATGTCCCCATTCATTCTAACCAGATGGTGAGTTTGGATGTAGTAAGTTTATTTACAAAGGTACCTACTGATGAGACACTTGCTGTAGTACGGGATAAACTGACTGCAGATCCCCTGCTGGAAGAACGCACTTGTATCCCGATAGATAATCTAATGGAAATGTTGACTTTCTGTGTGGAGACAACCCACTTCGGGATGGGATATGATATATACCGACAAGAAGAAGGACTGGCTATGGGTTCGCCATTGTCACCATTTTTGGCTAACATATACATGGAATACTTCGAAGAAATGGCATGAGGATCTACATCACTAAAGCCATCTATGTGTTATATTTTGACCTTTTGACCCGGCCAAAAATGCCATTCTAAGGTGATGCATCGGAAGGAGGTGACACATTCTAATGGCAGTTATGAGAGGAAATCGCGTGGTCGGAAATTGGCTGATGAAATGGGACGAGCTAAAAAATTCCCATGGTACACTCATAGACTGATACACCGGAAGAGAGTGACCTGTGAACTGCATGACCGCTATTTTCGCTTGATGACGATTAAACATTCGATTTCAAAGATCGAGTGGGCTTCGAACGATTATATGATTCAGTTGAGTTCGACGGCCGGTGGAGTTGCCAGTAGAGTTCCAGACAGTTGGAGTGAAGATGTGGTAGGGAAAGCCACACCCGACCGAGGGATGGGGGCCTCGGGAACCCCGAGGGAGTTTGGGGTCCAGAGAAGATGCTGATAAGATGCAGAGTGGGCCCTAGGCCTCCGGTTGAGCAGCCCTAGAGAACAAGAAAGACACAACGTGACGGTCATAACGGTGGGGTCAAAATATTATAGTTTATGTTCGGTCTCCAGCTCCCTCTCACACGCAAACCCCACACAACCTTTTCGAACCCTCGCAATAAAGTGAGAGGTAAAATATTGTTAAAGAAGTCTTCCTGCGTCTGTTATTCATTGCGTCGGTATGTATCCAGCATATATATGTATATTTCTGCATGAATCAGCAGAGGACAATATAACATATGTGGCTTAGATACGTAGATGACATTCATTCTCTGGCCTCATCACGAAGACGTTCAGACATTACTTGATCATGTGAACTCAATCCGACCATCTATATAGTTCACTATGGAGAAAGAGAAAGATAACAAATTACCCTTCCTCGATGTATTAGTAACACGCACAGAGCATGGATTCAGGTCATCTGTTTATCTTAAGCCCACCTTCACCGGACAGTACCTTAATTTCAACTCACATCATCCATATATGGTAAAGAAAGAAATAGTCCATTGCTCACAACATCGAGCAAAAACCATTAGTTGCGATACTGATATATATCAAGAAGAAATGGTTAGTTTGAGACATAACCTCCAACGTAACAACTACCCGGAGCGCATAACATCGGCTCCCAAAAAACCTGGATAGAAGGACAGAGGACAATACCCGAAAAATCATCACAGTATGTCTGCCCTACGTCAAAGGATTAACCGAAAGGATCCAAAAGATATGTAGTCCATATGATATCAGGACAGTATTCACAAGTGATTCAACTCTCCGGAGATATCTCTTCCGGGTCAAGCAACCTACAGAATTCAACAATATCAAGAACTGTTTTTACGCCATCCTTTGAAGTTGTCGTAAAATATACAAAGGTGAGACAGGTCGCCCACTAAAAGTAAGGCTAGAGGAATATCGGAAGGCAGTAGAAAAGTCGGGTATGGCGGACTCTATATGGAAGGAAAAAAGGGAAACCATCTGCCCTTATGAGATGAAGTTGAAATAATTGATAGCGCTAAACATTGGAGGATTAAACGCCTTAAGGAATCAGCACATATTTTGGGCTGCAATGACCTGCTGAGTAGACCAAGTATAGAGATGAATACAAAATGGGAACCAATTATCAAAAAGGTTAGATAAAAAGAATAACCACGAAGATGAAGACAATAGTTCGAAAACTCTAACTGATTTTTATCAGTAAAACTCGTAAAACTTCATCTCGTAAAACTTCTTGTAATGCTTCTCGGAAAAGCGTGAAAAACAATGACATCATTATTTACGAAAGATCGTCATAGTTCTTGAACGTATTGTTTGATCAACCGTCAAACTTTAAAAATGATTTTCCAGGTTGAATCATTTCTATGCCCAGATAAACAGGGGACACCTGAAGAAAGTCGGAGGATTGAGCGGCCGAAAAGACGAAGACTCCGAAAACTCTTTCTGATAAAAATCAATTCAGTTTTGTATAAGTATAGATTTTGTTTACCCACAGATAAATGTCAAGACAGTTTTATATTAAACAATGCAGTTTAGCCTAAGTACAATTTCTATGTCAAAAACAGTTCCATTTCAAACAATTCAGTTTAGCATTCAAAATCAGTTCCATTTCAGTTTAGCAAAAGTATCAATTTAAATGTAAGTACACAGTTTAATTGTCAAAAACATTTCTATTTCAAGCAATCCAACTTATTCAAAAAGTTCTAATTCAAACAATTCAGTTAAGCATAAGTATGCAGTCTAGTTCTTTTTAACCCATAGATAGGGCACTATCAGGTGCTACCACTCTGGGCCAGAGAGGACCTGGGAGCGATGGCAGTGAAGGGGTACTCCGCATTTCCCAAACCTCCCGCATCACTAGACCCTCACCATCAGATTGTTTCATGTTGTATCCGGAACACTCGTTGGTGAGGTCTTACCACTCTGCAGCGATGCCGTTGGAGTATCCTATAGCCCCAGCCAACTAGGCCGCGAATACTAATAATTCACACATGTTTTCAAGTTTTTCTGGTATCAATAATTTTTCTCTTTGACTAATAGATGGGATTGTAGCTGGTACTACTATTCTAGGTCAGACTTGACGTGGGAATTAAGACAACTCCTTAAAGCTCTAGAACTGGAGCCTCACCTTTAGATGCCATTTAATGTCATATCCCAAACACAGTGTTTTGTGGGGCGGGAGTATTTTCCCATTCTCAGTCAGGGCTTTCTATGTTCTGCTAACAGGGTACTCCAAAAATGAATTTTCATCTGTAACGAAAAAGCCGTCATTTACTAAACTTTGCTTTGTTTGGTTCAAAGCCCGAAAGTTGAGGCACCCAGTGAGAATCGAACTCTCAAAAAAGTTTTACCAGTCTAGTTCGTTAATCATTATACCATGTAAAATTATCTTTTTGTACTAATGGTGAACTTCAGAGTCAAATTATGCCAGGCTACTGGATAAGGTTAACCCCCCAACATTAGACCGATGAACAATTTTAGTTGATAATACAAAAATCTTATATAGCACAAGTTGCAACTTCTCTATCCCCCCACGAAACTTCAAGTGTAAGAATTGATAGTTATAAAGAAGACATCCCATACTTACAATCTCCTGCCATCGCTCCCAAGTCCTCTCTGGCCCAGAGTGGTAGCACCTGATAGTGCTCTATCAATGGGTTAAAAAGAACTAAATTGCATACTTATGCTTAACTGAATTGTTTGAATTAGAACTTTTTGAATAAGTTGAATTTCTTGAAATGAAAATGTTTTTGACAATTAAACTGTGTAATTACATTTGACTCAGGGGAAAATGGTCTACGTGTTTACACATGACGTCATGTTCACGTGACAAACTCACCTACTCCAAAAAACTCCTTGAGTACAGAAAAATCCTGAACTTCAAGAACAAAAGAGTAGCCTATTCCTTGACAGATGCTCGAAAGAACCCTTACTCGGACTACACAAATTGAGACTTTGGACAGTTTCGAAGCTGCCTTTAACCAAGTAAGAAACATCCCACTCGCCAACAAAAACCTAAATACTAAATCCGTTTGTTATTTTCAACAAAATATGCTTACAAGAGTATATATATATATTGTGACGCGAAAGGTTTACTTTTATCCCAGAACGGGGTTTTATTTTCGCACGTGTGAAGATGGGGCAGGTTGGCACTTGATCCCTTATAGAATAAGTCCTCGTTCAGAGTTTTTCTCTCAGGCATATAAGAACTGGCATGTTATATGAGGGATTAATTTAGGGCTAGACTGACCGCCGCTGGCAAGGGGTTCCAAATTTCATATTATCCACACACCCACCAGGTCACTTTCCTTCCTCTCCCTAGACAATGGAAGATATGGACCTCTAGGTTGAGAAGTAATAATATTATATTGTAGTAGTCGGCAACTCCGGTTTCCCGTGTGATATTTTAAAGGAATTAATAGGACAATACTAAGCAAGATAACATAAGGCGAACAGAAGCTGAAAAAGGAAATGTGACACAACAAATTCGTAGAAGACACGGCAAAGAATAACTTCGACCACGTGGTAACATTAAAATACATGAATCCTTTACTATACAAAGATATACACTTTCAAAGTGTCAAATATATAATAAATGGACAGTCCACGAACATAAATGTCTTTCTTCTTTTCTTTTCTTTCGTTTTCCTTCAAATTGAGAGAGAGAGAGAGAGAGTGGTATATAAAATTTGGGTATAAAGGAGAAATAGTCCCAAAGTTACTTATCTTATTTTTCGACGGGGTTCCACTGGAGAATCTTTCTTCTTTCACGGGCTAATAGACTTTATGCTATTTTTAATACTGGCTTGAAGAACTCGGGTCCCTCGTGTCTCAGATATTCTTTTGTCTTCTACCCGGAATACTGGCTTTGGTTCGTCTGCCCGCTACGAACCCTGCCAAACAACTGAATTTTTTACTTTCTATTTCCGCTGACGGGAAGGAGTCCCCACTTCCGTTTTGGGGTCCCAGCCAATCATTTGGCTTCTCTCTTCCTCCCCCTGGTCGGGCGATTTCTTGGGGCTACTAGATGTCACCTAAGTAAGGTTACTCAGTACAGATAGCTTGCACCAATTTACTATCATGCCTTAACGGTCATTTTCTGATGGCTTGCTACTGTTCATTCCAACGAGAGGATAGCAGTCATCTCACTTCCATCGTCTCAGTGGGATGTCACGTGACAATATATATATATAGTTTGCTATATCTATTAATAAAGTGGGATGTTGCTTACAGGATTTGTTTAATATAGCTCGAAGGATCTCTGGGCAATTTCTGTCATGGTGTACGGCCACCTATCACCCATCTCGAAATCCATCCGAAATAGACGAACAAGACATGTGGGACACAGCTGGAAGAGTAAGGATGAATTCATAAGCGACATTCTCCTTTGGGCCCCTTCACGTGGACATGTAAGTGTCGGACGACAAGCTAGAACTTATCTGCAGGAGCTCCGTACGGACATCGGTTGTAGCCTGGAAGACCTTCTGGAAGCAATGGATGATAGAAACGGATGGCGAGAGAGAGAGAGAAAGAAAGAGAGAGAGAGAGAGAGTTAGAGAAATCCGTGCTAGCAGTAAATGATGATGATGATGATAAAAAAGTGTGTTCAATATTGTTGATAGAGCGTATATATTTTTAGTTTGAACTGCGTAGACATAGACAATGGTGCTTGGTAAGAATCAGTTTCTTGCCTCTACGTTCATCAGACCTAATGAAGGCATAGGTGAGAAAGGGATCAAGTTAGCAATCACAATTGACTCTATGTCAGGGCTATCCACACACACACACACACACACACACGCACACACAGTATTTTTTTTTTTTATTATTGTTATATGAATTTTGTTCTTTGAAAATTGAGAGATTTGTAGAGAAATATTTCAGCGAATATTACTAAAAAGATTCAACGATTCAAATGTTTTTGTTTGTTGTCTGAATGGGTAGATATTACTTATTATCTGACATTTCCTTGATCAGTTGGATGGGGCTGTAGAATACACCGACTGCATCTCTGCAGAGGGGTAAGCCCCCCGAATGAGTGTCCTGAATATGACACTAAACAATCTGATGATGAGGTTCCAGTAATGCTGGAGTTTGGGGGAATGCGGAGTACCCCTTCATTGCCTATACTCCTAGGTCCACTTTGGCCTGAAGTGGTAGCACCTGATAGGGTCTTATTTATGGGTCAAATAGAACTAAACTGTGTGCTTATGCTAAACTGAATTGTTTGAAATAGAAGTTTATTTGTATTAAGATAAAACCCAAACAAGCAAGCAAACAAACTGACAATTCCAGCTCTAAGTAACTCTTTAGTGTCCTATTCAGTTCATAAAATTTGCGGTTTCGTGTCGGACCGAGACCATTAGATATGATATTGTTCTAAAGAGGATATCACTGATAAGAAAACTTATATAGGCCTGGCCTATACTAAATGGAAGAAGAGATTTTTAAATCATAAATTTACTTTCTCCCACGAACACCTAAAAAACCATACGGCACTATCAAAACATTTCTGGTTTTTAAAAAACAAAGGTTTAACCCCTGAGATTGAATGGTCTATTTTGAGAAAATCAAATACTCCAAATAGTTTTAACGGTAGATGCAATTTATGCCTTGAAGAGAAAATTTATATTTTAAAATATAAGTACCCCGATAAGTTATTAAATAAGTGAAGCGAATTGATAGCTAGATGGAGACATAAGACTAAATTTAAACTATAAAAATGTAAAAACATAGAAATAAATAGTGAAACCAGGAAAAAAAACGTATCCAACATATGCACATAAAAAATAGGTAGCTAATTAAATGGTATCGAAATTGATATAAGCATTAATATTTCTCTTAAAAGTTAATTATCGAATTTAACATGAAAAGAAAATAAACTAAACGAATAAATAAAAAAGTTAAATTACCGTAATTATAACTGATAGAAGAAATTTGAAAAATTCAAATAAAAACGGAAATTCAATAAAACGAGGAGGTAACTCCTTAATCTCGTCCCCCCCTACACCCCACGTGTTTATTCTGGTTTTAAATTTAAAGTTAAATTTAAATTTAAATTTGAATTTAATTAATTATCCATTGGGTCTGAAGAAGTCCAGTATCAATTTTTTTTCATGTTTTTTGGTTCACATCAGAAACTGAAAATACGGGACCGAAATAAATTTATAATCATGAATTAACCGGTCTTTGGTTTTTTTCTTAAAGAAATATTGTTCTCACTCATATTTTATTCAGTTCTTCAGTGCACAAAATTCGAAGCGAGTGTCAGTGTGCAGCAAAAATCAGCCCAAAATGGAAGCGTTAAATATATAGACAGTTTGTTGAACAATTTGTATCAAGTATCTTTCTTCACCTTCAAAGATGTTCATGCCTCATCTCATCTTTTTAAGTAACTTAAAAGAAAGAAAAATTCTCGGTTCTATTCTTCAGAAACAAATTTTAACAACTGAGGTCTAATTCTTCAAGTGCTTTCTTGTGTTATTTAAAGGGATATATTGGCACCATTTATTTTTCTTTCGTCCTGCCAAAAATCAGATGCGTGCCACTTGAGTTGCCAAAAAGTAAGATGAAGGAAAGAGATGCTGGGTGAGGAATGAATTTATCTGTTAAGACTTCATAAGGAATTTTTTTTTTAATTACGCTACATGAACCTTTTGAAGTTGGGAAGTATTTTGTATCTTCGAGCTAAAATGGCGCCGTTTTCCTTAGCAAAGTACAAAAAATTGAAAAAAGAAAAGTAAAAAAAAACAATAAAAAACAAACAAAGAAAAAACAAACAGAAAAAACAAAACAAAGAAAGCCTTAAAACTTAGTTCAAATATCTTTTTTAAAAGTTAACCATTAATTACAATTCTAAAGCAAAAATTATTCGGCGTCTGTCATTGTGTGATGGTTAACGAACTAGTCTCGTAGACCAATTAATATCGCAATCGAATTCAAAGTCTAGGCTATGTATAGATTTGGTGGGGTTCACATATGCAATTTTTAGCTTGCTAGATCAGCGGACTATTGGTTGTGAGTTCGATTTTACTCAACGCGGCTTTCATTTTCTTAGCAAAGAGCTCTGTGGTGGTAATTTACTAAGCTTTTTGCTTAGATGTGGCACAAGCCCATATGAAAGGGGCACCCAATGAGACTCGAACTCACTCGTGTAGGTTTGCTAGTCGAGCTTGCTAACCATTACACCACCAGAGGCGCGGCTACTCTCACTGACTGCTCTATAATAGATTACTTAAAGATTGATCACTGTTTAATTAGCTTGTTTAAAACTAATGTTTTTAACAACCATCACTTAATCGATCATTCAAAGCTGGCTGAAATTTAATCGCCCATTCAAACATTGACCACTGCTTAATAAATTACAGTTACTTAATCGTCGTATAAAAGAGTGGCCGTTACTCAAAAAGCAACCACTATTTCATGGGCCAAAACAAACCGGTTCTCAATCGGCCACTGAATACTGTTAGTAACTGAATGAATGACGACTACGAGATCATCAAACTAAAAACTGACCGCGACAAATTGGGCCACAAAAGGATTGACGGTAACTCAAAGACTGACTTTTACTTAATGGGACACTTAAAAACTCAAAGACTGGCCGCTATTTGATAGTTCTTCTCAAAACTGACCGCTACTTAATCACCCACTCAAAGACTGACCACTTACAAGTAATCCACTCAAAAACTGACCACAGCAATTAATGACACCTTCAAAGACTGACCGCAACTTTATAGGTCAAAGCTGACCTGTACTTAATTTCCCACCGAATGACTGCTTCCTATTTGATGGTTTGCTCGAAATTGAGTGCTACTTGAAGCTCACTGATACCATTTATAACAACTAGCTTGTGTGTGATATAGAAATAAAGGGAGACACGAGCGTTTGAACACCGTTAGCCTGTAAACGAAAATGACAAACCTCCAGAAAGTATAAATACAGGTACGGTGCTGTTAGGGAGGGCATAAGTCTATGGGGTGAATAACGGTTGGTTGTTATTTCATTGGTTCGAAGGTTATTGGTAGTCGTCCGTTCCAGTTCGGTTAAAGAGAAAAGCGTGAAACGCTGAGTGTTTCTTTATTTTTGTAAACCAGGAGGCCTGTCTTTTTCTTTGGAATGTGCGGATCACGTTTCCTGTCAGAGACGTCCGGGGAAATTGTTCTTTTTAAAATATTTGTTTATTTTATTTTATTTTATTTTTATTGTTTTTATTCAATCCCACAAGTCATAAGGATATTAGTCGGAGGACATCAGTCGGTGGACTTCTAAGAGAGAGACACCAGAGAGAGAGAGAGAGAGAGAGAGAGAGAGAGAGAGAGAGAGAGAGAGAGACTTCAGTGCTAGCTTGGCCAGTTCACTCTTGGTTCAAAGCGATTCTGTTATCATTCTAGGCAAAAATCTTGTGTATCCTCTCTTTAACCTTTTCTGACCAGATGTGTGGGGTACGCGGTTGGGTTGGGATCGGTTATTGTGCCACTGTCATGGTCTGTTGAGAGTGCTTTTGGGGAATGCCAGGCGCGTCTGGGCTACCAACCTGCGTTGAATCCACCTTAAGAAAGCCTTGTGCCACACTCGTCCGGATGGTGGGACGGATAACAAATACAGTTAAGACTGCTTGACGCGACTGCCTGATAAGCCCAACACCCGCGTGCCGCAGACGAGACAGACCCACTCCTCAAGCGTCAGGTGACCGTCCCACAGGCTCTAACAGTCTCTGAAGGGACTCAGTTTATCGCCTGGTTCTTGGGCGCCCCTTTTTAGGAGAATCCCGACGGGACCCGCGGCATTTTTGTGCTTGCCAGGCGTGTCTGGACTACGACCCTGTGCCCTAAACCCACCCAAATATCGGCCTTGTACCATACTCGCTCGTTTAGTGGGGCGTGCGACAAATAACTGTAGTGTTACGGATAGTAACAATCGTTCATTTGTCTCATTTTCTGTTAATGTATTAATTTCGAATGAAATACTTGAGCTTTCGTTGTCTCAATTATTTCTTCTTTTTATAAGCATATGAACATTACACACAGTGACTGGGCCACTCAAAGGCTGACAGCTACTCAAGGAGTGACCGCTATTCAATGGGTCACTCAAATAGCACTGCAACTCAATCGCCTCGTAAAAAGTGACCAATATTTGATGGATTTTTTTCCAAACTAACCACTTATTAGTCACCAATTCAAAGTCTAGCAGTTATTTAATGACTTATTAAAACATTACTCACGACTTAATGTGGTCCACAAAAAGGGTGACCCCCAATTAAAAATTGACCACTACTTAATCGCCCACCCAAAGACTGACTGCCATTTGATGGGTCACTCAAAGCTTACCGTTACTTAACCTTTACTCAAAGACTGACCTCAAAAGACTGTGACTCAAATCCTTGAGTCACAGTCAAAAGACTGTCAAATCCTTGAGTCACAGTCAAAAGACTGTCAAAAGACTGTCAAAAATCCTTGAGTCAAAAGACTGTCAAAAATCCTTGAGTCACAGTCAAAAGACTGTCAAATCCTTGAGTCACAGTCAAAAGACTGTGACTCAAATCCTTGAGTCACAGTGATTAATTGTTCCACCAAAGTAAAAAAGTTGGCGACTGCAGTCGAGGGTGACCCACAGGCTCCCTTTTACATAGCTACTACAACAAGGTGTTGAGGAGGGTGCTACTCTTTTCCCTGTATTGCTCCACTTTATCCTTGATTCTTACCTTATAATACTGAGTGTTAAGCAAGGAGGCATCAAGTACCATTTTTTGAGTCTTTGGTTTGGCTCGACCTGGGATTGCACTCATATCTCCCGGGCCATTGGCAAGCACTCTATCCATTATACCAATGCCCGGTTGAGTGACCACAATTCGATGGGCCATTCAAAACGGAAAGCAACTTAATCTGCCTTTTAAAACTGAACTCAATTTGATGAATCATTCCAAACTGACCACCACTTAGTCACCGCCTCAAAGACTGACCATTATTCAATTATCTTCCTAAAACTGACCACTACTGATGGGCAACAAAGACTGGCCGCTACTTGATAAGGCACTTAAAAACGGAACGCTATTTTATCGCTTACCCAAAACTGATCGCTATTTGATGGATCGCTCAAAACTGGCCACTAGAAAAATGACCAATCAAAGACTGACCTCTCGTAAATGAGCCCCTCAAAGACTGACCTCTCATTTGCCACAATGACTTAATTGATCTATCAATGACTGGAGATCATCAAGTAATCAGCTACTGAAAGACTAAACGCTACTCAATATTGACCGCATATTAATCATTCACACAAAGACTGACCTCTACTTAACGAGCCATAACAACTTAAATCCCCTGATTAATGATCACTTCGTAATGGGCCTCTCAACGGTTTATACCTAATGTTAATGACCACTCAAACATTGACGCTATTTAATTAGGCCCTTTAAAATATGTTTGAATGGCTGTTGGCTAATCGCCGATTCAAAACTAGCCGAAGCTTAATCGTCAACTAAAAAGACTAACAGCTACTTATTGAGCCATAACTACTACACATATACAGGGTGTCTCAATGGAGGTGCCCGTGGTGTAATGGTTATTGTCGTAGGAAATGGACACGACGGTTCGAGTTCAAATCCTGGACGGGACTGATTGCATTTCACATAGCACTAATACCCAGCTATGGGGAAATAGTAGGGCAGACTGAGTTCTTCAGCCTTGATGTGGCATCTAGTCTAGGAGAAGGAAAACTCTGAATTCAAACCTGCTAAACTCCGCTTAAAAATTGACCTTGTGTCATATCCTGCCCGAGCGGAGGGGTTGGGTAAATATGGTTATGAGCCATAACTACTTACTTGCTTGGTCAAACCACTCACCGTAACTCATGGGTCAAAACTGACCATTACTTAATCGTCTATTCAAGACTACCTATTATAAATTATCTTCGGAAACACTGACCGTTACTTATAAACTAGCGACTATTTAATGCATCACTCATAACGGACAGCAACTTAATCGTCCACTGAAAAACTGACCACTTTCTCATGAGTCAGAATTCCAAAGTTGCTCATTCAAAACCGATCGCTGTTTGATGAATCATCCAAAACTGACCGTTAATTAGTCACCCACTCAGAGACTGACAGCTACTAAAGGGTCTTCCTGAAAACTAGCCACAACTTAATTAGCCATTCCAAAGACTAACCCCCACTTTAAAGACTGATCGCTACATTTAAAAGTTGGTTGCTACTGCACTAATTCAACAAAATGTATTATTCAGATTTTTTTGCGAATAACTTTCATATCATTATTACTTTGAATATTCGGGCTACTTTATTGATATAATCACATTTCGGTTGATAAATCCTTCGGCCTTCTTCAGGTGTCCTCACAGAATCTTTAACTGAACCATTTATTTGAACCACAGGGTTAGACTGTGATGATAATTATCAAGTTTCATCTCAGAAATTTAGACAAATAACTTTCATATTTTTCGTTCGAATTTTGACGATTTACTCTTAACAGTATGACAATTCAATACTTGAAAATCATCTTACAAACCAGGTTTTCTTTGTAAGGCGAAATCTTTGAAAATTTAAGATTGTTATTTCTAATAACAAAAAGACAAAATAACCGTTTCTTTTTGAGAAAATTAGTTATTAATAAACACACTTAAAAAAACAAACAGTATTGTGACACTATGAGTTGGATATATGCACATACATGGATACACACGTGTGTGTGTGTGTGTGCACCCATACATGTGTGCTTGTGTGAGTATATATATATATAGACACCCACACACATGTGTGCGCACACACACGCACACACACACACCTACACACACACATACACACATATATATGATGCAAGATGAGTTAGATTCGCCCTGGGTATCAAATTTCAAATGTTAGGAAAACCCATTTACTAGATTAAGGAAATCTAGATAAGAACTGTTTATACGTGTGGCCACGGACGTGGGTAAGCGTTAAGTACTTGTCGGGTACTGGTCAAAAACTTAAAAGGGTCTGGATGCACTACATGGACGCTAACTAAACGGCTGGAGAAGACGGCAATTACACAAGAATGTTGAGAGCAATATTGAACAGGTCCTGGCGACAATACCCCTCAAGACACCAACTATACGGACACTTGTCTCCCATCACGAAAACTATACAAGGTAGAGGAACCAAACACGCAGGAAACTGCTGAAGAAGCAAGGACGAGCTCATAAGCGATGTACTCCTATGGACCCCCACATATGGCCAAGCCAAAGCAGGACGACCAGCTCGAACATACATACAGCAGCTAAGTGAGGACGCAGGATGTAACCCTGAAGACCGGCCAGAGGTGATGAATAATAGGGAGAAGTGGCGAGAGAGGGTCAGGGATATCCGTGCTGGCGGCACGACATGATGAAGATGATGATGATGATGATGATGACTTTATTGCAAGTGTTCGAAAAGGGTTACTCAAGGTTTGCGTGGGAGAGGGAGCTGGTGACCGAACATAAACTGTAATATTTTGACCCCTACTCTTATGGCCGTCAACGTTGTGTCTTTCTCGTTCTCCAGATGCTCAACATGAGGCCCAGAGGCCCACTCTGCTGGATGATGGCTTTCTTTACTGCATCTTATCAGCAACTTCCCTGGACCCCAACTCATCAGAGCCCCAAGGCCCCTTCTGCCTGATGTGGCTTTCCTTACCACATCTCGTCTATAACTCCGTCCGATCTCTAACTGGAACTCATCTGGGGCTCCAAGAGCCCCTTCGGTCTGATGTGGCTTTCCCTACCACATCTCGTCTATAACTCCGTCCGATCTCTAACTGTAACTGTCTTGACTGAGTTATATAATAGTTCAACGTCCACTCAATCGCCTACTCGATATTTGGAATGGCATGATTGATCGTCATCCAGCGGAAATAACTGTCATGCAGTTCACAGGTCACTCTCTTCCGGTGCATCAGTCTATGAGTGTACCATGGGAATTTTTTTTACCTCGTCCCATTTCATCAGCCAATTTCCGCCCACGCGATTTTCTCTCATAACTGCCTTTAGAATGTGTCACCTCCTTCCGATGCATCACCTTGGAATGGCATTTTTGGCTGGGTCGAAGGCCAAAATACAACACTGTTGAGGATTTCCCATAAATTTTCTATTTGATGGCTTTTTGTATCTCCAACATATCCTGAATTCTTAACATAATGTTGTGTTTCACCAAAAACTGCTTATTAAAATGTATCGGATATTGGCACCAGCACATCTGGACTAAGACTGAACTGTTGCCTTGATAGGTATACATTATCCCTTTATCAATATATGTATCTGAGCTGTGACTTATTTATATCTGAGTTTTCGCTTCGTAAAATCAAGAACAGTTAATAATTCAATCTCAAGAATAACTAATCGCAAATTGTATACATTATTTTAGTGTATATATAAAAGGTGCATATGATCAGTTTCCAGACTTTTTTCGTACGGGCATTTAAAATTGTCGTAGACTCTTGAAAATTCAGTATGTTATTGTTATACATCTTATGAGGTGACTGACCAATTTTTATGATTTCAGCTTTAAATGAACAGCTACAGAATCAATTGGAATACACCCTACTAAAACCTGATTGTCACAGCTGGCGAATTTCAAAATACAATCAGGACGTGAGGACACTTTAGAAGAATGATATGCAATAAAATTCTGTTTTAAACTTGGAAGAAAAAGCCACAGAAACGTATAGACTGCTTCAGACTGCTTTTAGAGCATCTTGCATGAATCGAGCATCAGTTTTTGAGTGGCATAAGAGATTCAAGGAAGCCAGGGAGTCTGTGAGGAGGAGTAAGGAAGTCAATAGACCAGAGTTGATTGGCCAAAGGGTTAGGGTTAGGGTTACTATTTTGAGGTTTTAAGGAAGTTCAGGAAGAGATTCCGCCGGAAGAGGCTAGCACTCTTTAAATCGGGTCAAAGGCATTTCCACCTGGACAATGAACCCGTCCACAACTCTATCCTTGGCACAGACTATTTGACCAAGATGGGCATCAAAACAGTTCCTCAGCCTCCCTATTGTCCAGACCTTGCTCCCTGTGACTTTTGGTTATTCCCTAAGCTCAGAGGCTGTCATTATGAGACAATTAAGGGGATGAAAGAGGCTGTGACGATGGTCATTGACACTGTCATACAAGAGGACTTCCATGGGGCCTTCCAGAGGTTGTTGGAACGGTAAAACAAGTGCATTGCAGCCGTAGGAGATTACTTTGAAGGGGACGAGAGTTTCATGTGTGTACTATCAATAAAAGTGCCCATACGAAAAAAGTCTGGAAACTTATTGTATGCACCTCGTATATATATATATATATATATATATGTATATATATATATATATATATTCTTTTGGTTCATGTATATTTTTCTTTCCGTATATATATATATATGTATATATATATATGTGTGTGTGTGTGTGTGTGTGTGTGTGTGTGTGTGTGTATTCAAGCTAGTTTTGTTAAAGACAATGGAACACTGTTAATTGTTTTTCATTTTATTTTTAAAGTCCCTTGTCATTTTTCTTGTGTTGGGATCTTGGTGGTAAGGAATCGTCTCATATCCTCTGCCAAAGCTTGTATAACTTGCTGTCTAAATATACACTCTTCAATATATATATATATATATATATATATATATATATATATATATATATATATATATATTCTTTTGGTTTATATATGCATATATATGTATTCTTTGCTTTATATATGCATATATATACTATTTTGATAATATATATAAAAAAAGAAAAAATGACTCCTAGTTAAATCCAAGACCACTCACCGTATCAAATATCAAAAGTAAATGAGGGGTAAAGTAGCCTAAGAGAAACATACTCTAAGAAAAAGGAAGGATCAGCATTCATAAGAAAAAAAGATAACCAACTGAAAACCATTCAAACTACATACACGTATGAGTTCAAGTCTCATTGAATACCCCATTAAATAAGCCTTGTGCATACATGTTCTCTGACGAAAGCATCAAGCTGGAAACATATACGTATGTAAGAACAAAATAAATAATAAATTCTAAAAAATACAAATCTCTTCGTGGACCTACTCATTTTAGAATATTTTTATTCTATCTTTGGATCAGCAACAAAGAATATTATATATGTATAAAACCAATATATATATATATATATATATATATATATATATATATATATATATATATATATATATATATACCTGGATCCTCTTTATTCATAGCAGCATCATACACCATATACTGACGGGGAGCAAAATTAGTCATTAGGTCAATATATGTACAACGCAAACATTTTCCATTGCTTATCGTATAGCATATCAACTACTATAAAGAATTTTGCAAAGTTTATAAAAACTTTCTAAAAAAAAAGCTTCCTTTTCTAGCAAAACCTTTTTCTCCAGATTATGGTTTACGATCGAAACTCGTTGAGAGCATTTAAAAATAAGCAACACTACAGTAAGATTTCTATTTGTCTTATCACTTAAATTATTTGTTTCATCACTTTATATTATTTGTCTTATCATCTTATATTTTTTGTCTTATCACATATATTATTTGTTTTATCATATATCATCTGTCTTATATTATTTATATTATTTATCTAATAAATTTATAATATTTATATTATTTGTCTTATCATCTTATATATAAATTCGCTTCGTTTGTATGATTGTCTTGTCCAAATTAATACTCAGTGAATGTGTGATACGAAAAGACCAAAATTAAACACAACACTGACCCAGTCGCTTGGGGGCAGTAAAATACATCTCTGCAGGGGGTAAGAATCTCCCCAAAAGTGTCCTGGATATGACACTAAACAATTTGATGGTGAGATTCCAGTATTGCTAGAGCTTTGGGGAATGCGGAGTATCCCTTTGTTGCTATCGCTACCAGGTCCACTCTGGACCAGAGTGGTTACACCTGATAGGATCCTAACTATGGTTTCAATAGAACTAAACAGTATACTTATGCTAAATTGAATTGTTTGAAAAAGAACTGTCTTTTACACTTAAACTGTGTACTTATGTTAAACTGAGTTATTTGAAATAGAACTGTTTAGAACTAGTTTTGAACTAGTTGAAAGTAAAAGAAAAAAAAACTTCTAAGAAATATTCCAATTTTTCTTATCCCTTTCGTTCATTTCCCTCTCTCTTCACACACTGACACACATTCATACACCCACACCCATACACACACACACACACGAAGACATAGACACACACACATATGCAGAGATTCACACTCAGATACAGACATCATCATCATGATCATGTCGTGCCGCCAGCACGGATATCCCTGACCCTCTCTCGCCACTTCTCCCTATCATTCATCGCCTCCGGCAGGTCTTCAGGGTTACATCCTGAGTCCTCACATAGTTGCTGTATGTAAGTTCGTGCTGGTCGTCCTGCTTTTGCACATCCATATGTGGGGGTCCACAGGAGTACATCGCTTATGAGCTCGTCCTTGCTTCTCCAGCAGTGTCCCGCGTGTCTGGTTCGTCTAACTTGTATAGTTTTCGTTATGGGGGACAAGTGTCCGTATAGTTGGTGTCTCGTGGGGTGTTGTCGCCAGGACCTGTTCAATACTGCTCTCAACATTCTTGTGTTTCTTCTCCAGCCGTTTAGTTAGCGTCCATGTAGTGCATCCATATAGCAGTATCGATGTGACCGCTGCCTGGAAGAAACTGCGTTTCATTTTATCGGTTAGGTCTGATTTCCATATGATCGAGAGCCTATCGATAGCTGTCCATGCCTTCGTCAGTCGTGTGTCGATGTCTTTGTGTGATCGAAAAGTATAGATACTGAATATTCAATTTCAAATACGTATTATAGTTGAGTCATAAATAGTTTCTGTCGTTTAAATGCAAACTGCTAATGTTTTAAACGCGACCGGAAATTACTTGATTAAAGAGAACTTTTATAGGCTATTCTTATTTCAGTTGTGAAAGAGGGCGTATCATAATTTAATCTATAAGCTCATGCCCATAAATTGGACGAACTGAAAGTGCGTATTTGACTCATAATTTGGGGGAAGTTTAATGACAACAAAGACGCCGTAGAAACAGTTAAGAAAATTTGTAGTGTTTATAGCCAAGGAGTCATTATTCAAAGTTTCGCTCTGGCGATACGTCTTTGAGAGATGAACCCAAATTCAGACCAGGATGCGCATCTGAATCCAATACTTTAAGAGAATAACATGAAGCAATTTCCGCAAAAGCACTCAAGAGTTAGCACTTGACCACAACACATACCAATTCACAATCTGCTTCTACTTGAAAAAAAGAAAGAAGCAAAAACAGGAAAAGTGAGCAAGCAGGGTGTTTGGGTTCTTCATACTGTCAGTGAGATGATGAAAAATAGGTTTTTTATGACAATGTTTAGTGTAAAAAAGCAGTCGATTAACAACATTAATATCCACAGCCTAACTCAAAAGCATTGATGCATTGAAAAAAACAAGTTATGCTGTTTGTATGGTGGAATCATCGTCCATTAGAAGTTTTGAAACTGCAATCAGACACTCAATGCAGACTTATATTCTCAGCAGCTGTAACATGTGCTAGAAAATCTTCTTAGAAGACGTCATGCATTCGTCAATTGAAGAAACGTTGTGCTTTTCAATGATAACGCCAAATCATATTCAGCAAGAACCATGCAAGGAAAAAGAAACTGGATTTAAGTAGTCTGTTCTACCTCATCCACTCTATTCAGCAGATGTTGCACCACATAATTTCATCTTTTTCCTTCTGTACAAAATTTTCTGAACGAGGAAAGTTCTCAAAACGCTCGGTTTGGTTTGCTTTGGTTTTATGATATATCAACCATTGTAGGTTATTTAATGACAAATCCATTTTTATACACATAAACAGTTCTGTTTCAAACAATTCAGTTTAGCATAAATATCGTTTCTGTTTACACAAAGTTAAATGTAAAAACAGTTCTATTTCAAACAATTCAATTAAGCATGTGTACGCAGGTTGAATGTCAAAAACAGATCTATCTCAAACTATTCAGTTTAGTCAACAAAATTAAAGGGTTCCAAGTATTGATGTGTATCACCAAAAATTCCATAAAACATCAGTTTTTTCTTTACACATAGAAAATATAAATACAGCTCTATTTCAAGCAATTCAGTTTAGCAAAAATACGCAGTTTAGTTTTATTTAACCCATAAATAAGACCCTTATCAGGTGCTACGACTCCAGGCTAGCGTGGTCCTGGAAGCGATGATAATAAAGGGGCACTCCACATTTCCCAAAGATCCAGCATTACTAGAACCTCACCATCAAATTGTTTAGTGTCATATAGAGGACACTCGTCAGAGGGGTCTTACCCCTCTGCAGAGATGCAGTCGGTGTATTCTGCAGCTCCAGTCGACTGGGTACTGAAAAGGATGAGGTAAAAACGATTGTTTGAAACTTCTTTTGCTCGAGTGCAGCTGACTTTTACTTGAGAGGAATCAACAAGCAGGCTGATAAATGGTAAGAGATGATAGAAATTAACCTCAAATATACAAGTGATCAAAATTAATTCATTGTTAAACTATTCATGAATGAATCATATCTAACTAAAACTTATATTACTTATAACTCAACCATATATATATATATATATATATATATAGTAACAGTGTTGGTTGTCGCGGACAAGCTTCCATGCTATTAAATATATATATAAACTAATATATATATATATATATATATATATATATATATATATATATATAATCTTTGATAGTATAAGATTACTTAGTTAAAATTTTCTCAAAAAAAAGTGTAAAGACTCAAAGGTGTGGATTTATAGTGGCCGAGCAAGAAGTCTTCGTGTTACAAGAAGGTCTCTTTTTTATCTCTTTTTAATCTTACACCATCCAATTTTCTCTTTCTTCCTATCTGTATCGAATAAAATAAATTGAATTATCGATCAAGGGAAAGTGTTAATAATGATCTGTGAATGGTTGTTCACCAGAACAGCGCCAGATGGCCTTACTAGTGTACAAGCGATTCTTATCTCTAAGTTGTTGTGCTGAAGAAGAGAGCATGCTGGGTAATTCAGTTGGAATCGATATCAACCAATGAGTGAACAGAATTAGACATAGCATAAAAACCATGGGAAAAAGAAGAGGGATTTAGTTTTCGTTTATCTTCGTTGCATTTCACTTGAACAGCAAAAAGCATGTTTTTCATCGATATACCATCAAAATAAGTATGTAGCCAAGGCTGGTATTATAAATAGTCTTACTTTTCTGTTTCTTTGCCCTTCAATTTTTTTTCACTTTTGCGTTTCTTGGTGGGTATTTCCTGATATACAGGAGAACGAAAATATCAGAACTGTTTTTTATAAAAAGAACTCCGAGTCCAATTGTTGAGTCCAGAGTTCAACTAGATTAGTCGTTTAGTTAGATATCAGAGATCATGAGGGGTCTCAGTGTTAGAATGCTGCGAGCAATATTGAACAGGTCCTGGAGGCAATACCCCACAAAGCAGCAGCTATACGGCCACCTACCACTCACCACGAAAACTATCCAAATCAAACGAACCAGGCATACAGGACACAGCTGGAGAAATAGGGACGAGCTCATTATTGATGTACTCCTATGGACCTCTTCACATGGCCGAGCAAAATTAGGGCGACCAGCTCGAACCTACACAGAGCAGTTCTGTTAGGATATGGGGCGTAGCCCTCAGGACCTGCCGGAAGCGATGAACGATACAGAGAGGTGACGAGAAAGGGTCTGGGATATCCGTACCGATAGCACGACAAGATGATGCTGAAGGAAAAACCCTATCATGTCATGGTTCCAGAGTCAGGTCGGATTACCTATTTGGTTTGATATCATTGGTTATCTAGGAGCATAGAATTAGATTATAAGTATGAGAGTTAACAAAATGTAACTAATCCATGTTATACACCAACCATGCTGGCCCAGTCGGCTGGGGTGTAGAATACACCGACTGCATCTAGGCAGAAGAGTAAGACTCCTCCAACGAGTGCCCTGGTTTGACTTTAAAACTTGATTGTGAGGCTCCTGGAATGCTAGAGCTTTGGGGAATGCAGTGTACCCCTTTATTGACATCGCTCCCAGGTCCATTCTGGCCTGTAGTGGTAGCACCTGATAGAGTCCTATCTATGGGTCTAATAGATCTGTTTCTCATTTAAATTGTGTACTTAGGCTAAAATGAATTGCTTGAAATAGAACTGTTTGATCATTTAACTGCAAACCAATGGCTGATATTTAATTGAATTCTTAGTGATATATAGCAATACTTAAAACCATTTAACTTCATTGACACACTAAATGGAACTGTTTGAATTCGAACTGCTTAATCATTTAACTGTGTGTAAACAAATGATTGCTGCTTAATTAAGTGATACATAGAAATACTTGGAACGATCAAACTGAGTGCAAACGCGTGATTAATAGTAAATAGAATTATTCATATTACATTGAAATAAGAGACGCCATTTAACTGTGTTCAGGCTCGTTTAAAATGTTATTTACAAAATGTGTTTACAAATCATGTATTTAATATATATGTATAAAAAGGATTTGGCATTAAATAACCTACAATGTTTGATATTCCATAAAAAAAACCCAAACCAATGTATAATACTATGTCGAAGTGTATGCTCTGGTATGTGTATCTGGCTAAACAGAAAATGACAGGGAACTGATTTTTTTTTTAATAAAAAATGGTGAACTCTAACACAGACTTTCCTAAGTTTGTCTTCAAGGTCATTCGACGTCCCAAGAGGTAAAAAGAATTGCAAAAAATGCCATTTTTGGCTGGAGTGAGATGGAGATCTTATACTAAACCGAATTGTTTCAAATAGATTTGTTTATATGTATAAAAATGGATTTGGCATTAATAACACATAATGGTTGATATGCCACAAAACCAAACCAAACCAAAAACCTACCATGCTATGGTACTAGACACAGGTCACAATAGCCATTTGGTCTGATATCTTACGTTACTCAAAATCACTGAGTAAGATTTCGAGTAGGTATTTATCCAACTCTTCCGTTACTGGCAGGGTGTGACACAAGGTCTATTTTTATGCGGATTACAGCAGGGTTTTTCTTCGAGACTAGTTGCCAAACCAAGTCTGTCCTACTATTTATCGATTACTTGAGGGGACGAGTGGAGAACAGACTGACCCATCCCTTTCTCGAGGGAATTAGTGTGAAGAGAAAGGCAAACGGTCTTGTCCAGGATTATAACGCAGGTCACTGATTTAATTTTCATTCGATGATTAGTATTGCTAAGTGCGCTTCCATCATTACGTAAGATGACGAGTATAATGAATTGACAAAAGCACCTTTAACGCAATTATTTTAAACATTGCATATCTTTTAAGCACCACAGATTGACATGAAATACAAATGAACATAATGTAAAGAAAAAGCTTTTATTAACATTGGAAAAAGATTGATTTTATCAACCGATGAAGGAGATTTCTACTTTGTTTGATTAAAGGGTTGTATTGTTCTTTTATGTGTATTATCAATTCTTTTTCGTCGTCTTCGTAGTATTTTATCATTAGTTTTTTTTTTTAATGTCATAAAATTTAAAAGTTGTTTTTAACGAAGAGATCTATTGACAGCTAAACTTGATTGATTGAGTTTGACGGCATGTCGAACCACCTAGGGTTATTTTATGTCGAAATGATAGGGAAATGCATTCATTCTACATTTATATTTACATTTTTTTGTGATGATTGAGAGGAAATTGTTAATCACATAATTAGCGAGTGTAGAAGACAAAGGAAATACAAGAGTAGGCATGACTGGGTGGGCAAGGTGATCCACTGGGAATTGTGCAAGAAAATAAAATTTGCCCAGGCCGACAGAAACTGTTCTAGAAAGCGAGATACATTAAATTCTCTGAGACTTTGAGATAAACAAAACAAGAAAACAAAAAAGAATTTGTCATCTTGTCGATTTGGGCGTTCCAACGAGCCATAGAGTAAAAACTAAAAGAAAGCAAAGAGATAAACTAATGCTTGGACCTTTCCAAAAAGCTGAAAAATCAGTGGAATGTGATGGGTATTGTACTTGGTGCGATTGGTACAATACCCAAGGAATTAGGGATCAGAGGAAGAATTAATCCAGACTAAACAGCTGGAGAAGAAGCTAGACGGCAATTACACAAGAATGTTGCGAGCAATATTGAACAGGTCCTGTCGGCAACACCCCACAAGGCACCAACTATACGGCCACCAGCCTCCCATCACGAAAACTATCCAAGTTAGATGAACTAGACATGCAGGACACTGCTGGAGAAGCAAGGACGAGCTCATAAGTGATGTACTCCAATGGACCCACAAATATGGCCGGGCAAAAGCAGGACGACCAGCTCGAACATACATACAGCAGCTATGTGAGGATACGGGATGTAGCTCTGAAGACCTGCCAGAGGCGATGAATGATAGGGAAAAGTAGCGAGAGAGGGTCAGGGATATCCGTGCAAGCGGCACGACATGATGATGATGATGATGATGACAGTTCTGTTAAGATCAGCTGGAGTACTTAGAAAAGTCCTGGAGACTTGAGAAAACTTTCTGTAATTCTGACTTAAGTGAAAAAATGCCAATTAAAACTGGTGTGAAAAACTCACAAGAAGTAAAATAACAATCACAGAATATGAATGTTTTTTTGGTGCACTTTGAACAGTTTTGTAGATCCTTGCGAAAAAAAAAAAAGAGTAAATGAATTGAAACCATTTAGATGTCAGTATTACAAAAACCTAAGCAAGAATTCTGTTGAAAGTTCCATTGTTAATTAACAAAAAAAAATTGTCATTTTGTAGATTTGGCTGTTCCAGTGAACAATAGAGTAAAAACTAAAAGAAAGCAAAGCGATAAACAAACACTTAGATCTTGCCTGAGAGCTGAAAAAGCTGAGGATCTTAAAAGTGACAATGACACCAATTGTCATCGTCATTGCATTTGGAATGGAAAAAGGGGAATTGGAGATCAGAGGAAGAATCGAGACAATTCAGACCATAGCACTATTAAAATTAGCAAGAATATTTAGAAGAGCCCTGGAGAGTCTGAGGAGATGTTATCATTCAGACTTCAGTGAAAAACTACCAGTTCAAACTGGACTAAAAAACACGCATGATGTGAAAATAATGAAATAAGAAGATGATAAGTGAATCAATTATCAATGGTACATTTAGAAGAGTTTTGTAGTCTTGCAAAAAAAACTAAAAAACAATGGTCATATGAATTGAAAACATCTGGATGACTATAGCAAGAATACTGAGGAAAGTTCTGTTTTGTTAAAGAAACTTGTAATCATATGCTTTTTTGCAAAAACTGCTAGATTCTGCTGATGTTGGGAATTTGAATACAAAATAATTAAAAATACTTACCAATCCTTGAATAATACAGTTTAACATAATACCACTTCAAATGAAGCAAGATTAAGATTTGGATCTCAAGTTTTTTCATGAATTCATAATAACACAAAATATTTCCCAATGATTTTATGTGTTAAAGAAAAAATTCAAGATGGCGGTAATAGTTGTTTGATAATTTTTATACTGTTTTCTGTCTTTCTTTTTTTTATTATTATTTTACTGCCAGGATATAAAGTAAATAGCCTAGATTGGTTGTGTCTATGGGAAGTTTTTGTTTCCATATCAAGAATCAATTTTTTTTATATTCTGATGGTGAAAGCTGAAAAAATACATCTGTTGTGATAAAAGGAATAAGAATTAGAATACTTGTCTGAATATTTTGTGGAATTACAGCAAATGGTTTGTTTTAAAATTATAGATAAAATTTATTGATACTTTATTCGTCGCTACTTTAAAAAAATTTTTAAGTTAATACTGTATTTCTTTTTCATGAGAATTTCAGCTTAGGTTAAAAAAGAAACGAGACTAAAGAAAGTGTATAAAATAAAGACATTTTGATTCTTAAAGATGAAATGGGTTGAAGGGAAAGAAATAACGAAAAACAATGACGTCAATATTTGTGATAATGAAACTGTGTTTATATTTGTAGAAAACTGTTTTTTCCGGGACTTTCGATTCAAAAAGTATTTTCTGTTTTTAATTCGCTGAAAAACATTTAAAAAATCCTTGATCACTATTGGAAAATCAAAAACTAGAAGAAGATCAATATTTTTCAGATGATTAAAAGAAAGATACAAGACTAAGTAATTACTGGTGAAGAAAAAGGCGAAAGTATTTTTGATGACAGAAAAATAAAAAAATAAAAAAACCCAAACAAATAAGGTTTATATTAGACATTTATTTTTTAGGAACAACAGCAAACTTAATTGATTTAAAAAATTGATTATTTTATACTAAGGAAAACATCATGCTTTTTGCTTTGCTCTTCTCGTGTAAAAGTATCATTTGTATGACCTTATAATGGGATAAGATCTATATATGATTAAAATAATCAAAACTTTGTGGGGTTTGAGTTCACACTGAATGCCATTATCTATCTATCTATCTATCTATGCCTGTTCAGATCTATCTATCTATCTATCTATGAAGATTCTCATGTTTAATTGTATGTATACATATATATATATGTGTGTGTGTGTGTGTGTGTGTGTGTGTGTGTGTGTGTGTGTGTGTGTGTGTGTGTGTGTGTGTGTGTGTGTGTGTGTAAGAGAATCATCAGAAAAGATGTTTGAAAATATCCAAAATTTAATGATTCAAAATGTTAAGATTTACTTTTAACTTTCGATTGAAAATGTATTTTCTGTTTTGAACTCACTGAAAAAAAATCAGAAAAACCATAAAAAAGTCTGATACAAATCAAACAAAATAAAAGAACAACGATAAAAAAACAAAACAAAGCCACAATGACTATTGAAAAATCGAACACTCGTGGAAGATCGATATTTTTGAGGTGATTAAAAATACACGACTAAATAATTACTGGTAAAGAAAAAAACTGGAAGTATTTTTAATTCAAAAGAAAGAACAAATCTGGGCTCGGTTGTTTCTACACAGCAAAATAAAAATATCTAATTTACTTAGGCAATAAAAGACCTTTTCGTGTTTCGTGAAGGAGAGCTTAGCGTGATGGTTATTCTCAGATGAAAATGAAATCCTCATCGCGAGTTCAAATCCTTGACAAGACCGATTACGTTTCACTCGGCACTAATGTCAATTTCTTCCCCTCGGTTAGGAGTTAATTGTTGGTCAGACGGACTTTTCAGTCTAGGTAAGGAAACTAATCTACGAGAAAGAAAACTCTGACTTCAAAGTATTTGTACTCCATTTAAATATACCTTGTGTCGCATTCTGTTCGTGATGGGGGGTTTAGAAAAAACATTTTTGTGGATTCGAGTACAAACACGAATCAACGTCTACAGCTTTTAGTATGGCTTGCCAGCAGTGAAGTTGCAATTTGAAAAAAAACAAAAAAACTCGAAAACTCTCAATGATATAAGTTGGTGACCGTTGTCGAGCACCACCTGAAGTCCCCCTTTTCCATAGCTACTGCATCGTGGTGTGGGAGAGGGTGTTTCTTCTTTCCCTAGATTGCTTCACTTACCCTTGATCCGTATCTTATAATGTTGAGTGTTGAGTAAGGCGTCATCAAGTACCATTTTTTGAGTCTTTGTTATGACTCTACCTGGGACTTAACCCCGGTCTCCCGGGCCATTAGTGAACACTTTCCATAATAGGCTAATGGGATATATATATATATATATATATATATATATATATATATATATATATATGTGTGTGTGTGTGTGTGTGTGTGTGTGTGTAAACCTTTTCCAAACGTTTCAACCAACTTCAAAGCAAAACTCTACAACTAATTGAAACATTTAAACTCATTAGTCAACTCAAAACTACTCTAAATCTGATGACGACGAAAGGTATGGTCGAAAGCGCTTGGGCAGAAGATATGGAGCAATTCCTTTACCATCTAGATCTCGACACTAGAAAAATAACAAGGAGTCTTGAAAAATAAAATTAAAAATGATAAACAGTGTTCCATTGTCTTTAACAAAACTTGCTTGAATAATAACTTTCTGCCTAAATATACACTCTTCAATATATATGTATATATATATATATATATATATTCTTTTAAGATATATATATATATATATATATATATATATGTATGTATGTTCTTTTAAGAAATAAAATGAAAAAAAAATGGAAAAAATAGGATAAATTAAAAAAATGCTTGAAATTTTGGCCCAGCGGTTAGAGTGTTCGCCAATGGCCCGGGAGACCTGGGTTCAATCCCAGGTCGAGTCATACCAAAGACTTTAAAAATGGTACTTGATACCACCTTGCTTAACACTCAGCATTATAAGGTACGGTTCAAGGGTAAAGTGGAGCAATCCTGGGAATGGAGTAGCGCCCTCCCCTACACCTTGGTGTAGTAGCTATCGAAAAGGGAGCCTTCGGGTCATCCTCGACTATGGTCGCTAACTTTACTTTTACTTAATTACATTTTGAAATAAGACGTTACTAACGATAGTCGATCGTTAAGAATTTTCTTTTTTTTTTTTTTTTGTTTTTTCGTTTAATAAATGATTTTTGGATAACATAACATTACCCTGAAGATCGTTAAAAAAATAAAAATGGAACGTTTAACGTGGCATATTATGTAGATTTTTTTTTTGACCGATAAAATGAAACGCAATTTCTTCCAAGCAGCGGTCGTATCGATACTGCTATATAGATGCACTACATGGATGCTAAATAAACGGCTGGAGAAGAAGCTAGACGGCTATTACACAAGAATGCTGCGAGCAATATTGAACAAGTCCTGGCGGCAACACCCAATAAGGCACCAACTATACGGCCACCTGCCTCCCATCACGAAAACTATACAACTTAGACGAACCAGACATGCAGGACTCTGCTGGAGAAGCAGGGACGAACTCACCAGTGATGTACTCCTATGGACCCCCGCATATGGCCAAGCAAAAGCAGGACGACCAGCTCCAACATACATACAGCAGCGATGTGAAGATACGGGATGTAGCGTTGAAGACCTGCCAGAAGCGATGAATGATAGGGAGAAGTGGCGAGAGAGGGTCAGGGATATCCGTGCTAGCGGCACGATATGATGATGATGATGATTATCCAGATATGAATAAATTCCTCCTTTGAATATATTCCCTCAAATTTTTTCTCAGTCTGTAGCGGTATTCAAGCTCTAAATGACATGAAGAGTAAAAGACCTTACACTTTTACACAAACATAATGCGTATTTGTTGAGTCTTTCATGCAGTTGTCCTTCCTCAAGATAGATTGCTCTATAAATGCAAGAGAGCCCAGTCTGCCCAACAATTAACGAGAAACAGAGAGAGAGAGAGAGAGAGAGAGAGAGAGAGATTGATCAACTGATTGATTTAAGCCTTGTAAAATACAAACAACCTTCTCCAGGATTTGAACTCGGCTCACCCATACTATTTTCCTCCACGGAAACTATGAAGCCCGACTCACCTACACAGTTATACGGAATCGTATGCCGTTACAGAACCATATATAGATGTAGATGTATCCTTAAACAAATAGAGAAATAAAAATATTACTGGGCAGTGGTAGATTCGCAAAAACAACGCTGTCTACAGTCAGTCTCTGAATAATGATATAAGAAATTCAAATTGGACGAAAAGGTCAAACTAGGGTGAAATCAGAATACCCGCCAAAACTTTCGACTAGAATTAACGATACATTTACTTTGCATATCCATCCAACTTGGCTAGACGTTATTTCAGTTTCTCAGAGCGCCCAAGTGTTAGTAAAAGGAAATCAATTGAATAGAAGAACACAGAGCAGACAATAATAAATATTAGTCAGTTTAGACATGCGTATAATTTAACCATCCATCCATTCGTTTCAAAATCAATTCACTTGCTTTATCAATTTCTTCTTGGCACATGTATCCATCTATCTATCTATCTATGGCAGTCTGTTCACATCTGTCTGTCTGTCTCTCTCTCTCTCTTTATCAGAGAATCTGTTCACCTTTCTATCTATTAGTCTCTTCATTTCCTACATATCTATTAATGGCAATTTATTCATATCTCTCAACTTTTGTCTCTATCAGAGAGTCTGTTCATATCTTTTTTCCTTTCTCTTTATCAGAGTCTGTTCATCTCTCTCTCTCTCTCTCTCTCTCTCTCTCTCTCTCTCTCTCTCTCTCTCTCTCTCTATTACAGTTTATTTATTCCCAACCTATCTATCTATCTATCTATCTATGGCAATCTGTTCATAACTCTCTACCCCTCTTTTCATCAGAGAGTCTCTTCTCTCTCTCTCTCTCTTTCTCTCTCTCTCTCTCTCTCTCAATCTGTTCCTATCTTTCTACCTCTCTCTCTCTCTCTCTCTCTCTCTCTCTATCATAGAGTCTGTTCATCTCTCTCTCGCTATTAAGGTCACATCTATCTATCTATCTATCTATCTATCTCAGTTTCTTTCTTTCTTTCTTTCTATGCAAGTCTGTTCATCTCTCTCTCTCTCTCTCTCTCTCTCTCTCATCCTCTGTTTCTATCAAAGTGTCTGTT